>JAYEPQ010000016.1:17719282-18094282 GCA_036321105.1 Dracaena cambodiana | reverse complement strand
AAAACACAACGCATTCGAGACACACTAGAGTGGCCCTCCCCATCACTATCATCATCACTATTGGTTACAACGTTGCGTTCTATATTTATAGAATCCGAGCCACCCAGCAGACAGCTGAGATGATAAGCATGGCAACAAAAGAAAACAATGACGGAAAGGTTCTGAATGGAGAACGGATCAAAACACAAGCAACATCTCGCACCACCCCTCGTTTTGGACTTCAGGTCCATTGTTCTTGCAGTTGGTATCCCCTCCATCTCTTGTGTTGAAGTGTCGTCATCCCTCTTCCCATGGGTTTCCTCTTCCATACTGCTCAAACAGACTGCATGCCTAGCCTCCTTGAAGTACTTGATCAAAAGGTTAACACAATCGGCCTGTAAACAGTTTAAATCAATGATGGAAGATGTAAAAGAAAGAAACACTAAATATATTCAGGCCCAACAACTGTCAAAACCTTGAGAATATCATTGCATCCGTGTCGCAGAGAAGTTTCTGTTCGATAATCAGTGATTATTTTGACAAGACGATCTCTTAACCTACAAGCACAAAATAAATCATATTATTTATTCTTGGCTTGTAGTAAAGTGATGGCTATTAAACAAATACATCAGTATGAAATGAGAAATAATTCAATATACCAAAGAAACAAGGATAAATACAGACCGAGGTATCTGTACTCCATTTGGCACTCGGCTGACTATATACAGTGGATCCAGATTACCAACGGTGTGTTCCAATAACATCCCAACCTGCCAAATTTTGACATCAGCAATGAAGTGCTTGCGATATCAGCAAACTAAAAGTCGATAGCTTGTACGATAGTACAAGCTAAAGCTTGCGATATCACCAAACTAAAGCTGAGAGATCAAGTTAATTTATACATTGCTTTAAAGACTAAAATTTTCTGCCATTCACTTACCATTTCAGGCTTGCGAAGGCACTGCTTAATCAATTCCTCCCATAGTTCATCATCATGCTGAATGGCCACAAATTCTACTGCCTGCATAATTTCAATTGAGCTTTTTTCAATAACCAATAAAGTCAATAAGCACTTCTTCAGATATGCATATGCAAATAAGAAATAGAAGGATAAAAGAAAACCAGAAGTATCTGGAAGAATCTTTACGTATGTAATAAAGTGAATGGACATACCTCTCGTATATCCTCTAATTTGTTTATGATAACTGCAAGTGCCTTTTTGGTATTTCCCATCCTTCCTAGGACAAATGCTTGCTCTCTAGGAAGATCTTTTCGGCAACAAATATCATATGCCTGCGAGATAGTTATACCAATTATACAGCTGTTTATCCTCTAAGCTGAACATAAATGCATTAAGAATTTGTTGAACTTCAAACCTTGTCAAGTCTATAATGTTGACTACTACGAAGAAATGGAAGCAGCATCTTTGGTTCATAATCAGCATAAAGCTCCACCTATCACATGAAAGGTGAATAAACAAAAAACAATTAACTAAAAGTCCTCAGAAAAAACGAAGTACAAAATCTAGTAATTTTTAGGATAAACATAGAAGCACACTTTAATGTGCCTTCTCTAAACTTATTATCTGACAGACCATCTTCTCATAAACAAGAAAATTTCAGTCGGGTATATAGTCTTCTAAGAGACTGACTTATTTGAGTTTTGTATATGAAGAATCTTATTATATCTAGCGGACCAGGAACCCTATAATAATATAATGTCTAAAAATATTGTACAGAGACAATTTAGGACCGTTTGATCTTTGAAATTATATCCATTGGGTAAGTGCTCTTTTCCTACCAAGCATATACCATCACTCTTTTTTCAGTCTCTTTCGGCAAAAAGGAGAACTTTTGGAGGATTGCTCTTAGTTTTTGGGCTTTACAAAAAGAAACACAAACACAAAAAAGAAAAGGAAAAAAAATGCCTTCTACAACATCAAACGAGCAGTCTTCACCAGAGTTTCCTTGGACAGGAATTTGATACATTTCAGAGGGTTCTTTTAGGTTGATGACGGCATGGCAGCTCATTTAAATTTTGGAAACTTTTCTGCAGAACCTCTTCTTCCAGAGCTAATCTCATTTAAATATATGGAATCACCCAGGCTGATTTCAGGAAGACAGCTTCTTTTAGTTTTTGGTCAATCTTTCCATAGAATCATCTGCAACTTTGCTCCTTAACCAACACCATTTCAATATTTGACAATGATGATACATCCAGGCAGTCAAACATATTGAGGAAAACAAACGACATTATCAGTCAAAGATGCTAGACAGCTTAACATAGAGAACTGAAGCTATAATTTGAAGGGTTGTTTGATATCAGTTTTCCCAATTCATATTTTGACATTAGTCCCTCAAATATCAGATATTTCAAATTAGCCCCCCAATCCTTTAAGTTGCTCCAAATTAGTCCCCCTATTTATTTTCCATCCAAATGCGATAAAATATTACGTTAACTTCAACATTTTGACATGATTTCAGATAATACCTTCTTATTCGGTTTTGCTATTGAGGGTATCTGGACCTCTTTTAAGCACCCACCCATTCCTTGACATGTGACGACCACCTCCACCACACACAGGTCATTTTCAAAAAAAAATTACCTTTGGGCATCCCAGATATAGATGGTGCAAATCAAACTCAGGACCTCCCGTACCTATCCACCTTGGGTTAAAAATACTGTCACTTTATTAAAATCAATGTTAAAAACAAAAAGTTCTATGTGGGCAATTATGCGCCTGCATAGGCGTTTTTGTTCGGCGAGCGCATAGAAAATAGAGAAATCGCTTGTCCGTGGGTAATTTTGCAGTCATAATGCGGATTATATTTGTTATGCGCATAGTCTGTATTAGACCTTTTAATCACCTTGCAGGTAAGCAGTTTAGAGTTAATAAACAAACCTGACCCATTACTCAAAACCACAAAACTAATAAAAACCCGTTCCCCTTCCATCGAATCTCCAATCAAATCTTGAGGGAAAGAAACCCTAAACACCTCCACTTCTCCAGTTCTCCTTGACACCACAGTCCCCAAATCCTCAATCATTTTCTCCCAGTCCCCAATCAATCCTCCTCTCTCCCAGTCCCCGACACCAACGCCCCCTATTTGCAGATCATTTTCTCCTAATCCCCTCTTCATCGAATCCCCAAGTCTCCGATCACTTCATCTCAGCCGAACTCTACAGGAATCGGGGTTGTGGCTGTCACCGATCATTTCTCCATGTCTCCAGTGCTTCCTCGCTAATGGTGCCCTTCCGACGAGCTTTCAGGCACAACTTCCAGCGGCCGGCGTACTCAGGTAATTTTTTTTTTTTTTTTTGTTGTTGGTGGTCGAACAGTCTAGTAGTTAGGAACTGCTTTTTTGGGTTGGTTTTTTTAGTTGCATATGTTGATTCTTCTCTTTTTCTGGCCAAGGAAGTGAATGAGATTATGGCATGGGAGGGAGAAGTTGGTGTTCAAGATTCAACGGAACAAAAAAGAATCCACACGTGAATGAGATTATGGCATGTGAATCGACATGTGAATCCACATGTAAATGGTCTAGTTGCATGTGTGAATTCTTCTATTTTGTCCATGGAAGTGAATTGGATTATGGGATCATGGCATGGGAGAATGAACTTGGTGTTCTAGATTCAACTGAACAGTTGAAAGTACTAGGAAAGAACTAGGAAAGGACTTGAAAGTTGAAACTGGAACAGCTGAATTAGATTCAACTGAACCAGCTGGTTATGATATAATTGATTACTAATTAGTCTAATTTACTACTGCATCATGGATTCAAGCAACTTGATTCTTTATTACAGATCTGAAACTCATAAATTCATGTTTTTTTTTCTTAATTTACTACAAGTTACTAGAGATGCATCATGCATAATAATTTACAGCCGGTTATGAAATAATTTGCACATTCTTTTGTTTTTTGATTAAATAGTTTATTTTCTAAAAAACAATAGTAATGTATGGGCATATTGCATATTTATATGATTACATTGCTCATCTTACATGAGTAATCTTGGGCTAAGTTGCATAATGTGCATTATCAACAACTTGCTCATCATGATTCATGAATCTAATTTGCGAAACAGTCATAAATCTAGACTAAGAAATTTCTATATCATGGAAACTAAAAGGAATATATTAATATTATTATGATTTATGAATTATGATGAAATGTGTTTGAAATAAATTGATTTTCTTTAAATGTTGATGTAGGAATTTCTATAAGTCTGTTGGTTGTGTTTTTATGTTATCTATGGTTTCCGATTTAAGTAGTTGTAGATGACTAAATGTATCTAGTGACCAACATAGCCAGATTCCACCAAAACCACCCGGGTTGAATGATATTGGATGAAATCAAGGAAAGCTCATAAAGAAAGGATTATATAATGATATGAAATGCAACAAGTATTAGAAGATTGTAAAAAGTGGAATTAACATGTCGAAGCAGCATGTTGCGGGAATTGGAAGAGAAACAACTGCATGCTTGCTTTCCATTGACGAAGATAAGACCATAAGCAGAGAAAATTTGGAGCGAATCAAGAAGATGAAAGTGGGGAGCTGATTATAAACTTTGTGAAGAGGTGTGTGTTTCAGTAGACAGAGAGACCATAAACTCCGAATTTTTCAATGAGAATAGGCCTTGTGTCAGTGATTCCTTGAACAAACTAGTAGATGATAGAAAATGGAAACAAACATCGATCAATTAAGACATTAAGAAGTGGAAGGAACTGGCGTATAATTATATCGCCATGTGGGCCTATGATGAAAGTGTATCTTTTAACAATTTTGATTGTGAGTTTTATCCTTTTTGTAAGCCTGTTGGCAAGCATGGGCCTGGATATAAGGGGCCGAGTCAGTATTAATTAAGAGTGCTCTTTTAAATAAGATATACAAGAAGATCGATGACGGTTTGAAGAAAACTAAAGAAGCATGAGATGAATATATGTGCAGTATTCTCATAGATGGATGGACTAATAGGAAGTATAGAAGTGTGATAAATTTATGTGTGCATTACAAAGAAGGAACGAGTTTCATTAAGTCTATCGAGGACCCGGCTACTGCCCATACTAGCGAATATATATTTAATTGAGTGAAAAATTACATTAAGAAGGTTAGAGAGAGTATGTATTGCAAGTAGTCATAGATAACCATCCATCCAATATGGCAGCAAAAAACATGTGAAAAGCGAAGAACATGTGAAAGGAAAGCTGCCTTTATATATTTTTGGAAAAGTTGTGCAGCCCACATAATTGACCTTATATTGAAGGGTATCGGAAAGCTACCAAAGTATAAATCAGTGATTGAGAAGATAGAGCAATTACAATCTTTCTTTATATGCATCATAGTACTCTTACATTGATGTGTTTATTTATAAATAGGAGGGAGCTCGTCTGGCCAGGGATTATCTATTTGCCACCACCCTTTAGCTTGAGTTGTCCTATGGATAAAAAGTTACAATTGGCTACTGTGGTCTCTTCAATGAAATGGGATGAGAACAGATGGTCAAAAACAAAGAAGGTAAAGTCTATTAAAGCTATAATTTACTTTGATATCATTTGGAGAGACATGAGAGAGTTTATGAAGATAAGCACTTCTCTGTTTAAATTGCTAAGAATTATCAATGTTGATCGAAGACCATCAATATGTTTTGTTTATGGTATGCTTGAAGATGCAAAGAACTACATCAAAGTTGCATGCAATTGAAAGAAGTCTATATTTAGACCGATAATTGATATAATAGAGAAGGAATTCAGGGACATAATCGATAGCACACTTTATTTGACAGCCTACTATTTGAATCCCTATTATTATTTAAGAATAAGACCATCCAAGATAAATTAGGATTGCAATCATGCATTGCAGTTGCGTTTTTTTTTTTTCCTAAGCATGACATCAAGATCAAATTGAATCACATGAACTTCTCATATACAAGGAGGAACTTATGGAAATTGGAATGGCGGAAAGGTATCGAATGGGTTTTAATGGCATAGATAATTTCAATCTATGTAACCTATATATTTAATAATTTAAAATTTTAAATACTAAATTTTAATTACCTAAATTATTAAAATAGTTTTATATATTACTTTAATAGCAAATTGGTGGGATTTCTCTGGAAGATAGGTACCTTACCTTCGACAAATGACAATCAAGATTTTAAGTATGACTAGTACCTCTTCGGGATGCGAGAGGAAGGGATAAATACTACTAATATTTCTATAGCATTCATAGGTTTCATTTATAGTTTTAGTTCTTTACTATTTACACTGTAAACTTCTCTTTTCTATTGCGTAAAATATTAAAATATACAGATACATAATAAGAAGAGGAACAAACTGGATGCGGAAATATTGAATGATCTTGCCTTAGTGCAGTTCAATAAAAAAAATGGCACAAATGAGTTGCAAAGAAGAAAGATGGAAACGGAAAGAATGTGCTTGTAACTCCCGATGATTCCAGAGTAATGCACTGGAAGGACACTTTTATTAGAGAGAGATGACGAAGGATGAGATCTTCTATAGTTTCGGCTTGACATGGAATTTTATCGCTGCAACGAGGGGGGCTAACAAAGATACACTTAGAAGAAGCAAAAGGGCATAAGAAAAAGAGTTGTACAGAGAAGGAGAGCACAAGAGGGTTCGTTCAGTGCGGTAGTTGATTATCTTCTCGAACAAGATCTAGATAGAGAAGTTTTAGAAAGAGGGTGGCGATGATGTCAATACAGACTGTAAGGATAGTTCCGAGAGCTGGATAATAATATTTGCTATGAAGATGATAATGAGAATGAGTAGAGTAGATGATGATTGAGATGAACTGTGGTTTTCACAAACTTGTATTAATATTTTGAACTTGAATGTAAAACTAATGACTTATGTAGTGTTGTGTGTGTGGATTGCTATGCATATAGTTTGCTAAAACTAAGTTACCTACGTTATGTAGTTTGCTAATATTTTATTTCTAACTGCTTTTTTACTTCAACAAGTGTTGTATTATATTTTGATATTTGAACTTTCATTGATCCTTATTCTTTTCTATTTACAGGTGAGTATTGGATTTGATTCATTTATTGATGCATTGTTTAATCTATTAAATGGCGATTAAAAAGATAAGTCCTACTTTTTAAATTTCCTATGTAGTGCCAAATTATCTATGATTTTCTATGCTTGACAGTTAATGTTTATCATTCTTTTAATGATTTTTCCTAATGTTTTTGAATTTTATAGCATTTAATATATGAATTTTTAAATATTATTTTATTAATATATTAAGATATTAATATTTTACATAATTCCGCGTAATCTGCTTAACCACCTTGGCATCTGCTTATGCATTATGGGCTTCTGAACTGCACGCATAGTGAAAATGCATTTTAGAATATTGATTAAAACCTAATAGCTCTCCCATATTTAACTTCTACCACTCACTCTATCAACATAACTCCTTCCAGCAACTTGCCATCTTATTTCCTCAAACTATCTCCACCAAACTTAACCCAACATGAACACTATCATTTTAAAACCAAAATCTAATCTTAAACTACCTTATCCAATCTTAACCCAATCATTTCATGCTTAACCAAACCCAAACCAAACCTGAACCTAATCTTAGGTTAAGAGAGAGGAAGTTGGGAATGAATAGTTCGGTAAATGACTATTCTTCACCAGATCCAATCCAACTGTGGTTAGTCAATTTGAATGAGATATTAACATAAGGACCAATTTGAAGTCACAAAGGATTTGAGGGACTAATTTAAAATATCTGATATAGGGCCTGTTGGTTATTTAGGAAATGAAATTGCAAAGATAACAAGAGCAAGATGATTTTTGAGACTGCTAAAGGACAAATTTTATTGAGAAACAAAGCATCTTTTTATACAACATAATGAAAACTAATTTGCAGAAAAATATGCAAGCATATCAACTAAAACAACCTCATGAAATAGTTAAAATCGTAACAGTCACTTTGACTTCTTTATTGCCTAAAAAAAACAACAAATATAACAGTTTTTTAGTGTCTGTTGGCAACTTCATGGGTCATACCAGTCAACACTCCTTGACTCTGGAGTTGCAAACTCCAGTTTGCCTCAAAAATTCATATCTAAGCTTAGGAAGTGCTTTTGTTAGGGTGTCAAACACTTTGATTTTCTGTTTTGGAGTGCATTAGCTGCACTTCTCCTTCCTTTTGTACCTCTCTTAGAAGATAAAACTTTATCTTGAAGTGTTTTGTCTTGCCATGGAACACTGGATTATTAGCAGTGGAGATGCTGCTTGGTTGACCATAAATATCTATGTGCTTTCGTCTTGGATTAGAAAACCAAATCTGTCATGAGTTTTCTAATCCAAAGGGCTTGATTCACAGCAGCAGCTACATATTCTGCTTCTGTTGTGGATTGAGTTATGACTTTCTATTTCTTAGAATGCCATGAAAAAAATTCCAGAACCAAAGTTAAAACAGTAACCTGTGATACTTCTCATATCATCAATACATCCAGCCCAATCACTATCAGAATAACTATGAAGACTGAAATTTTTAACTTGATTGAACCTTATTCCATAATCAACTGTGCCCTTAACATATCTACGAATTCTTTTTGCTACTTGAAAATGAATTTCACTAGCACAGTGCATATACCTTGATAGCAAACTTACTGCAGGCATGATACCTGGCCTGGTTGTAGTCAAATACTTCAGCCAGCCTATTAGACTCCTGTACAAACTTTCATCAACCTTTTCAGCTCCATCTTCTCTACAAAACTTCTCCCTTTAATTCATTGGAGTTGCAGTTGGTTTGCACTCTTCCATGTTGAACTTCTTGAGGGCTTCCTTTGCATGTTTTTCTTGGCATACAACTACTTCATTTTACTTTTGTTGTACCTGCATACCAAGGAAGAATGTCATCCTCCCAAGGTCTATCATTTCGAACACATCTTTCATTTCTTCGTTAAACTTGTCGATCAACTCCTTGCTACTTCCTGTAATGAGTAGATCATCAACATACAGAGATAGCACAAGTATTTCGTAATCAACCTTCTTGATATATAAAGTAAATTCACTCAAGACATTTTTTAAAGCCTAAGTTTACCAAGTGTGCATCAATTCTGCTATACCAGGACCTTGGTGCTTGTTTTAAATCATACAACGTCTTTTTTAGTCGATATACCTTCTCCTCTTGTCCTTAAAAAGCAAATCTTTTGGGTTGGTCTACAAAAATTTCTTCCTTCAAGTATCCATTCACAAAGGCTGACTTGACATCCATTTGGTGGATTTTTGTGCTAGTATCCATCCTGGCAACTGTGGCAAAAGTTACAGACAAATCTACTCCAAACATCTAGGCATCTCTTGACAACAAGCCTTGCCATGTACTTGTTCACAAAACCATCAGGGTTGAGCTTGGTCTTGTAAACCCATTTGATTCCTATAGCTTTCTTGTGTTTTGGTCTGTCCACCAACTCCCATGTCTGGTTCTTTTCAATCATCTTAAGCTCCTCCTTCATTGCAGCTATCCATTTCTAATCCGTTACAGCTTCTTCATATCTTGCAGGCTCCATTACAACAACATTACATCTCTGATAAATGTCAGAGAGTGATCTAGTTCCTCTAACAGGTTCTTCATCCACATCATCATTCTCCTCCTGAAACTCAAGCTTCTTGTCATTCTCCCAGTTTCAACTGTCTAACTCAAAAAATTGGACATTTCTGCTGACAATTACTTTGTCGCTTTGTAGTAAATAGCTCCTGTAAGCCTTTGAAATTGAGTTGGCCTACAAAAATCCCTGGTTCTACTTTCTTGTCCAATTTGTCTCTCTTAACCTAAGGAATGTAAGAGAAACACAGGCAACCAAATGCCTTCAACTAAACAACTTTGGTTTGTAGCCATACCATGCTTCAAATGGAATCATCTTCTGCAAAGCAATTGTTGGCAGTCTATTTAACAGAAAAACTACTATATTTACAGCCTCAGCCCAAGATTTCTTCGGTAGCCCTTTGTCATGAAGCAAGCACCTAGTCATCTCCATGATTGTTCTGTTTTTCCTCTCCGCAACACCATTCTGCTGAGCAGTGTAAGGTGCAGTTAAATGGTGTTGAATGCCTACATCTTCACAAAACTTATTAAATTTTTTAGAGGTATATTCAGTTCCATTATCAGATCTGATCACCTGCATTTTACTTCTGCTTTGAGTTTCAACCCAAGCTTTAAACTTCCCGAATATGTCAGCAACCTTAGATTTAATCTTCATAAAATAAATCTAGCATATTCTAGTATGATCATAAATGAAAGCAATATAATACTTACTGCCTTTCAATAACGGTGTCTTCATAGGCCCTCCCACATCAGTGTGTATTAATTACAGCTTTTGTGTAGCCCTCCAGCCTTTATTTTGTTGAAAAGGAAGCCTTGTCTGCTTCTCATACTGACAGGCAACGCATGCAGGAAGCTCCTCCTCTAATTCAGGTATCATCAAGTTGTTCTTCTTCATGAAAAGTAAAGCGGCACGATGGAAATGCCCCCAATCTCTTGTGCCAAAGCATTGTATTGCTATCTTCTTTGTGTACTGCAACCTGCTCCTCTTTCATCAAATCCAAAGCAAAGCTTTTGCCTTTCATTCGAACTCTGAACACGTCTCTGCCTTCCGTATCTTTAATCAAACAGTTTTTGCATTCAAATAGTACCTTATAGCCTTTTTCCAACAGTTGAGTAACACTCAAAAGATTTTGATTAATTTCAGGAACATATAAAACATCAAAAATTAACTTCAAACCTGTAGAGCCTTCAATTGCCACTATTCCTTTGCTTTTACAACAATGTGTGCTCCATTTCCAATTTTGACTTTAGAAATAGCAGTTTTGAGAGCTCTCAATCATAAGTCATGTGGTTTGTACAACCACTATTTATAAACCAGTTTTCTGTGGAGCTGTTGGTGGCAAATCATGACACCACAAATAGCTGCTTCTCTTGAGGTTGATCTTCAGCAGTCTTGGCTTCTTCTTATTGTTGTTCAGCCTTACATATCTTTTTGATGTGCCAAACTGACCATACTTATGACATCTTGCATCTGGTCTTCACCAACACTTTTTCTATAGATAATTGGTTTTTTTGGCAGTAGGGACAAGTTGGAAAGACTTGAGAGTTGTTGTTTTGGTTATTTTTGTTGTTATTTCCAAAACCTCCATGCTTGTTGTAATTCTAATTCTGCTTCTTTTTCTTGTTTTTGCCACCATTGTTGTTTTGTGATTTGACTTGAAAAGCACCAACCACAGATCCTTCTTCCCTCATAAGCCTTCTTTATTCCTGTGCTTGCAGTGCATTCAACAATTCTGCCAAAGTGATGCTTGACAGATCTTTTGAGTTTTCCAAAGATGTAATTGTAGCCTCAAACTTTCCAGATATTGTAACTAGGATCTTTTGAACTATTCTGGAATCAGAAAAATCAGTACCAAGGAGAATTACTTTGTTGACAATATGCCAAAAAGTTTGTTGGAATATTCCTTGATTATTTCTGATTATTTCATCTTTTGCATGTCAAATTATCGGATCAAATTCAGCACTTGCATTCCTTTGACCTTCTCATTTCCTGCATATTCTTGTTTCAAAAAATCCCAAATTTCCTTGACTGCTTTCAATGCCATTATTCTGGTAAAAATGGTGGAAAATGGTGGATGAGACAGCTGCAAACAAGGATGCTCTTGCTTTTGATTTTCTTTGCTTCTCCTATTGATTTTTTATTTGTGTAAGGGTTGGATTGTTTGGCAGAGGTGGAACTTCATATACTTGCTTAATAACTTCCCACAGATCATTAGCATCAAGATAGACTTCCATTCTAACAGCCCACACTTTATAATTTGTTCCATCAAAAGGTCATAATACTCACAAAGCCCAGGGGGACGTTCCTTTTGGGCAGTAGGGGTCTGCAGTCTGTACAAAGAGTCTCCGTTGTGATAGCTACTATTCCGGTATGTACTATTAGTTTCTGAAGTTTTATGTATTTGTTTCTGCATGTTAGATAAATTTCTATGTTTATTTTAAAAAAAAAAATATAGCATATAATAGTTACACGGGACCAAATTGACTATAATTCTGGAAGATATTATCCCACAAATTGCGTGATTACTATCCTAATGTCATTCTAAGTATCCCCTGCTAGATTTGAGTAATCTTAAAACTCAGATTCTTAAAGTGATCCCTTTGTTGCCGCGGATAGGTGTTTGTAGGGTGACTCTCAGGAGACGGTTTTAGGCACCATAGGCTGCTCAGAGCTAGCTACCAAGTGATATCCTAGATGGCTAGCGATATACCATGCATATTTGAAAGCTGTAGAAGAGATTATAGTCACTTAGAACATTTTTCAGTAGCAACAGATAAAAATCTAACAAATATTACAAGTTTTCTCAATACCCTATTTGATTATGTAGTTTGTAGGTTCAATAAGAATGAAAAACGACTAGATAAGGTAATAGAGCAAAATGAAATATATATTTTTAAGCTTTGTAAAACCGTTCGAGATAATCCCTCAGAACAATTCGACAGAGAAATAACAAAATTCGACAAGTAAGAGAAATATTAGGAAGACTGGATCGAATTGATGGTTTAGGAACAAACTTAAGACAAAAGAAATTGAGCGAACAGATAAACATGATGCAAGTAGATAGAAAATACTCCAAAAAAGAGCATGACTCGATTGTGGAGTTAATCAACTATTGGAAAGAGCTATATAAGGACCCATGCAATACTGTTCAGGAAAGAGACCATCTAATAAATAGAATGCAAGAGACCTACCAACAAAATAAGGAGCTACTACACCATTTTAATTTCGATCCTGAAATATAACCTAGAAGTGAAGAAGAACCAGAAAGCACCACAGATTCAGATAACGAAGACTACGGGATGACTATACATGATGAATACGAGTCTGAACACGAGAAAGGAATTGATTCCGACAGTGAGGTGATACATGTAGGAGAGGATAACAAAACTGCAATAGATTTAAACAACCCGCAAATAGGAGGGAGTATGAGGATTGACGATTTAATAAAAAGTGTATCCCAAGGGGGAACCTATCTAGACCTATCCAATATACATTTCAAAGACAAACAAAAAGTTATAGATGACTGGGCGCAATCTCTAGCCGTCGTAATCACGAATCATGAAGGATCATGGGACAATGAAAAATTTGTCGATTACATTACAGGAACTTTACAAGGAGATATCTTACAGTGGATGAAACAATGGATAAACTCAGAAGAAGGAAAAAGTAAACGAAAGGAGTGGGGAGAAAGCAATAGGTTTCCAAGTTTTGAAAAAATCCTCAATGATTTCATAAAAATCATTAAAGAAAATTTATGTGGGTATATAGATGAGAAGTCTCAAGAAGAAGAAGTTTTGTATGCACTGTCCAAAATTGAATTATGCGAGATATGTGAATTCGAAGAGTACTGCAAAACATTCTCCAAATACTTTTACAAACTAGATTACGATAAGGCACAAAATTGGCTTGATCCTTTCTTCCACAAACTTCCTAGTCCATGGGATACCAAAACAAGAAATGGATACCCAGAGTACTTAAAGCGAATTGAGAAAAAGATAATTTGGGGCACCGTATACACTATGCGCTTAAAATTATACAAGAAGACTGTCTTAATATAAAATCCTACAAAAAAATAAAAAACACAATAAGTAACTCCCCTAAGGGAAGAAGGTGCTGCGAAAAAATAATTGGCGAAAAATGGAAAATAGGGAGTGAGAAAAAGGCAAAACCAACATTTAGAAAAAGATTTCGATAGAAATCATGGACAAAGAGTAGAGGGTTTGTCAGAAATAATAAATATGTTAGAAAGAAAGATGAGTCGTCTACACAAAGAGAACCCCTGCAAAAAAAGACAAAGAAATGCAAATGCTTTGTATGCGACAAAGAGGGACATTTTGCTAGGAATTGTCCTAGGAGAGGAAAGAATGCTCAAAAAATGATAAAATATATGGAGGAACAGGAACTCAAAATCTGTTTGAGTGAAGAAATCACGCCAACAGATATAATACTTTATGAACTTGAGGTCGAGGATGATTCGGATGACGAACTAGTTTTCATGATGAACGAAGATTTAGGTCCGATCACACCCCCGGTATCAGAACTAGACAATATAACATTAGGAGATATAGTCGAAAGAGAAACGATTTTTAGTCCAGAAAACATCGATAGAATGAAAAAACATCAACTAATAAAGAAAACAGAAATTTATAAAATTTCACGATTCAATTTCTTCTCCAGAAGAATAATCGAAAATTTTAACGAAAACACAACAGCAAATCTGTCAACCGGAGGAAGAGTAGACATTCCCATCTCTAGTCGTGAAAAGGTACGAAGATGGAAAAAGAAATATCCAGAAATTCGCTATATCCATGTTGGCCTGATTCAAATTAAAATCAATGCGCTGTTTAGAGCCGGCATAGATATTCCTATAATAACACTCGTAATGGATAATCGATTCACCAATTGCCATTAGGCTCTAATAGGAGGCTTCCAATCCAATCTAGTAAATCAAACCGTATGGTTCAATATCCGACCCAACTATTTTATCTCTATATCTGACCCAAACATAATAGATACTGTACGACTAAAAATCAAGATCCAAGGAATGAACATGAAAACCAACTCACACGAACTGGCCATAGAATATACAACGATTCATGAATTAATTCAGACCACAGAGGCAAGAACAGTTTCAAACCAACAGGAAATAATCGAAATATTTGAACCAAAACCTTTTGAAGAAGAAATCAAACCCCGACTAATAAATATAAAAGATCTCACGGTACCTAGACAATGGTTCCTTGAAGATTTAATCCAAACCGAAGAACTAAAACACTTTGGGGAGGTAGAAATACAAAATTTTGGAAATAGCCTATATATTAAAAATAATTCAAAACAATCTTTACTTACAAGAAGTAATAGTGAAAGACAAACTAGGGAAGTAGTTAGGAGCTCAATTATCAGGGAGGAAATAAGAGAACCAGTGCTGTTTAACGCCTTCTTCATCTCCATCCTCTCTCACCCTCTCATCCTCCCCCATCTGTCTTGCCTGGTTTATGCCTGCCGATCAGACCACCAACTTGTAGTTCTCCACCTATATGTATAATTAAGTGTGCCAGAGTGTATTTTCCTTTGTATTTTCTTCTTCTTCTGCTTCAGTTTTGTGACAGTAGTAGTAGTGTGTAACTTAATCCTGGTATCAGAGCCCGGGGGGTCTGCAGTCTGTACAAAGGGAATTAAGTAATCTTAAAATCCAGATTCCTAAAGTAACCCCTTTGTTACCGCAGGTAGGCGTTTGTAGAGTAATTCTTAGGAGACGGTTTTAGGCACCATATGCTACTCAGAGCTAGTTATCCACTAACGCCTTAGATGGCTACCAGCATATTGTGCAATTGCGAAATATGTAGAGCAAATTGTAGAAAATATGACACCATGTATAATGATATATATGATATGATGAACACCCCAAGATATTCCAAAAAAAAATTGATGAGATAGTTCTCCGAATAGAAAGATTAAAAGAACAGGATAAAAGTCTCAACCTAACTCTGGAAGTCAAAGAAGATCTGACCCAAAACTCAAAGAAATCTATAAAAAATTTAAGAGATTATTAAGTCATCCTAATCAAGAAAAGGTTAAACCCGATACCCTAGACAAAACTAAAGAAGAAACAACAAAAGCAGCAAACAGTATAACTAAGAATAAAGAACAAGTGAAGGAAGGCAACATTAAAAATGTTTTACAAACTAAACCAATAAAAAATAACTGCCAAAATGATATCAATGATGTAGAAAGAACAGTTGAAGAGGTTATCTTAAACTCCGAATAACCCCCTAACGGGAAAAAGAAGTGTACGAAAGGAAACGAAGTAGTTCGAGAGATAAAGGAAGCAGTAGGAAAGATAGATCACATTGGTAGACTAGGAACTAGCACAACACAACCAATTGGCACGATAAAAACCAAGAAAATATACTCCAAATAAGAATACAACTCGATACTTGAGATAATTAATTACTGGAAAGAGTTGTATAAGGATCAAAATAGCACTGCCCAAGAAAAAGACTATTTAGCCAATAGGATACAAGAGACATACCTCCAGCATAAAGATTTGTTACACTATTTTAGATTTGACCCTGGGATATACAATTTAATTGAAAGTCAAAACAAGAGTAGAATGACTATAGGTGATGAGTATAGAACAGAATCAAAAAAGAATGACAGATCTAACAAAAGGTTGATATATGGTAGGAAAATGTTTAAAACACCAAGTAACTCGAATAGTTTACAAATAGAGAGAAATACAATGAATAATAATTCAACGAGTATACCACATAATAAAGTCCATCTAAAACTATCTAATAAATACTTTAAGAATGAGCAAAAGGTCATAATACTCACAAAGAATAAAGAAACACAGGATGAGAAAAGATTTGCAAATCACATAACAGGAACCTTTCAAGGAAATATACTACAAAGGACTAAAGATATTTTTCACCCTAAACAAATCATGAAAGAAGAATATTTTCGTAAAAAATTAAGAAGATTAATAGAAAAGAGAATAATGGGATCAAACAAAAATGGTACAGAATCCTTAGGTCATGGAATAGAGCTTCCCAACAAAGAAAGAATAAAGACAAAAAGAACAACTAGGTGTGCAAACAGAGAATTCGATGCATATCAACTATACTGTATAACAGTTAATAAATTAGTATTCAAATTAAAGAAAAAGAGATTATGTGAATGGACAAAGTTTATAGGACCTAAATACGGACCAAAATTTGAGTATGTAATTACAAAAAAATTATCTAGACTAATTCTTTGGTGTTTAAATTTGCAGATGAATTCCAGAGAGTTCATGAGATTTGGAGATATATATCTCAAGCAGTATGCCTCTCAGAGTAAAGAGTCATTCAGAATCACTGAATTTCAGATAGATTTAGTGCAACAATGGCTATTAGATAATTTATGGAATCTAAGACTAGATCAGCCAAAGGAGAAGGTAAAAGTAATCAAAGCATTAGCTTATTATTTTAAAGGTATTATCCAGATACCCCAGTCTCGGAGTTTTATATGCTACGTTATACTTAGAGGTCATCAAGTAGGAATTTACAAAGATTGGAATACAGTCAAAAGATTAGTCTCAAACTTTGATAATCCAGTGTTTAGAGGTTTTTATAATGTTAAAGAAGCCATAGAATATGCAAAAAATAATATTCCAACCTCCTGGTATTTCGACGAAAGCCTTAAAGAATTTATGCCACAAGAAAGTCAATAGAATACAAGTAAACTAGAATTATCAACAGAGTGTAGAGATTGTCAAGTCATTATAAAGCACTTTAAAAATCTAAAAATACAAAAGGAAAGATTGGTTGAAAATCTCCGCCAACAAACACAGTTAGCTGTGAGCTTGCAGAAAGAAAAAGAGTGCCTCAAAAATGCTAGAGAAAAAGAAAGAAAAGAGTGCCTCACAAATAATAGTGAATCAAGTGTAAGAAATAGAAAAGAGAGCCTCCAAAATGAGAGATATATGGAAGCCATGCAAGCTAGACTGTTTTTTAAAACAAATAATGAATTATTTTTTCTTCCAGAAGACATCAGACAAAAGATTCACCAGAAAGTTCAGGACAATTTCTATCGAAAAGCCAAAAACATGCAACAGATACTTAAAGAAATCCAAAAAGGGGAAAGAAGATGCAGAGGAGTGTCTATAAACTAGGTGATACATTACGCCAACACCGATAGATGCATCAACAATAATGTCTGCAACATCATGGACCTCTCACAATCAAAATGCCAATGTGAGTTAGCCTATAGCATCTACAGACTAAATATTCAATTAGAGCAAATAAAGACGGAAAAACTCCATGAAACAGATTATAGTTGGAAAGACTTCTTAGATATGGGATTTGTTTCACAAATAATCATTAGCCATCCAGATCATACAGAATTACTCCCAGATTCTTTAGCATTTCCAGTTTCAGAAGCTTTCATAGGAAAAAAGCCACAGCTCAAGATAAAATTTGATTCCATAATAGCAGAATACATAACAGGAGTATGGTATCCTACAAAACACAGTGCATGGATTACACACAGACTAGCCCATCCCCTACATCCAGATAGAGAAGAAAGAGGGGTAATTTGTGACAGAGAGATCCCAAGACAAATCAGGCACTGGAGAGCAAAAACCATAGCATATGAATTCAACTGGCAAAAATACAGTGGAAATAGATTCAGACCACAGAAACTGAAATTTACAGAGTCTATGTAGACAAAGAAATTAATTGTAAAGTCCCAAAATTTATCAGGTCAGCCCATGAAGAATTAATTCAATATTATAGACAAAAGAAAATGGTAGAAGACAGAATACTTCAGCAAGACATGACAGAATGGGCAGAAGAATACACACCATCAGATCTACTAAGACACATGAGAGATGAAGGCATACAAAATCTTGACAACATGGGCGACTAGTCAGCACTCAAAAGACTTTTTCGAAAAAAAAAAGGAGGCTCCCTCAAATCCTAAAACATTGGATCCTTCAAGACTTCACAAAAAAGAGAGCACTAGACGAAAAGTATAAAAGATTCGTGACAAGATTTCTACAGTAAAGATTCCTGGCAACAACAGTACAGCAACAATACAGATTCGTGACAAAGACTCCTGACAGCAACAGTGCAGATTCGTGACAAAGATTTCTGACAGTGCAGATTCGAGACAAGACATCAACAGTAAAGATGTCTGACAGAGACAAGACGTCAACAGTGAAGACTAATGACGAGACTTTTACAGCAAAATTCTCAGGAGGCTTCTAAGGCAAGGAAGGTCGTCTATAAGAGGAAGCTCCTGAAGGATGAGAAAGACATCGGCAGTTCGGCAAAAACATCAGCAAAGTTCTCCAACACCTTTGAAGCTCCTCAACGCCTTCTTCTTCATCTCCATCTTCTCTCACCCTCTCATCCTCCTCCATCCGCCTTGCCTGGTTTATGCCTGCCAATCAGACCACCAACAACTTGTAGTTCTCCACCACCTATATGTATAATTAAGTGTGCCAGGGTGTATTTCCCTTTGTATTTTCTTCTTCTTCTGCTTCAGCTTTGTGACAGTAGTAGTAGTGTGTAACTTAATCCTGAGTAGGGGACACTTACAGTGAAACTAGGACAGTAATGATACAGATTGTGAAAATATAGGTCAAACTTATAGTCTATATGATATCATATAAGTGCTATATGTGCTATAATTTCTTCCCCAATTTTTTTCTAATTTTTCTAATTTTTTACTTGATTTTTTCGAATTTTGCTACAGTAACATTTTCTAATTTTCGGAGGATTTTATTATTATTATTTTTCTTTTTTACGAATTCTCTACAAACATAGCAATTTATCTATCATGCAGAAACAATACAAAAAACTTCAGAAACTGATAGTACATACCGGAACAGTAGCCATCACATCGGAGACTCTTTGTACAGACTACACTGGAGGTGCAATTGTAGTGACTGAATCGTTTGAATTCATTCTGAATAGGTTGTAGGTTTTTGTGTTTGTACATAGATAAGTGATAAGTGCTTAGGAATTGTGTTTGGGCTTACTCAATCTCACAGGTCCCTCAAGATAAAGCTCTAACACCAATTTGTTGGATATTTAGAAAATGGTATTGCAAAGATAACAAGAGCAAGATGATTTTTGAGACTACTAAAGGACAAATTTTATTGAGTAACAAAGCATCTTTTTATACAACATAATGAAAACTAATTTGCAGAAAAATTTATAAGTTGTTGAGCATATCAGCAAAAACAATCTCATGAAATAATTAAAATCCTAATAGTCACTTTGACCAACAAATATAACAACTTTTCATTAGTTTGTTGGCAGCTTCATGGGACATACCAGTCAACAGGGCCTAATATCAAGATTTGAGAGACTAATATCAGATTAATCATAAAATTTAAATGAATTAGTGTAACTATGCATTAATTCAATTAGGCAAACAAAAATGATTCAACTCCACCCATGATGATGATATAATAATACACTTTATTACAATTTAAATAACTATCATCACACCATTCACAGGAGTCAAAAGCGCATTATTTTACTAAGTTTGCTACATCTAAGAAGGTACAAGTCAATTCCCCTATCTCAGCCAAAGAGAAGCAATCAACTAATTCTCACAATGATCAGTAGGGAACTTAACATAAAGTGGATTATACATTTCAGTTACTATAATGGTACAAGAGCTGCATGAGTTTCTCATAGATCTCACACAACTAAATAAGAGTGATGAATAAGGGGATGTAGAGCATAATTTTTTATTGGCAATGTTAAAAAAGTGGAGAAGCCCAAAAGCATATGAGACTATCTACTTATAGGAGAAGGTAATATAAATATATTTTACAACCATTTACTTGTAAAAAGAAAAAACAATGTTGGTTTATCAACCTCTTATTACGGAACAAGAACAATAAAATTGCTCGTAGCAATAAGCGAGCAAAATGTTTTTACATTCTAAGAAACTAGAGGTAGCAGAACTTTAGTTATAAGAGAATAATTTCTAAACTTGCAGATCAACCATTTATCATAATGGTGAGGCCGTAGGTGTTCTTAGAATCAAAGCATGACAATGTTGAAAATGGAGAAATGATATTGGAACATTACGTAATCATGTAATATCAGGAAATTAGTGAAACGTTTAATAAGCCAGCTATACAACCAACAAGGTTTTACTTATCAGAATACAACCAAGGAACAGCATGCCCAAAAAAACATAGCTGAAAGGAGAAAGCTGAGATGCATGAATGCATCTGTAAGAAATCATGCGTAGCTTTATGAGGATAAAATGAGGGAGAACCAAATGAATGTTCAGACAGGAGCATAGTTGTTCGATCAATAAAGACAAACAGGGTAGACCTAAATGAACATTGAATGCGAAGCAAAAAAGGATTTGCAAGCTGTTGCTACAATACAGGTGGGCTCTTGTACAAAGTTCAAAGAAGAAAAAAAGGTACACGTCTCCAAATACAATGATTTGAGATATATTTTTGCTAATATTGCTGTATTACAGCATAAAAAATGTAAGAACATAATCAGCTACAAAAACAAACCCTAGTCTGTAACAACCTAATTTCTATCATAACTTATGTTCCTGATGTCAAATTTATCCAAGAGTGAATTCGTTGTGTTCGTCCCATTTTTCTATATTTTTGGTGATTTGTTTTTGAAATTTTCAGGATAATCACTTAAAATATTATTATTTTAATCACCGGTGGGCCCTACACATATTTTGTCTAGTCTCTCTTCTTTTGACATGTAAAGATGAAGTTTGATTTTATTTGGCTAGTTTAATTTGAAATTATAACCATAAATAACTCTAATAACCCATTACTACTAGTCATTTGTTCTATGTCTATTTTGTCTTTATTCATCCATACTTTACTTTCACCATACTTGTCCTATGGCCAAGCATGACAAACCTTCCTCTTCCCCCATATCTCTCTTTTCTCTATTATATATTTTTCTTCCTTTCATTTATTCTTCTCATCATTTATTCTCTCTCCTTCATTTTTCATTCCTCTCTTCCTTTTCTTTTTGCTCAACTCTCAAAAAGAAAAATAAGAAAAGAGAAAAAGAAAAGGAGAAGAACTTTTTTAGCCTCAAAATAGCCTTATCTTCCTAACCCATCAAGACAAATAGAATCACATCTACTCTTATAATTTTATTTTGTAACTAAAATCTTTTATAGTTAATTTAGAATCTTGATTTGTTTAAATTTAGAAAGGTAATATCTTTATACAAAATTCTCTATGATTATTTTAAATATAAAAATATTATTCTTACACTCTACTCTATGTTTATGTATTAAATTTATGATTTTATTTATGGCTTCCTATGTTTAAACTTTAAGTTACAAACTTAAATTATATGTTTTATTTTGAAATTACAAAAAAGCTATTTTTATGAATGTTCATCATATTTGGATATACATTTGAATTTTCCATATAAGTTTTTCATGTATAATGCAATGATTTTAAATCACTTGCCATTAGAACATAGGTATATATATATATATATATATATATATATATATATATATATATATATTCATAATCATGTTTTAAAGAGAAGATTTCAAATAAGTTTCTACATTAAATTGTTAAAATATTTCTTTTATGCGAGATATTATATTAGATCATAATTCTTTTTATACTAATCCATGTTTACTTGAAAAATATATACATTAATAAAATTTAATAAATTTACTACTTTCCATATTATGAAATCATGCTAGAATTTAGAAAATCAATATATTATTAAAGTAATCATTATAATAGTGTTAAGCCTATTTAATTCCCATCTTTACAATTTAGTAACCACTTACCTAATATGTGTTTATATACATAATTATATATGCATGATTCACATACATGATCATCATAGGTATTTTTTACATCTTAATACTCACATACGTGTTTATATGTATACTTGTATTTATGTGTGGTTTACATACATGATCATTTCTATAACATTCATTCTAACATCCTATACTCCATCATGCTTACCTTGACATTTATATACTAGTTGCTTATACAAAGTACATGAAAATATGTCGGATTTTTCTTATTAGTATATACACATGTCTTGATAATGCTATGGATCCTGACTTGCCTGCTAACTTGATTTTGACATGGATCACATCTTGCTTGTTACGAGACATGTGTGTAGAAATTTTGACATGATTGGTTCATCATATTTTTAATTGATTTCCATGCAATATAACTTGAAATTTTGGGGTATTGGAAAACTAAAAGATGGACAAATATTATATCGTGAAAGTATTAGGATATGTTGCGCAATCGAAATAGGGGCCCATCCGCAGAGGCACCCGGATGGTACTGAACCATCATCTCTTATTTAGTACATATTGATTGGACGACCGATTACTCAGTATCGGTATCTGTTTGAGTGCTTAGCGGCACGACTGGTTAAGCGCCAGTATTTAGGCCGGGTCCCGGGTATACACGGGTAATTTCAATATATGAGTTTATTTCTTCATCATTTAGTTCAAAATATAAACTAAAATAAGATATTAATTTAGACTTGATATGCATATATATCCCTGCTTGATATTGCAACTTACTCATTTAATATTTTCCACACATGCGCATATTTTCATATCCACACTCATATCTTACTTATTTGTTTATATTACACGCTCTCTACTTTTCATTATTTTACTTGCCGGGTTTGACCCTGAACTCCTCCACATGCGCGTACTGAAAATGTGAGCAAGAATCTGCCATTGCACAACCCGTATTTTCGGGAGCAGGCCGAGCAGCAGTAGATTCCTAGATCTCGACTTTTATATTTTTGGATTTGCTTTGTATACCTCTTTTGAGGGCTTAGTTCTCAACTTCTGTATCAGTACTTAATTATTACTTTCTATTTTAAACATATATATCTTTTTTCTATATGGTAGTAGACTAACTTTCAAAATCCTGATAGATAAATTGTATTTTAATTTTATTCATTCCTATTTTTACATATTCATTGGCCTCGTGCACGTCAATTCACACGTGTCCGCCGGTGATGCACTCCGTTCCATATTTAGTGAGCGGGTCGTTACAGAGTGGTATCAGAGCTCTAGGTTAATTTAGGAAGACCGTAGAACTAATGCCATTTGTGTGTATATATATATACATATATGTATATACAAAAGAACATGTCAACTAACAGTATTTTATTTTATTCAACACCTGTCCCTTGACTCCCTTGTAAGTTGAATATCTACCATATTCCATTCTCATTTCTATTCTTGTTCAAATTTCAGGGAGATGCCACCTCGTCGTCTTCCTAGAGTTGGTCTAGCTCGAGCACGTCTGCACGGAGCTGGTCCAGCTAGGGCCGGTATGCATGGAGCCACTCCACACGATCCAGTTGCAGAGCTTAGAGATTTAGTTATAAATATTGTCTAGGCCCAACAGACAACAGCAACAGTGCTGGAGCGCATGTCAGGACCCAATAGACAAGAGAGACCTAGAACAGTATCAGATTTCCATCAGTTTCAGCCATCTATATTTTCGAATACAGGAGGTCCGTTGGAGGCAGAGCAGTGGATCATGAATATGGAAAATCTTTTGAGGGTTGCTAGGATTCCGAATAAGAGTTGTGTTGATGTTGTGTAGATCCAGTTGGTGGATATTGCGCGGATTTGGTGGTTAGCAGAGGAGAAGAGGCATGTAGGGCCTGTAACATGGGAGGAGTTCGTTGAGGCCTTCTATGACCGTTTCTTTCATCCATCGGCTCAAAGTGAGATGGAGAGGTAGTTTATGGTTATCCAGTAGGGAGATAAGACAGTTGATGAGTACGCAGCAGAGTTCATCAGATTAAGTAGGTTTGCTCCGATGCTGATTGAGATCGAGGAGGACAGAGCTTATCGCTTCCAACAGGGACTGCGTTATGACATCCAAGAGCATCTAGCATCGCAGGTCTTCGGTCCATACTCTGAGGTATACAGTGCAGCCTGTCGACAAGAGCAAGCATCTAGGGAGAAGAGACCTCAGGTCGCAATGCCAAAGAGACAGTTCCACCAGATCGCAGGACTCTCAACTCGATATGTTGGTGCTCCCCTAACCAAGCAGCCAATGGGGCTTGCACCGAGCCAAATAGTGTGCCGCTACTATCGCATACCAGGACACATGCAGAAAGATTGTCGGAGGGCACAGGGATTATGTTTGGCTTGTGGATCATCGGACCACCAGATATCCACATGTCCAAATAGACAGCAGGTAGTGCTAGTCAGGGATTCGAGCGATTAGGAGGCGTGTATCAAGCAGCACCAAGATAGACAGTGATAGCACCACCAGTCCAAAGGCTCCAGGAACCAATTCAGAGGAGACCGTTAGTACCGCAACAATATACTTTTAATAGAGCTCAGACTGGAAAGGATAAGAAACGGGGACAAGTCCGATTGATGACGGCCGAGAAGACTTAGACTTTAGGAGGGGTTGTGACAGGTACGCTTCTCGTAGGCCGTGCTCTAGCTCATGTATTATTTGATTCAGGTGCATCTCATTGTTTCATATCATCGGATTTTGTTTTGCGTAACTATTGATTTTGTTAATTTATCTGTTGGGTGGAATATTAAAACGGGAAATGGTAGTGTTATATCTAGCCGAGAGTGTCGATTGTGTCTCGTGGTAGTTAGTGGCCGAGAGTTTTATTCTAATCTCTTGGTGATAAATAACGGTGGATATGATGCTATCTTAGGAATGGATTGGTTGAGTACTTTCTATGCAGTGATTGACTGTCATGGCAAGAAGGTGATATTTCGAATTTCAGGTCATACTGAGTTTGAATTTGTTGGTGGAAGTAAATTCTTGGAGCCAGCTGGGCTCAAGGTGAAACCGAGAGATGGAGTTCTTGATGCCATAGAGATAGGTGAGGGGATGATTCTAGTAATATCAGAATATTGAGATGTGTTTCCCGAGGAGTTGCTAGGGTTGCCTCCCGTCAGAGTCGTGGAATTCACCATTGATACTCTTTCTGGTGCAGAGGCTGTACTCAAACCACTATACCGAATGGGTCGAGAAAAGCTAACAGAAGTTAAGAGACAGATTGATGAGGTACTAAGGCTTGGATTTATTAGGCCTAGTGTTTCTCCCTGGGGAGCTCCAGTGCTATTGACAGGAAAGAAGGATGGTAGTCAAATGTTATGTGTTGACTATAGGGGTTTGAATGCATCACCATCAAGAATAGATACCCTTTGCCAAGAATTGTGGACTTGTTTGATCAACTAGGCGGAGCTAAGGTATTCTCTAGGATTGACCTTCGTTCTGGTTTTCATCAGGTGCGAGTTTGAAAAAACATTCCAAAGACAGCATTTAGGGTGCGGCATGGACATTTTGAATATCTAGTGATGCCATTTGGTGTGAGCAATGCTCCCGCAGTCTTCAGGAGTTTGATAAACCAGGTGTTCGCACAATATTTGGATCAATTTGTAGTGGTATTCATCGATGACATTCTCGTCTACTCTCGAAGTAGGAAAGAGCATGCAAAGTATTTGAGGATAGTTTTATAGACTCTTAGGCAACAATTGTTCGGCAGACTGAGAAAGTGCGACTTTTGGTTGGACAAGGTCGCTTTCTTGGGCCATGTGATATTTGGAGATGGTGTGTCAGCAGATCCCAAAAAAGTGAAAACCGTACTTAATTCGCCGATTCCAATAGCTTTCTTGGATTGGCTGGATACTATAGGAGATTCGTACAGGATTTCTCTAAAATAGCAGCGCCACTAACAAAGCTGATGTGGAAGGGGGAGAAGTACGAGTGGACCACGAAGTGTGATAGTGCATTCGAAGGGCTAAAGTGCAGATTGACTACGGCACCAGTGTTAGCAGTTCCTAATGATTCAGACGGTATGAGGATATACTGCGATGCATCTAACCAAAGGTTGGACTGTGTACTTACGCAGAATGGTCAAGTGATCGAGTATGCTTCCCGGCAGGTTAGACCTCATGAGCGGAACTATCCTGCACATGATCTGCAAGTAGCGACAGTAATACATGCCCTTAAGATTTGGAGGCATTATCTATTGGGCGAAAGGGTAGAAGTGTATACTGATCACAAGAGTCTTAAGTATATATTCACTCAAAAGGAGTTGAATATGAGGCAGTGCAGATGGCTTGAACTTGTAGTAGATTTTGACTTGGACATCCACTATCATCCGGGAAAAGCTAACATAGTGCCAGATGCCTTGAGTAGGAAGCCGATAGCTATATATCTGACTAGACAGAAAGAAATCTTAAAAGACATGGAGATGGTGGAATTAGAAGTTCTATTATCAGGAATGATAGCACAGCTCATGGAGTTAAGATTTCGATCTATACTGATTGATAGGATCAAAAAAGCCCACAACAATGATGGGAGATTGAAAATGTTAAGGAACAAGATGGAAGCGGGTAAGAGACCAGATATCTCAGTGCATGCAGGTGGCTCACTTCGTCTCGGTGGTAGGTTGTGTGTGCCCAGAGGAGAGGTTAGA
Organism: Dracaena cambodiana; assembly: GCA_036321105.1. Taxonomy (NCBI): domain Eukaryota; kingdom Viridiplantae; phylum Streptophyta; class Magnoliopsida; order Asparagales; family Asparagaceae; genus Dracaena; species Dracaena cambodiana. The sequence goes on along the minus strand of JAYEPQ010000016.1, from coordinate 18,067,245 downwards.
GATGAAGTGTTAGCAGAAGCGCATAAATCAGCATATTCTACTCACCCGGGTAGTACCAAGATGTATAAAGATCTGAGACAACACTTCTGGTGGCTAGGAATGAAAAAGGAGATTGCTCAATATGTTTCAAGATGTCTTATTTGTTAGCAGGTGAAAACTGAGCATCAGAGGACCGCATGTTTGCTTCAATCCTTACCTATTCTGGAGTGAAAATGAGAGAAAATAGCCATGGACTTTGTGACGGGTCTTCTCAAAAGTCTGAAGGATAATAACGTAGTTTGGGTGATCGTAGACCGCTTGACGAAATCAGTCCATTTTATTCCTTTTAGGGTGGGCTTGCCGACAGAAAGGATGGCAAGGAGATTCATGCAAGAGATAGTGAGATTGCACGGAGTTCCAGAGCGGATTGTTTCAGATCGCGATACTAAGTTCAGATCGCACTATTGGACCAGTCTGATGAAGAGTCTGGGGACGCATTTAGATCTTTTTTTGGCGTATCATCTTCAAACAGATGGACAATCTGAGCGGACCATTCAGACCTTAGAGAACATGCTGAGGGCTTGTATGCTAGATTTTGGAGGTACATGAGAGGATCATTTGTATATGGTAGAGTTCTCGTACAATAATAGTTATCATGCGAGTATCAAGATGGCTCCATTTCAAGCTTTGTACGGTAGGAAGTGCAGATCGCCTTTGTGTTGGGATGATGTTGGAGAGTGCAACATACTAGAACCAGAGATAGTCGCTCAGACGATAGACCAAGTAAAGGTCATTAGGGAGCATTTGAGGGCTGCACAGGATAGGCAAAAGAAATGGGCAGATATTCATAGAAGGCCATTGGAGTTTGAAGTTGGAGACAGAGTATTCCTCAAGGTTTCACCAATGAAGGGAGTTGTTGGATTTGGCAGGCGAGGGAAACTCAATCCTAAATATATTGGTCATTTTGCTATTATCGAGAGAGTTGGAAACTTGGCTTATCGACTTGACTTGCCATTAGAGTTGGATGCAGTGCACCATGCATTTCATATTTCTCAGCTAAGAAAATGCATTGGAGATAACCGTGTTGTAGATCTTTTCGATGTGGAATTAGGAATAGATTAGACTTTTGAGAAGGAACCAATTGTCATCATTGATCGACAGGAGAGAGTTATGAAGAACCGCACGATTCCCCTCGTTCTCGTGTCATGGAATAGTCACTCGCCAGGAGAATCTACCTTGGAACGGGAGGATGATGTCCGGAAGAAATATCCCGCTTGTTTGAGTGATCACGTCAGGTATCGTATTCATAATATTATTATTCATTCCCGTCTGCACATGCATATATCTGAACTTATTATTGTATTTATTCTTGTTTCTCAAAAAAAAATTAATTTCAAGAACGAAATTTTTTTAAGGAGGGTAGGATGTAACAACCTAATTTCTATCATAACTTATGTTTCTGATGTCAAATTTATCCCAGAGTGAATTCATTGTGTTCGTCTCATTTTTCTATATTTTTGGTGATTTGTTTTTGAAATTTTCTGGATAATCACTTAAAATAATATTATTTTAATCACCGATGAGCCCTACACATATTTTGACTAGTCTCTCCTTTTAACATGTAAAAATGAAGTTTGACTTTATTTGCGTTAGTTTAATTTGAAATTATAACCTTAAACAACTCTAATAATCTATTATTACTAGTCATTTTTTCTATGTCGATTTTGTCTTTATTCATCCATACCTTACCTTCACCGTGCTTGTCTTTTGGCCAAGTATGACAAGCCTTTCTCTTACCCCCATATCTCTCCTTTAACTATTATATCTTTTTCTTCATTTCCTTTCATTTATTCTCCTCATCATTTATTCTCTCCCCTTCATTTTTCATTCCTCCCTTTCTTTTCTTTTTACTCCAACTCTCAAGAAGAAAAATAAGAAAAGAGAAAAAGAAAAAGAGAAGAATTTTTTTAGCCTCAAAATAGGTTTATCTTCCTAACCCATCAAGACAAATAGAATCACATCTACTCTTATAATTTTATTTTGTAACTAAAATGTTTTATAACCAATTTAGAATCTTGATTTGTTTCAATTTAGAAAGATGATATCTTTATACAAAATTATCTATTATTATTTTAAATATAAAAATATGATTTTTACACTCTACTGTATATTTATGTATTAAATTTATGATTTTATTTATGCCTCCTATGCTTAAACTATATGTTACAAACTTAAACTATATATTTTATTTTGAAATTACAAAGAAACTATTTTTATGAATGTTCATCATATTTAGATATACATTTGAATTTTCCATATAATCATATTTGGATATTTTTATGACATATATATACTAGTTGCTTGTATAAGGTACATGAAAATATACCGGATGTCTCTTATTAGTACATACACATGTCTTGATAATGTAATGGATCTTGACTTGCCTATTAACTTGATTTTGACATAGATCACATCTTACTTGTTACTAGAAATGTGTATGTAGAAATTTTGACATGATTGGTTCATCATATTCCGGATTGATTTCCATGTAATATAATTTAAAACCTTGAGTTATTGGAGAACTAAAGGGTAGACAAATATTATATCGTGAAAGTGTTAGGATAGGTTGCGCAATCGAAATAAGGACCCATCCATGGGGGCGCATGGATGGTACTGAGCCGTTATCTCTTGTTTAGTACATGTTGATGGGACGACCGATTACTCAGTATCAGTATCTGCTTGAGTGTTTAGCGGCACGGCTGGTTAAGCGCCAGTATTTAGGCCGGGTTTCGGGTATACACGAGTAATTTCAATATACGAGTCTATTTCTTCACCATTTAGTTCAAAATATAAATTAAAATAAAATATTGACTTAGACTTGATATGCATATATATCGCTGCTTGATATTGCTACTTAGTCGTTTAATATTTTCCACACATGCGCATACTTTCATATTCATACTCATATCTTACTTATATATTTATATTACACGCTCTCTACTTTTTATTATTTTACTTGTCGGGTTTGACCCTGATCTCCTCCACACGCTCAGGTACTGAAGATGTGAGTGAGAATCCGCCATTGCACAATTCGTAATTTTTGGAGCAGGCCGAGCAGTAGTAGATTTCTGGGCCTCCACTTTTTGTATTTTTGGATTTGCTTTGTATATCTCTTTTGAGGGCTTAGTTCCCAACTTCTGTATCAGTACTTAATTATTGCTTTCTGTTTTAAACATGTATATCTTTCTTTCTATATAGTAGTAGACTAACTTCCAAAATCCTGGTAGATAAATTGTATTTTAACTTTATTCATTTCTGTTTTTATATATTCATTGGTCTCGTGCACGTCAATTCACACGTGCCCGCCGGTGACGCACTCTGTTCCATGTTTAGTGAGAAGTGGGGCATTACAGAGTCGCTTCTCCAATGATCAACTAACATCAGCTACTACTTATCTAACTGCCACTTCTACACTCAGTTTATGAGCACAATAAAAGTTATCATACCTCCACTGTTTTGGAGGTAGAATAACTCGACTCCAAAATCCTAATTGTGGCTGTTTAGAGCACCACTTTTGAGTTGGCATAACTCTACATATCTCAACTCCAAGTTGAGCTAACTCCAAAAAGGTGGAGGTACCAAAACTCTAATTCTGCGTCTGTCACTTCATAACACTATATTCTTGAATCTAGACACATCACACAATTGAATTTCTAAGTAACCAGAGTTTGAGGCTTGAAAGTTTAAGTTTGCATAACCTATATACCTCCACTTAAAAATAACTCAGTTATCTAAGTTCCATTACCAAAGAGGTCCCTAATACATAATCAACATAATATCTAGATTTGCCTTTATAGACAGAAGATACCTTCAACGTAAAGAAAAATATTAGTTCTATTTCTCGATGACAATCACCTAACAAAAAATAAATAAATAAATAACCAAAAGATGATCAACTAGTTCAGTAATACTCTAGCTATCAGCATGTTAATATGAGAATAATCTACAGCAAACAAATGGGCACAAGTCACCGAATATATCAATGCAGGTCATGCATCTTGGTTTTATAATTGGCAGACTTTCAACTAAAGTTATGTCAAACGAAAAGTTCTTTCCCCAAATAAAATCCAAAAGATAGCAGATATGCGCACACATCTACACGGACACAGAGTACCAAGTTAAACCAAAAGATCACATAATATAATCAATGTACTCAGAGTATTCATCATACAAGAAACAATGAGTTACCTGCAAGTCATGGAACTCCTTTCCAGCATTAGAGTCAACCTCAAACAGTGAATGCAAGTATAGATACAAGAAATATTTGCCATCACACTTTTTAATGGAACCTAAAACTTGTCCCACAACCTCAGAAGGAGGCATGATATCATGGTGTTGGATCAGTAAAGACACTGTCTTTTTACTATCAAGTATCATGAGTTGTACAACCTGTCACATGGACAAGAACAGAAAGTAAAAATATGGTAAGTTTTGTGTCCACGTGTATTTGTATAATCATGCAAAGTAAAGGACATGGATTATCAAACCATAAATTTAGGCACTAATTGACTATCATGGAATATTTCACAAAGCTATTTTCCAAAATTATTTCACAGAGATTAGAATTATTTTAAATTAGGGACTAATAAATAACTTCTAGTAGCTCGTTATTATAGTTAAAAGAATTGAAATGGGAGAGACAAAAGAGCATAATAATATTAAAGGTAAGCTAAAAAGAACTTTGTTGGTAATTTACACATGGAAGCTGAAGCTAGGTCTCAAATGCACCTAGGTCGGTAACGAGGAAGCTTACAGTATCAAGCAGGCATTTAATCACTGAACCAAGAGTGCAATCCTAACCAGAGATGTACTAACTGCAGTGACATGGCATATCTGGAAAGAGAATAACTATAGAATTTGTGCAGGCCTAGAGCTGCACAGGATTGTTGTGTTCAGAAACATATATGAGGACATCCACACACTCCTGAAAAAAGGTCACTGGAAGGCGGGCTCTGGTACAGCTAATGTCATTTTCCTGAGTAGCAGGAGTAAGAGATAATCTGATACATTTTATCATGTCAATCTGATACATTTTATCATGTCCCTGACTGAGCAGTGCTTTAATTGCATTGCATTCATTATCTCTCTATCAATTTTCCCATTGACATGGTACTGGTATCTCTATACTTGTAGTGTGATGTCCAGGGTCCTCTCCAGATCCTCGTAGAAAGTTACTGTTAGAATAAGTTATCATGGTTATCAATAAGGTACTTGCAGCAATATGTGTAATGTGTTATTGTACATAACAATAAATTCTTTACCTTTCAAAAGAAAAACAAAAAGTTGAAAGAACTCTTCTTTTAGAAATTGCTTTCCTTTGTTTATGATGAAGAAAGTAGATAACTACCTAGAACATGCTGTCAAATTGGGGCTACTCCAGTTTCTAGCAGACTATTATTCTTCTTCCAGTTTTTCTTGGAGGAGATAACCATAGGCCAGTTGTATCAATGATCAGATCAAACTCGTAGTGGCTAGTGAAGCATCAACAGCAAGTGGAGGATAAAAGGATGCCTTCACCACTGCCAACACCTCATGGTCCCCATGTTTTGATAACTAAAATATAAGTCTTATGCATCATTAAGTACAAAATTTTAGCCAGTGATTGTTAATGGCTGATGCCAACTGCAACAACAGACTTCATACCAAATTTTTTGGTTCACCTATGACTACGCTTCATAAAGATGTGACTAATTTTTATCCTCTGGTTGTAATAATGAAGGCTTTGTGTCGAAAACTAGCAGTGTTCGTTGAACTTATGGAAGCTAGCTTATAACATTTACTGGATTAAAAACGATTGTTTTCTTATTTTCTTTTCATCAGTGCGCTTTTTTTTTTTTTAAATTTAAGTTCTACTAAGCAATGAGTTATGCAGAATGAAAGCTGCATGTAACCCGTCAGTACTATATTCTCCACCTAATTACCTATTTTCTTCAAGAGAAAAGTCATCACAATTCGGTTATGATTTTCTTCCATGCTGATCTTTCTACAGAAGTAGCTTCTGAAGCAAAATAATAGGAATCCACACGTCATCTTACTCTGTAACATTTTAACATTAACTGAATTGTGATTGCTTAGGATTTCTGTAGAACAATTAAGACAAGGTTAGGCAAGTTTCCAATGCAAGGACATGTTTCAGAACTAAATTCTTGCATCAGCATTAGTTCTAAGATTTCAGAAATCAGATTTATAAAAAACTTTTTCCTAATAAAATACTAGTATATATACTAAATTAGAATAAAGATAACCAATAATCATCTATTCCTTTTCCACGAAACATGGTTAGCTATGAGCTCCATGCTCCCCAAAATTTTACGATGCTCTTTACCCCAATAAAAACCTTCTAAATTAGTACAATTTCCTGGGCAATGAGGCTATAAATATTAGATGGGGTGGCCATGATAGAGAAACAGTTGGAAGGCATGACAAGTTGCATAGTCACGTAACAAAGAATATCAAAACTGCTTCTTGGCAATGCTTGAGAACCTTATTATATTTTGAACCAGCTTTGCTCTGAAAATGAAAGGACAACTTTCCCTGATCCTCAATCCCAATGTTTTATATAATCTTTAAAACAGTTTCGTAGACTTGTGATCTCTGAATAGCAGACACAAGCACGAGACAAATGTCATGTTCTGATATGCATACAGGTTGTCAGACATGGCAAATGTCAGAAATCCAGACACAAAGACATGGTTATATATATGTATATTAATATAATTATATGAATAGTTAACTCATATAGATATATGGTTTGGCTGCAAGTCATTGAATGAAATAAGAGAAGAATCTAGTAAAATAATCTACAAATAATAACTTTTGTAAAAAGGATCACTATATACTCCATAATTTTAAAGGCAAATAGCAGTTACACATTTATATATGTCAGACAAACATGAACATATCGGACAATCAATTTCTTTGTCAGACAACCAATTTATTTTTGGGAAAAGTATCTTACATATCATAGGTTCTAACATATAGGGGCTGGAATTAAGTTACACCCTGAAACCTTTATACGATTCAAAATGAGCCTCCCATATCGGGCGGCTCATTACTTTAACTAGTCCAGTCCTCGTATTCTTTGAATGGATCACTAAATTATTGAGAGGGGAGAATGGTTTTAATCTAAGCTATGTAGCAGCAATCAACGAGAACAAAAAGTAAATAACTACTTTTGTCCTTAGCTTTAAGTAGGGGAAATTTAGCTATTTAGGAGGGGTAGGTATAGAACAGACTGACTAGAATTTTCTTCAAAGAGGCCAACACCAATCAAATTTCAAGATTATTGTCAGAAAGTATTGAGAACCAAAACTCAATCTCAATATTCATAAACCAAAACTCAATCTCAATATTCATAATTTAGAAGATTATTGTAAGAAAGTATTGAGAGCCAAAACTCAATCTCAATATTCATAAACCAAAACTCAATCTCAATATTCATAAGTTAGAGAATTACATATAGTTATAAACCTCTCAACTCCACATAAACCACTCAATAGGTGATGTTGTACTAAACTCAAACCAAACCCAAATACAAAATAGTATTCTAATCTAACACTCCGCCTCAAGTTGGGATATAAATATCAATCATTCTCAACTTATTACATAGATTAAAAAACACAGTTGGTGATGTAGTTTTAGTTAGAATATCGGCCAATTGCTCTGACGAAAGAGTAAATGGAGTACATATTATTTTCTTCACCAAATTATCTCGAACCAGATGACAATCTAGCTCTATATGCTTAGTACGATCATGAAACACTGAATTTTGAGCAATATAGATGGCTGACTGATTATCACAGTATATAGACATAAAATCTTTTGAGTTGAATCCAAATTCAGTCAACAAATTCTTTAACCATAACAATTCATATGTAGTATCTGTCATGGCCCAATATTCTGTCTCAGCTGAAAATCTAGACACTACATTATATTTCTTACTCCTCCATGTGACTAGATTACCTCCAATAAATATAAGATATCCAGTAGTCGACTTTCTATTTCCCTTATGTCCTATACATTCAGCATCAGAAAAGGCAAAAATTTTAACATGTCCATATTTTTTATAAAATAGTTCTTTTTCAGAAGAGCTATTTATATATGCCAAAACACTCAGAACAGTTTTCCAGTATATGTCCCTTGATTTATGCATGAACTGACTCAGCAGCCCAATATAAAAAAAATGTCAGGTCTAGTGACTGTGAGATAGATAAACTTGCCAACTATTTTTCTATACTGCTTGACATTCTCTTACAAAACACTATTTTCACTCCATACGTCTAAATCTGACTCTATTGGAGTATTAGCAGGTTTACACCCAAGGCGATCGGTCTTTTCTAAGAGATCTAGCGCGTACTTTTTTTGAGAGAAAAGTAACCCATGTTTATGATAAACTACCTCAATTCCAAGAAAATATCTCGGCTTTCCCAAAACTTTAGTTACAAAATGTTGCCTGAGAAAATCCTTTGTCTCAGTCAGACCTGTTGTATCACTCCCAGTTAGTAGAATATCATATACATACACAGTAAGAAGGATAATACCAGAATGAGTATGCCGGACAAAAACAGAATAATCATAGTGGCAACACTGAAATCTAATACCAACAATTACAGTGGAAAACTTCTCAAACCAACTTGAGAACTCTGTTTAAGACCATAAATTGCTTTTTTGAGTTTGCAGACTATGGTCTCCTCCTGAACAATATACCCTGGAGGTTGTTCCATATACACCTCTTCTTTCATATCACCATATAAGAAAGTATTTTTAACATCCAATTGAAATAATACCCAATCAAGATTCACAATAAGAGATAAAAGAATGCGAATAGAGTTTAGACGTGCTACAGGAGAGAGTCTCAAAGTAATCAACACTATAAGTTTGGGAAAAGCCTTTCGCAACAAGACAGGCCTTATAGCGATCAATGGAGTCGTTCGGCTTATATTTGACAGAGTAAACCCAGCGGCAACCAACAATACAGACATCAGGTGAAGACGGAACCAAATTCCAGGTTTCACGAGAGATAAGGACTTGCATCTCCTCATCCATGACCAACTGCCAGTCAGAGACTAACACTGCTTCCTGAAATAACCGAGTATAGAGACTGAAGAAAGAGAAAGGGCAAAATAGCAGAATATTGGGTGAAACTGATTATAGGAAACAAATTGAGAAATATGATGAGCAGCAGTAGAGCGCTTACCGAAGAGCGATTGGAAGATAAGAGACAGATTCAAAAAAATGCTGTGGTTTCTGGGGACATGCAGCTGGAGATGGCAGAGTAACAGGTAGTGAGATGGAAGGAGACACTTTCTGACGACGAGAAAAAACTAATAGTAGTTTCTTGTGAGTCATTTGTTCATCCTCTTATGAAGCACCGATACTTATCCAACCTCAGTAGTAGAAACAGGTAGGAGTAAAGGAAGAGACGTATCTAATTGACATTTTGATGTGAAAGTGAAGTAGAGAACATGGTCAAAAAAAGTAACATCAGTAGAGACAAAATACTTTCTAAAAATTAGATCATAACACCTATATTTTTTTTGTATTTTAGAGTATCCAACAAATACACACTTGATAATATGAGGAGATAACTTGTCCAAACTAAGAGACAAATCTTGAACGAAACACATACAACTAAATACTCGGGGTACAAGAGAAAATATGTATGTATTAGGACAAAGACAGGAAAAAGAAATTTTACCATGCAAGACAGATGATGACATACTATTTATTAAATTACAAGCACAGAGAATAGAACATGCATGTGAATCATTAATGTCTGAGCAACATCAAGAATATGTCTATTTTTTCTTTCAGCAACACAGTTTTGCTGAAATGTGTGAGAACAAGAAATTTGATGAATAATTTTATTATTAGTACAAAATAAAAAAACATCAGTTTTTATATACTCCATACCATTATCAGTACACAAAATACGAATAGATGTAGAAAATTGATTTTTTATTAAATTATAAAATAGTTTAATTATACTAGGGACAGCAGACCGTTCACTTAGCAAATACATCAATGTCATACGAGAGAAATCATCCATAAATATAAGAAAATACCAAAACCCTTAAAAGCGGGAAAATGACAGACCCCAAATATCAGAATGGACTAACTCCAATAGAAACCTACTACGTGGATTGACTCGACTTGGATATGAGACGCAATGATGTTTTCCCATTTCACAAGACTCACAATGTAAATTAGATATGCCAGCCGCAGTGGGTACAACTAGACGAAGATTATAGAGAGAAGGATTTTCCAGACGTTGATGCCACTATAAAAGATGATCAAAGGAAGTAGCAAACCCTGTAGGTGATATCTCATTGAGATAGTATATCCCTTTTTGCTCACGCCCCATACCAATCCTCATCCCAGTTGAATATCCTAAAAAACACAGTAACTAGGAAAGAACGTTTTAGAACAATTATTAGTTTTTGTGATTTGGCTAATAAACAACAAACTAAAAGGAAAATTGGAAACAAACAAAATGTTATCTAGGATTAATGAATTAGTAGCGTAAACTTTTCCATCACTAATAACTGAAGAAGAGGAACAATCAACAATATGGAAGGAAGATATTTATCTGAAAAATATAGGGAGGCAAACTTGTTTCTAATACCTGTCATATAGGAGGAACCTCCAGATTCTATAACCCATAGTTGGTTAGAGGAAGTAATGTTAGTATCAGTACCTGCCAAGGATGCATGAGTAGCATGCGAACTGGCTACGGTGGATTGAAGACGAAGAAGTTTGTCAAGTTCACTTTATGAAATCTAAACCATCGTTGAAAATGCCAAAATACTAGCAGAATTCATTGTCAAACAACATTTTTTGTTGGAGGTAAAATAGTAATAGTTGTGCCCATTCTGTTTTTCCATACTTCTCCCAATAGTATGCAGATGTGTGATTTTTCCTGCCGCAGTAATCACATTCACAGAATTCTCATCCGCCACCAAAGTTTCGATCACTATTTCCGCTACGACCATGGCTAACGGCTTCATCCCCGACCAGAAAATAAGGCAAAATAGTCATTGGAGGCAAGAGTTTGAGGTGCTGATGCAGTAGAACCAGTAGAAATACGAAATATCGGGCATACATCGTTGTCAAGGATGAAACACTATTACCAACAAGAATTTGACCCCTCACCTGGATCAAAAAAGAGGAATCCAATCCGGAGAGAAATTTTGCAACAGTTAGATCCTGACGATATTGTCTCAAAATCTTAAAATCTATAACCAGTGGCCGGTGAATTTCAAACTCATCCAATATGCCTCAGAGAGCGGAATAGTACTCGAATACAGATATTTTGTCTTGTTTGAGAATAAACAAGTGCTCATACAGTTCAACAAGTTTTGGGGTTCAAAAATTTGTGGATGGTTGAAATTGATAGGTAATCGAATCGCATGTTTGAGATGTATTTCTCAAACCTGCTCTGAAACCATGTCAGAAAGTATTGAGAACCATACTCAGCCTCAATATTCATAAGTCAGAGGATTACATATATTTATAGACCTCTCAACTCCACATAAACCATTTAATAGGCTATGTGGTACTAAACTCAAACTAAACCCAAATACAAAATAGTATTCTAATCTAATAATTATATTTGTTGACTTAAGATAGGTGTGCAGATTTAGATATTATCATGTGGTCTCCACTATCTACATGCAACAAATTAATTGCCACTTGGATTCCTGTTTTATTTTTCCATTTCACATCAGGATGCTTTTTATATCTCCTCATAATCCATACCTTATCATTTCTTATCAAGATACGCAATTGAGCATTATGTTTAATATTAATTTTCATTAGATACAAACAACCATGCATTGTATTTGTACATTTATAATGTTCCTAAGTCTTTACCAGCAATGCATTATAGCTCCAAATGTTGGCAATTAAGAAATAACATTCAAAATTGTGTAAAAAATGAAAATGCTAGATGAATACTGGTAATGTACTAAGAGATAGAAGAAGAAATGAGTGCATCCGCAAGACGTTATAATTTGTTCCGATTGAAAATAAAATGATATAGAACCGATTGTCGACCAAACCATATACGTTTCTGCTTCTACTAAGAAGTTGATTTGATTGAGGATAAAATGAGAGAGATACTTGTCCAAACCGTATCTGTTTCTACTAGAAAGTATCTGCCTTGGACAAAGGTCGGATGGTGCTAGTAAAGCTGTATATCAAGATTGTATATGACAGGATGCAGTGGAATTTTGTTGAACTTGCTGTAATCTGATTTCCTCTTCAATTTGTTAATTAGAAGAGAAAATGTGCAAGGAGATCCTATTTCATAATGCTTGTTAATGGATCTTCAATTCAATGATTTTTGCTTATGGTTAGGCTCAATACGGGTCACACTGCTCTTGTATCAATTCAAATCGCCAAAATAATTTCCAATTTGATCGGCAAGGCTGTCAGCCAACATAATTGGCATTTGACCAATCAACGCCATCGGGTGAGTGTAAACTAGCAGCATAGTCTGGACTTGGTTTTGCTTTTGGATTAAGGGGGCACAGGTCTTAATCAGTTCGCAGATGATTGGTTGAATGATGTGTAAAGCACAACAAAAGGTTGAATGCATACAAAATATCATGCTGTCCTATCATAGCAGCAGCTAGAAACTTGTCAACTTGGATAAGTTTGTACCAGTCCTTTGCAAACAAGTTGTTACTACCTAATTTTTAGGGACCAAGCCAATGTCATGAATCCCACTGAAGAGAATAAGCCCAATCGGTAAGGCCTATAAGCCCGTGATCTATCTGAAAGGTAACATAGATACAAATTTGAAGTCAACACATCAGAATCTAAGATGAAGTCAAACACTTATCAAATCACCAAATATAAGTTTTTGTAGTAAAATCTGTCTGATTAGATTGTTGGGGAAAATTAAGCACAAAATCAATAAATAAGACAATTCCAATAGAGAGAGACTGCGAGAGTAGGGTTTTAACTAGGTTTGGTTTATGGATCTCGGACCACGTTCGCAGAGAGAGTACCTTGACAACAAGCTCTTTATTGAAAAAAAATAACTAAATACATTTTGTCTGCCTCTTTGATACATGTTTCTGGTCCTCTTGACTTGAGAAAGAGCGGTCCCCCTCTCTTGGGGTATTTATAATTGAGAGTTCCATGAAAAGTAGGTGTTAGATTAGATTGATTCTTACTCCGACTTCGATTGCCATTTTAACTTCGCAATTGCTTCACCAATTCAACTAGACTATTATCTTGTATTAAGATTTAGTTTTAGATTTAATCACATATCGCCTGTTAAGTGGTTTGTATGGTGTTGGGACACATAAATATATGTATTCTCTGACTTATACTAAAATAGATTGAGTTTTGATTTTGATTATCATGTATCAGAGCATGTTAGAGAAATAAATCTCAACCATCCACTTAAAAAAAGAAAAAAAACTATCTACCCACCCGCTTGCGTGGGGCTCAAAGCACCAAAGCAACTATTGAGAGAGCCATCAAGAGCGCTATTGAGATATCGAGAAGCTCAGCCGCCATCAAGACCTCTGTCGTCATTGAGAACTTGATTGATTGGTTGGTTTTGATTAAGTGATAGGATCTCTTCTCTGCTCAATAACAACCCAAGCTCCTCACCTACTTTCTCGACTGCAAGTTTTTTTAATACCTAAATCAGCTCTCTCAGTTAAAACCACTTCTTATAAGTTGTATACACAAACTTCTTTCTATGGCATCATTTAGATCAAGTGATTCATCTACCGGGGCTACCTCTATTGTTACTACCAAGCTGAGAATTTATTTCCAAAACAACTTACTGCTATTACAGTTAAATTGAATGATAATAATTTTTTATGGCCTCAGTCGTTCAAGATATTTATTAGTGCTTAACTAAAAACTATACATTTGCTGAATGATATACCAAATAAAAACGATCCTATATATTCAGATTGGCTTGCTAACGACTATTGCGTGATTACATGCCTTTTTAATAGTATGGAGGAGAAAGTAAGTTCTAGTGTGATATTTTTGAAAACTGCAAAAGAGATATGGGACATTCTTAAAGAAGTCCATGGAAATGAGAAAAATATATCAAGAGTATTTGAACTGTATAAGCGCTTGTTTACTATCAAACAAAACAATATGTTTGTATCCGAATATTATTCTACTCTCCAAGACATATTGGATAAGACTGAGGTTTACCAGCCTCTGATTACGGATCTTAACACTTTGAGACAATATCATCAGGATCTCGCTATTGTCAAATTCCTTTCTGATATGGATTCTTCTTTACTAACCCAGGTGAGGGGTTAAATTCTTACTGGTAATAGTGTTCTATCACTGACAACGATATATTCTGGCGTTCTTCGCATTTCTACTGGATCTACTACATCAGCAACTTAACCTCCTGTCTCCAATGATCACTCTACCCTATTTTCTAGTCGAAGATGAAGCCTTGGTCGTCGTCACAGTCATGATTAGGGGGGAGCCAGGTTGTGGTGGTCAAGACTCAGATGGTGGTAGAGGATCCCGAGAATATAATTATTGCGGCAAGAAAAAATTACACATCTGCATATTGCTGGGAGATGTATGGAAAACCAGAATGGGTGCAAAATATGACAAGCAACTCTTTAACTGGTTTCTCTAATTCATTAGGTACATTGTCTATGACAAAAGATATTTCATCGACAATAAATTCTATAGGCACTTCAACATCCTCTCCAATGGTTCAAATTCGACAAACTGAACTTGATAGGTTTCTCTGTCTTCAGTCCACTGTGGTCGTTTCTCATGCTACTCATGCATCCTTATCAAATAATGATGCTCATATTGCCTCCTATAGTCAATCATGAGTTATTGATTTTGAAGCTTCCTCCCATATGACAGGTATTAGGAACAAATTTATCTCACTATATTTTTCAGATAAATACCCTCCCGTCAATATTGTCGATGGTTCCTCTGCCACGGTAGTTAGCGATGGAATAGTTCATACTACCAATTCGTTAACCCTTAATAATATTCTGTTTGTTCCTAAATTTCCTATCAATTTGTTATTTATTAGCCAAATTATCAAAAATAATAATTGTTCTGTAACGTCTACTTATTGTGTTTTTCAAGACCTCTAGATTGGGATGAGTATTGGTACGGGATATGAGCAACGAGTGTACTATCGAGATGAGACACCATCTACAGGGTTAGCTGCTTGCTCCTCTGATTCTCTTCTATAACGACATCTTGGACATCTTTTTCTCCAGAGATTTCGTCTCGTTTTACCCACTGCGTCTAATATATCTAAGTTAGATTGTGAGCCATGTGAGCTTGGTAAATATCACCATGTCTCATATCCTAGTAAAGTCAATCAACGTAGTAGTTTTCTGTTTGAGTTAGTTCATTCTGATATTTGGAATTCATGTCGTTTTCCCTCTTTTAAGGATTTTTAATATTTTATTCTCTTTGTGGCTGATTTCTCTCACATGATATGGATGTAGTTGTTAAAAGATAGGTCTGCTATTTCTAGTACAATTGAACTATTTTATATAGAAATAAAAAAAAATCAATTTTCTACCTTCATTTGTGTTTTGCGCACTAATAATGCTACGGAGTATATGAAAATGGATGTTTCCTTATTTTGTGCTAATAATGGAATTATTGATCAAACTTATTCTCACATGGTCCAACAAAAGGGTTTCCTTATTTTGTCTAATAATGAAATTATTCATCAAAACAACTTATTCTCACACGTTCCAACAAAACGGTATTGCTGAAAAAAAGGATAGATATATTTTAGATGTTGCTCATACCTTGATAATTTACATACATGTTCTAAGATATTTGTGATATGATATTGTTCTATATGCTTACCATTTAATTAATAGGATGCGCTCTTCTGTCATGCATTGTAAAACCCTCTTTTTTTTGTCTTTATCTTGAAAAACCTATATTTCCTCTTATACCACGAGTATTTAGGTGTATATGTTTTATTCAAGATTTGACTCTTGGTTTAAACAAACTATCTCCTCTTGCTATTAAGTATGTATTTGTTGGCTACATTAGGACACAAAAAGGGTATAAGTGTTATGATTCGGTATCTAGAAAGTATTTTGTCTCTGCTGATATTACCTTTTTTGAGTCGATCCCATACTTCACTTCAACATCAACCGACCAGTTGGTTCCTTCTCTTCCTCTACCTTAACTGTCTACTTCTGAGATTGAGCAAAAATATCGGCGCCTTGTACAGGAGTTGAAAAGATGCATTCCCAAAATCCACTGTTGGTATTCTCTTGCTATCCGGAAGTGTCTCCTCCTAGTTCACTATCTATTGCTCCAACTTGTCCAGCTGCAGGTCCTAAACATTCACAACTTTCTCCTATTCATATTTTGAGTCTTCCCATTGCTCTTCGGAAAGGTAAACACTTTACTACTACTCATCCTATTTCTCAATTTATTTTCTATGAAAAACTTAACTCATTGTTTTGCCTGTTAGCACTTTCTCTTTTTTATATTTCTATACCCAGGTCACTTGAGGAATCAGTGTTAGCCCCTTCCTGGCAGACCCATGGATGAGGAGATACAAGCTCTTGTCACTTGTAGAACCTGAAATTTGGTTAATCCTCTGTCTGACACATGTATTGTTAGTTGTTGGATATACACTGTCAAGTACAAAATGGAAGGGTTAATTAACCGCTATAAAACTCGCTTTGTTGCGAAAGGTTTTTTCCAGACCTATAGTGTTGAGTACTTTGAGAATTTCTCATCTGTAGCTCGTCTTAACTCCATTCACATCCTCTTATCTCCATTACATCCTATTATCTCTTGACGTGAATCTCGATTGGCCATTGTTCTAATTAAATATTGAAAAAGCTTTGTATATGGTAAATCTACAAGAGGAAGTGTATATGCAACAATCTCCAAGGTATATTGTTTAGGGAGAGAATATAATCTATAAACTTAAGAAAGCGATTTATGGACTTAAACAAAATTCTGAAGCCTGATTTGAAAAGTTTTCTAATATAATTACTAGTATTAGATTTCAGCGCTATCATTATAATCATTATGTCTTTGTCTGGTATATGTAAATAATATTCTACAACTGGGAGTGATATACTAGCTTTGACTGACAAAGAATTATTTCAAATAATATTTTGTAACTAAAAACATAGGAAGGCCGAGATATTTTCTTGGAATTAAGATAGCTTATCATAAATATGGGTTACTTCTCTCTCAAAGGAAATATACACTAGATCTCTTGGAAAAGACCGATTTACTTGGGTATAAACTGTCTAGTACTTCAATAGAGTCAGATTTAGATGCACGGAGTGAAGAAAGTATTTTGTATAAGGATGTCAAGCAGTATAGGAAATTGGTTGGCAAATTTATTTATCTCACGGGCATCAGATCTGACATTTCTTTTGTTATTGGGTTACTGAGTCAATTAATGCACAAACCAATAGACATATATTAAAAAGTTGTTCTAAGAATTTTGGCATATATTAAGAGCGCTCCTGAAAAGGAGTTATTTTATACAGAATATGGATATATTCAAATCTGTGATTTTTTAGATGTTGGATATCAGGGGACAAAAGTGACAAAAAGTCGACTATTAGATACCTTACGTTTATTGGAGGTAATTTAGTCACCTGAAGAAGTAAAAAACAAAATGTAGTGTCTCGATCTTCTGCGAAGCAGAATATCGAGTAATGGCACAATACTATGTACGAGTCGTTATGACAAAAAAACTTGTTAACTGAATTTGATTTCAAACCAAAAAGTCCTATGTCTATATATTGTGAAAATCAGTATGCCATCTACATTGCTCAAAATCTAGTGTTTCATAATCGTACTAAGCATATAGAGGCAGATTGTCATCTAGTTCAAGATAATTTGGTAAGAAGTTAATATATACTCCGTTAACTCTTTCATCAAAACAATTAGATGATATTCTAACAAAAACTTCATCATCAACAGTGTTCTCTAATCTATGTAACTGGACATTATTGATATTTATATTCCAACTTGAGGGGGAGTGTTAGATTAGATGGATTCTGATTCTGACTCCGATTCTGATTCCTATTCCGACTCTGCAATCACTTGACCAATTCAATTAGACTACTATCTTGTATTAGTATTTAGTTTTAGATTTAGTCCCACATCGCATGCTAAGTGGTTTGTATAGTGTTGGGACACTTATACATTTATGTATTCTCTGACTTATAAGAAAATAAATTGAGATTTGATTCTAATTATCATCTGACAGTAGGTATACTAGTTGCCTCTGGATACCTTAGTTTCTATGTTTCAGGATAAATTTAGTTGTATTAGTGCGATTTGCCTTTCTTATCTTCAATGATATGGCAAGTATTTGATCTGATCACGAAATCGGTCAAAGATATGACATTGAAATCGATATCCTAACTTCTGTATAGGCAAGATGGGCATCAAATGAGATGGGCCCACCATCCATGTTGGTTTGTATTACTATTTGAGCCATCCGAGTTTATTATGCAATAACAATAGCCCCAATCCCGAGCTCAAACCGAGTCCTTGAGTGCCGACATGGTCTTTTCGAGTAGGATTCTCCGGTAAGTCTGATTTCAAACCTTCATAGTTGTTGGAGGATTAGGTTTGTTTGCCTTTAACACTAGGTAGTATGACCATTTAAAGCGAGTTCAATACATCGTGGTAAACTATTGTTGCTTTCTACTATGGTTGCCACATAAAGATAGAGCTTCTACAGGATTTCCATCTTTTTCTCAGCAAAAACTATCAGCACAAAATATTCTCTTTTTCACATACACTTATCCAGAATTTGGAAAGAGGCAAGAGAAGAGAGTGCTATGATTGCACTATTGGCGAACAACGCCTTAGTGGTCTTAGTTGGCTGAGTTGTTGAACTCAAACTATCAAGAAACTTATGTTTCCAAAGTAATCTCAAGTTCCGACTTAGTTCGCTCATATGGTTGTCATGGGGAGTACTTGTTACCATGGTTTGGGTTGGTGTTTGAAGGTATGGACTGTCGAGATTCTTTGCTTGTTTGGTCTTCTATTGTAATCTGATGGTTGAAGCATTCCACAGTATTTCGAGTTGATCAAACAGTTAAGATTAATTGGTGGTTAAGCATTAAATTGTCTTATCCATTATTGTCTCGATAATCATGAGCATATTATTATTACTACTACAGAGGTTCTTGTAACTGATGCATGAGAATTACCTCAAGCTTCACCCTCAAATCTTTTTGTTTGATCGTGCGATTGAGATTCACTATCAATTTGATTTTAAATCAATCAGCAATCATTCATAAAATCGAGATGATCTTGGGGAGGCAAACCGCCACAACCATTCTCGCTCTCATATATCGTCCGCTAGAGCCTCAGCCCCTCGGGGATGTCTATATCTCTCTCCATTCCATCGTGAGGAGTTCTTACAAACTCAAAAAACTCAAGCTCACTCAAGCCAAAACTCAGAGATTCACCCTCAAATCTTTCTGTTTGATCGTGCGACTGAGATTCTCTATCAATTTGATTTTAAATCAATCAGTCAATCACTCATATAATCGAGATGATCTTGGGGAGGCGAACCGCCACAACCATTCTCTCTCTCATATATCGTCCTCTAGAGCCTCAGCCCCTCGGGGATGCCTATATCTCTCTCCATTCCATCGTGAGGAGTTTTTACAAACTCAAAAAACTCAAGCTCACTTAAGCCAAAACTCAGAGATTCACCCTTAAATCTTTCTGTTTGATCGTGCAACTGAGATTCACTATCAATTTGATTTTAAATCAATCAGTCAATCACTCATATAGTCGAGATGATCTTGGGGAGGCGAACCGCCACAACCATTCTCGCTCTCATATATCGTCCTCATCTCTCTCCATTCCATCGTGAGGAGTTTTTACAAACTCAAAAAACTCAAGCTCACTCAAGCCAAAACTCAATGAAAAGCTCCACCAATTAGATGAGGTGTTCACCTAGCTTAGAAGTAGAGCTTGATTGCTAACAAGGATAACTACTTCTTAAAAGACTGCCGAGGAGTCTACTGGAAAGGATTCTAAGCCTGTAAGTTTATGGTGGAGTGTTTATAGAATCCGCCATGGGTGAAGAGGCTAGATCTGAGCTAAGTGCCCAATACCCAGAGCCAGCCCCAGAAATAACACTAGGAACTCGCCCCTTCAAAGACTTGATATATCAGAAGAAATTGAAAAGTTTCACAGAAGGATCATCAAGGAAAGAGTAGACGGTGAATGAAATTGCCATCTCCATGGAGCTAGGGGCAATTGGGACAGTCCAACATGATAGGATTAAGACAATGTAAGAGAAATAAACAGACTTGGAACTGAAGCCCAACTTCAGAATGTGATAATACACTCAGATGTAGCCTTTGGGATGAGATCAGATCGGATAATGTGGAAGAGAGATGATGAAGAACTCGTGGGTGGAGGAATCTTGACCCTAAGGGTCTCAACCTTTAAGGTAGCTGTCGACGAGAAGGTTTTCTTCATCATCTCGTCAGAGTCACTCATGATAGCATCAAGACGAACCTTTTGACTTGCGGAAAACCTACGGCTAAACCTATCCTAGTGAACCTTTCGGGGCACCTTCTTGAAGGACTTCCTAAGCGATTTCAACACTGTCGAATTGTAGACTGAACTCTGATAATAAAGAAAAGGATAATAAAGAAAAGGCCAAGAATCTAAGTCGAAGGAATGGCAAGATTATGAACAAGAAGAGGACTCAGAAGAACACTTGAAAGAAGACTCAGGAGAAGGCTTAGATGGAGATGACCCGGACTAGGGAAGCACCCAGGACACCCATGGCATACAAACACGGACGAGATTTGCATAGGATAGGGAGGCTAACCTAGAGCTAGACGTGCCAACAATATCCTTCACGGGCTTAGAACGTAATGCGAACATGCTCCCTCTTTTGTAATTGTCTCTTTTCTTGGTGATGGCATGATCCAATTACCACAAAAGGAAAAAAGATGCCAAAAAACAGACGTGCTAGCAAAAAACAGAAACTTAGAAATTTAAAGAAATTTAAAGATGAAAGGATGAACAAACTTTGAGCATGCAATGGAAGGATGGCTTAGTCACAAACGCACTTAGATTCTCTATATGCTCTTAAATTCTCGTGTGCAAAAGTTTAGCGCAATGAAATGGGGGATATATATAAGCTTCCCCCGGAGGGCTAAGGTTCTTGAAAATGGGATATCAAAGCGGGAATGGTTGAAGACAATTCATATCCTCGAAATCATTTTGACAATATGGATGATTGATGGACCGATTTAAATTCAAATTGATAGAAAATCTCAGCAGCACAATCGAACATGTGGGGCCGTAGGCTAGGGATGATAATGGGCACGTCCACGGTCATTTTTTGACCCGCCGTATTCAAAATTTTCAATTAAAAATAAAATTTTCATTTTATAATTCAAAATTTTGAATATAACAAATCAAAAATTGACCCGTGGACTAGCCCAGACCAAGCTTGAGATAATCTTCATGCATCAGTTACAAGATCCACTGCAACCATATTGATGATCTGCTCACGCTCATCAACGTGATGACTAATTAGACAATTCAATGCTTAACAGACGATTCGTCTTGACCATTTCATCCATGCATAAACCAAGGAAAACTCTTCCACTGTCAAATCATGATAGGAGACCGAATGACCATCAAATCTTGAGAGTCCACTCCTGCAAGTGCTAACTCGACAGTATAGCAAGTCATCCCTAAGGCGACTAGATGAAGGAACTAAGTTGGAATCTGAGTATTTACTTTGCAAACATGAGATTTTCCAAATAATCCAAGTTGAATGAGCCGACCAACTAATGACATTAAGGCAGCATTTGCCAATAACCTACATTCAAAATGTGCTCTTCTATTGTCTCTTTCCAAATTTTGGATATGCTTATGCAAATGAGAAAACCTTCCACCACTGATAGTATATGTTCAGGAAGTCTTGTGAAAACTCTTCACCTGGCGACCACAATAAGATGCGACAATGGCCCACCATGGCGAAGTGAACTCGTTTTATATTAACAATTAAGGAGATAATTCGGTGTAAAAAGCAATCAAGCTCAATGTGTTTTTGTGACTGACCAATAAGTAGTGCATAGATAGAACATGCACACATAATGCTCTTTTTCTACTTGAGTGTGCATATGAACACTGATAGCCACAAGAAATACAGAGATATATGGATATAATTTTCCATTATTCTAGAGATTTTAAATTGAGCAGGTCCAAAATAAAGTATATGGAGTATAAATTTAGTAAATAACATATCCTAAACTATAGTGCTGTGATATTAGACAGGCAAGAGATATAAATGAGTAATCAATTTAGGTATTTAGGTTCTATTATTCAAAATGATGGAGAGATCAATAGTGATGTCAACTATAGAATCTAAGCTTGCTAGACTAAATTGAGGAGTGCAATGAGAGTTTTATATAACTATAACATTCTGATAGGGCTGAAGAAAAAAATTTATAGGACTGTTAGCAAACCAACTTAATTATATGGCACAGAATACTGGACTATAAATAAACATCATTCACAAAAGATAAGTATAACAAAGATGCACATGATTTGTTGGATGTGCGGCAAAACTCGGCGATATAAAGTGAGAAATAAGAATATTCATGCTAAAAATAAGCACAGTCCCATCGAAGAGAAGATGCGATAAAATCGCTTACCATGATTTGGTCATGTGCGACATATACCTACAAATACATCAGTTCGACGGGGAGCTTATCAACATCGAACAAGTTAAAAGCAGGAAGGGAAAACTGAAGAAAATATAGATGGAGCTGATACAAAAAGATATGAAGCCAGAGGTTTAAATGAGGACATTACTCGATAGGAATAAATGTAGAAGGATTATTAATGTGACTGCTTCGGCATGATTCTCTTTTGGTTCATGTAGCCTACCCCAAGTACTTGGTACAAAAGGCTTACTTGTTGTTGTTGTGGATATAATTTTCTAGTATCATAATTACAAGAGCCAGTGACATGATAATTTTCTAGGGACTGCTGCCATTGAATTTTTTTTATGCCAAAATGGCATGCTTTTTATTTCTTTTTCTTGTAAAATCTCCTTCTAAAGGACATATCAAAAAGTACTTCTTAGCAAAAAAAATTATCTATTTAAGATGCTTGGTATTTTTGAACTTTTGAGATCATATTGAGAATGATCAATAGTAAAAATAAATTTTCTAGGAGTTCATGTCAAGAATAATTAGGTAAGAGAAACATAAGCTAGGACTCATAAAAGAGGACAATGAAATATCAGTTCAAGGGCAGAATGCATGAGATTACTACAAGAAAGATAGAGAGAAAGGGAGCAACTACATGGGGTGGGTGCTTTGCTTTTACAGTAAAGGGAAGCCAGAAAATCTAGCATCTCCAAACCACAGATATCATCTTGTGCTATTTTTTGCAAGGCCCCTATGATAACAAGAAAATTCAATTATCACACGCAACACCTTAAATATTGATAAATAGATTGCAAACAGTGTAATATGAACCAGCAGACTAGAATGTATATGCCAAACACCACGAGCACTTGAATGGAACAATACAATTACCAGAGAGCACACACAACAATGACAACAATAACAGATGAGAGAACTTGGTTACATCATGAGTAAACTAAATGAACTGAAAGAGAATGTTAGATTATTTAATACCATCTTTCAATACAATAAAAAACTTCCAGTCACAAAGCAATATAACAATAGTATCATCAAAAATATACCTTGTCATGAATAGCATCGTGTAAGCTATGTTTTTCAATGAAGTCAAATATCTCGGGCTTCATTAGCTGAGAAAGAAAAGTAGAGAGTATTAATTTATTCAAATCTGGAGCAAAATAAAGTAATTCCAGAAAAGAATTTCAGCATGTAGTAGCTTTATTTTCTTGCTACCCCATCAAGGTGAAACTACAAACTGAAGCTCCCATAAGTAGATAAAACAAAACAAAATACTTACATCAGCATACAAAGCTAGTGCCATCTCATATTGAGTATTGATAATGTATAATTCAGCAAGTGCCTGTTGCAAAAAATAGGCAAGTTTCCAAGAAGTGACTAAGGAGAAAATCTAAAAAAGAAATTTCACACGCACCTCTTTGAGCAAATCAGTCATAGAGGAAGTATTTATCTGAGGTTCGATGGCAGAAATAACAGGCAATGCAGAATATAAGGTAGGTGGCCAACATTTTACAGTTGATAATAAAACCTTGTGGAAAGATGGATTAGTTGCCAAAGCAACTAGGGCAACCTGCATGACATATTCTACATGACGATTAGAAGACTCCTAAGTCAGTATGTTAGAAATGCAAAAATAAAAGAAAATATGTATGACCTAGTCTACACACCTCATAAGCAGTATCACTCAGCCGTGGATTTTCAATAGGCATGTAAGGAACCAAAACAGGAAGCTGACAAAGATGGGCGAAATGGAACACCCATCTAATAAAAGAACTTGTTATTATTAATGAGCTATAAAATATGTAACATATATAACTTTGTCTGCTACAAACCTCTCCCACACTGAGGCCGAACCATGAAGCAGCTTAGGACACAAAGAAGCAGCTTCTGCATATTTCCTTTCAACAATCAAGTGATCAAGGTATCTTGATCCAACCTAAGCATATAGCATAAGATATAATGTCACCAAATAAATGATGCCAGCTGAATCTAAAGTAAAAAATTTACTAGAAAACATGGACTATCAAGTAGTTCAATAAAAAGAAGTCCAAGGGAAAACATTGATAATCAAAAACATATGACTATAACTAACAAAAATAATCTGCATAAATTTTGAAAGAAATAACAAAGGATCTCATTTCATTGATACCACCATATCAACATTGACTTTCCCATTCCTACACCAATGCCTTTGTTGTTGAAGTCCAAAGCATATTTTAGGCTGTTTTATTCTAGAAATCAAGTAAACAAAGCATATCAAGTGGACCAAGCATATCGTCAGAATTGCCTCCTGTCTAGTCGTACAAGTGACATATTCGAAATGAAGTATCAACTTACATGTGCTTTCATGTCATGTAAATTTGAAGGATAAATTCGAACGATGTAGAAAAGTTTGCAAAGTATCAGTTTTTTATGTACTTGTGGTGAGGAACCAACCTGTAGAAGGCCGGTTAGCAGCATTAGCAAGAGAAGTAACATTTAAGCACTTCCACCATCTCCACTAGTGCTATAGAATATTATATTAAAGATTATATAAGCATGCCATGGATAAGGATTTTCAATTGATTCCTTCAGAGGCTCAGCAACAGGGAGCAACTCATGCTTCTATAGAACTCTGAACAATCTTAACAGGTAAGAAATTCCCTGCTGAGGCGTGTTTTAGCATTAAGTTTTTGTTAAATTAAACTGAAGGCAGATAAGTACTTCACAAGCAAATTGTCTGTAGGGGCTCTATTCAGATATTACATAAGATCAGAGCGTCAATGGTAAATACAGGAGGTGAGTGATGGCAAATACAGGGGTGAATGATAGTTCTCTGAACCCTCTTTTGTAAGTTGTAAGGAACTAACCAGTAACCTTCTTTCGCCACTTGGTGATCCCCAAACTGAATATTTGAGTTAAAATATATATACAGCAGAAACCTCCTATCATCCTATTCCTATATGTAAATATTTATTTATCAAGGAAGAAGAAAATCATCTATGAAATGTGCTATTTACTTACTGAGGTCAAACGAAAGAAAAAAGAGGCACCTATTACATTAAATTATTAAAAAAATGTGTTGAATATTAATTGGAGGGAGCGAGAAAAGAGGATGGCTAAGAACTCGTTAAACTTCTAAGATCAATTTATCAATCATTAATTTGCAAAAATACAAAATGGTTAGGTACACAATTAGTTACCTGACCAGGGAACTTAGAAGAAAATTCGATAACTAGAATGCTTACTGAAGTTTAGTACCTCACTGAGAAGTTCAGTACGTCCTTGTCCTGCCTCAGCAGCAGCTAAAGCCTTCTCATGCCACCCATGTTGAAGAAGCCAAGAAATATGATCTTCGGCATCTCTAAAGATCACGCATAAAATTAATCATCAAACAAAATCTATAGTTTTATAGGTTCCACGAATTTGTAAAGTACAATACAGTAGCAGTGATCCTAAGAGTATGTATTGGGAATGAGCAACAAAACTTCTGGGAATAATTGAAACCATCAGCATTTTTCATCCTACCAAGAGGCCCCCCAACTACAGAGGCACATTTCAGTTGAATGCATGCAGTTAATAAATAAAGTTATTCATCAGGGCCAGAAGCTGATGGCTAAGAATATCCGAAGAGCTAAATAAAATTACTATAAATACAACAAAAGTAAAAATCGCCCTATTCCAGCATATAAGCATAATGGTAGATTGGAAGTTATTATAGCAGTATATTACAATGATCCTGAAAAGGCTGCTCAGAGAAGGACTAGAGTTATGCAGCATGTCAAAAAATTTGACGAAACAGTTCATAACCTTTCTGGCAATGTATATTTAAAATAATATCAGCCTTTGGCAACTATAAAAATTGTGTCTCTTATCTAAAGAACTCAACATGTTATATCTGGAAACCAGATGAGAAATATCAGAAATTTCAGTAAATGATTTCTAAAAGAATTTCAAAGGAGAATGTACCATGTGGTTGAATCTTAAGATAGTACAGTCACCAGACACTCTACGTATGGGTGGGAAACACATGCCCGGGGAAGCCATTTTCTAATATCGACACCATATCATGTTCGAGAAACAGGAGACACATGTTCGAAGGCTATAGGACACAGTATTTATATAATTATACTATAAACAAGTTTTACCAAAACTCTATATATGCTCAATTCACTTAGAAAAGTCCTGTGACATTGCTATTTTATCATTTAGGAAACTTGAAAATTACTTCAGAAATTTACTTGTATGGAAGAACCATTGATAATATATACAAAACAAATTTTGGAAAAGTTACAGTAATTTGAAATAAAAGTAATAGTGCTTTAGGAACATGTATTAAGATAATATTTACAAATAGGCGCCTAGCATACATGCATGCATATATCAAGAATTATATTTAAACAAGGAGTTACTTTCGGTCGTTCTTTCTTTAAAATATTTATTTCTTGCAATTGAATAGGAACTTCTAAATTAGCTTAAAGAGTCAGTTAATTGTAATTTATAAAGAGAGTTGCCTCCATTCACATACATGGCGAACATAACTGAATTTTATGTCATAAACATCCCACTATTCCAGAAATATGTCCCCTCCAGGAAAAGGAGTAATATCCTTTGAGTACGGAACTAAGGATACATTGGATTTCATAAATAAGTACTTCTCAGAGATGTAAACAGAAGATTTTCGTGCACTATGTCACTCTGCTGTAAATCAGAAATTTCTAAAGCTCTATAATGCCTATATTTAGAAACTGCTGCATCTATTGCTTCATTTATTATCAGCCTGATTTATTTCATATCCCTATCCCCCCTAAAGAAAATATTAGTTAGTAATAACTGACGCATGTATTGTTACCAGTGACCCAAATACCGTTCACTACTGTTACACAGCATGTAATATTATATTCTGGAAATGCACTCATTCTTTTTTTTTTTTTTTTCCTTCCACTCCCATACTTTAGCTTTCAATGAGGACCAACTCCTTAAATCTTGGGGGTTTCAGTATCGCCCACCCTTTCAGGGTTTCAATTCCCAAAGCTTCCATCAGATTGTACTTTTTCCTTGCAGGGTTTCAATTACGGAAGATCCATCAGAATATACCTTTTTGTTTGTGAATACACAAAAGAGGTCTCTCTAAGATAATTTAAAAGTTCTATCAGAAAGATAAGTCCTATACATAGATCTTACGAAACAAAACCATGAAAAAGGTTCACACTAAATAAAGGTAAACAAGGCTGGTTGTTGCAAATGTTATTTAAGGGTGGGGAGGAATACTGCATTAGAATACTGCTATCATAGCTTTATGCAACAACAAACTCATGTTAGGGCTAAGAGCTCTATACCCGTGTCACATATAAATACTACTTTCGTGTACTGTACTTGTATCGATACAAAATTATAGGTGTAGGTTAATGACACTTAGAGGTCTACACACCTAACAAAACCAGTGAATTTGCTGTAGTTGTTTGTCATCATGTTCCACTAAAAGAGAAATGTTTATTTTGTCACATATACGAATGTACTTGATTTGGGAGTTTGCTCCTTGTCTCCATCCTTGTTTAACCTAAATTTATACTTAATTTTCGATTATGGTTATGTGGTCCCATCTTCCCACTAAAGAATAATATTATTGTAAGCATTCGTGTATGCTAACTGACTCATTGTAGAAGATAACAACATAATAATTTATTAACTTATACAACTTGATTTTGATGCTTCACTTATTCAAGATTCTTGTATTGAATAAACTTCTCATTTAGTAATAAGGGGGGGAAATAGGAATAAGGAACTTGATTGCATCACTGACCTAGGCCTTGCAATAACAACATCCTTAGGAGATACTAGATAATACAAAGGTTCATCACCTTCTGCCCATTGACCACCTGCATAGCTGCTTCCTGCATATGTAAAATCAGCTATTACACATGCATATGAAGCCACCGAAATTTGAAGGTCATACGTCTTGGGAAAAAGTTAAACCTGAAAAAGGAGAATGTGCAAGAGCATAATCCTTTGCTTTATAGTGCTCAAAACCATGCACTGGTAGAGCATCTGTTGTTTGCTCCTCATTCTTCCACGTGACAATGCGAACTTCTGGTCTCTGGGCGGTTCCCTGCATTACACATTCATGCTCAGCATAATTAAACTTATTTATAAATAATTCCGCGAAAAGTTAATGCCCATCCTGCTAAAAGAAGTTATCCTATGAGTAAGGATACATTAAATTCCATAAATAAGTTCTAACTTCTAGTCTCTGGGCAATTCCCTGCATTAGAGATGCATGGTGAGCAGAACTAGATTTTATTCTTCAATTAACAATTCCATTATACTAAAAAAAAGTACCATCTTGTTAAAAGAAGTTAAATCCTACAAGTAAGGATACATTGAATTCCATAAATAATTGTTCTGAGAGAATAACAACAGGAAACTTAGGTGTACCAGCGCCATCAGCTGTAAAATCAGAAATTCTGAAGCTTTGCAATGCCTCTATAAGAAACTGCTAATTCTATTGTTATCACTGTAATTTAATTTCACAAACAACCCCCCCCCCCCCCCCCCAAAAACAAAAAAACCCCATGCATGCACGCTACAGTGTACTAGTTTGTAATAACTGATGGATAAGCTGTTGCCCGTTGTCTCATTTCTGTTCACTAGGCCACTTTTGCAGTGTGCCACTATTTTCTGGAAATCCACTTGTTTACTATTTTCCTGCCATG
Organism: Dracaena cambodiana; assembly: GCA_036321105.1. Classification (NCBI taxonomy): domain Eukaryota; kingdom Viridiplantae; phylum Streptophyta; class Magnoliopsida; order Asparagales; family Asparagaceae; genus Dracaena; species Dracaena cambodiana. The sequence goes on along the minus strand of JAYEPQ010000016.1, from coordinate 18,037,814 downwards.
CACAAACTTCAGCTTTCAACCAGGACCAAGGCCATAATTCACAGAATATCAATCTCATGCACCCTTGCAAGGCTTCAATTTGGAAAGTTTTCAACCAAATTTTAGTTTTTTGTTTAAGCATGAAAAGTCAGTCCATAAAAATAATATAAAAGCCCCATCAGAAAAATAAGTCTCTTCCATAAACTTTGAGAAACAAAGACTTCAAAGAGACTTCATTTTGCAAATAAAGGCCAAAAAGGTTTCTGACCAAATTTTACCATTTTGTTTGTACGTACATAAAAAAATCTCCGCAAAATAATAAGAAGCCCTAGTAGTAAAATTAGTCCTCTCCATATATTATAAAAATCAAGGCCTTGAAGAGTCTTTTAAAACAAAAAGCGAACAAGGTCAGTTGTTGCAATGTTATTTAATGGTGGGGAGAGATGCACCATTACACTATTGCCATAACAGCTTTATGAAATAACAAACTTTTAATAAGTATTTAGAAAAATGTCCAAATGAGGTGTACAAATATGAAATACTATATGGTTGTGCACATGCAAGTAGCCAAGAGTTTTATCTTGTAGAGAGTGTATATGCAAGGGAAAAATATGTGAGAAAGTAGCATTTTAGTGCCAGGGGTAACTAAGAAAGGAAATACAAACAGACTCTCACACTGATTACACTACTACTACTACTAATTACACGGGTGAGAAGAAAGGTAGATGATAGGGATGGAGGATGATAGCGATAGAAGATGATGGTGATGGGAGATGATGGTGATGGAGCTCTGTCTCTACTCTAATTCTGGCTCTAATTCTATCTCTTAATTCTGGCTCTGGTTCTCTGTCGTTCTGGTTCTTGTCCTTCTGCTGGAAGCCTTCTATTTATACGAGAGATTCCTTCCTGCCAAAGTTTTTAATTTCTTCTTGCCGAAGCCTTGGACTCCTTGGATTCCATTTGGGTGGGGCCCGCTTCTTTAATCATGAAGATGCACTTTAATTATTTTCTGTGTGGGGCATGCCTTTTAATTATGAAGTTGTTTTTTCAATTTTGTCTTGTTAGGCTGCTCTTGTCATATTAGGCTGCTTTTGTCTGTACTTCTTTTGCAGGTTTTATCAGTCTTGTCAGGCTTTTCTTTTTTTGGAGAATCTTGCCGCCCTTGGATGTGATCGGAAACTTCGTCGGGACTCTCCACTATTGTGGATGTTTATGAGATTTTTAGCAAATCCCCAGCTGTCAACGGATTTGATCTGCCTTACCGTTTGAGTTAGACTAGCCATGCTATTTCCCTCGGCATGATGGGTGTTCACGGGATTTTTACCCCCAGTTATCAATGAATTTGACTTGTCTTTACTAACTACCGTTTGAGTTGGGCTAGCCATGTTATTCCCCTCAGCATAATGAGTTGTCAAGAATTTCATTTGAGCTTAAATGCCAAACTATTCCTTTTCCCATTACTTTAGTAGCTTTTTGGGTTTTTACAGGATTTTTTTTTCAATCACAGTATGTACATGAGATATTTACAGGAAATTTCTGTAAAAGTTACCAGAGAGTAACTTTGATCCATTCATACGTAGATGAGGTAAAATCATCCCATCCCGTTGGTACAATCTTTACTTCTAGTGGTTTCTTTTGACCAGGCTTTGATTTTGGAACTAATTTTTTTATTTTTGGTGTCCCATAGAGAACATAATAATCAAACTTACCAGATTCCTCCTCGAGTAGACCAACCGCTAGATTGCCTTCTGCATATAGTTGCTTTAATAGGCTCTGTACAGAGACTCCTCTACTGTGAGCCTCTTCGTTTATTTTGACTTCTACTTCTTCTTTAACTTCTGTGTCCATTTCTTTCTCGGCCTGTGTAGAGATGCTGCTTGTTTGCAAGTCTCCTGTGGTTTCGGTTGCGAACTGCAATGTGTCTCCCTTGCTCTACTTGATTCGCCATAGTCAGGCAGCTTCTTTTCTAGAAATTCACCCATGCTTTTTAGTAGATCATATTGTTTAGGGGTCGCTGCCTTAATGATTTCCTCATCAAGGACTGCTATAAAATCTTGACAAATCTCTCTTAAGGATTTGGATTTTGATTCTTACTTTATTATAAGGCTTGCTAGGTTTTCCATATGTTTTCGGAAAGCTCATCGAGTTCTGATCCCTAGATTTGCTCTTTGGTATGCCCTTCATGCTCCGTTTATTTCGGAGTAGAATGGTGTTGAGATTTCTAGGTTTGGAAAATTTGTTATCTTTGGCTCGAGCATATCATGAGCAAGGCCGCAGAGTTCTTCTACTATATATGGGCTCTGACATGACATTTTCCATGCTAGGACAGCATCCTCGCGGGAATAGTAATGTCTGCTACATGACCCATTGAAATTGGACACCTGGTTGTAGGATTTTTCCCAATTTTTGTAGATACCTGGCTGGTATCCCACGAATACAACAAATGCCGCTGGGATAGGGTCACTATTTGCTATAGTTTTTTCCTTATTCACCATGTTTCTTATCTGCAAAAACAAATTAGTTGTTTACTAATTTATTTCTACTTGAAAGGCTTTTACTATGTGGTAGGTCGATTTAGATAATCTGCAATAAAGTTATCTTTTCCTTTAACATGTTCTATTTCAAAAAGAGTATTGGGCAATTTCATTATACCATTGCATGCATTTTCCGAAGGCCTTTTTTGTATTTACGAGAAAATCTCTTACAGTTTTATTATTTGTTCTGATAATAAAGAATTCTGGTGTAAGAAATATTTGAAATTTTTATATGGCTAGCTTTATGGTGTACAATTCCTTTTCAAATATTATCCATTTTAATTCATTTGGTTTGAATTTTCCAGAGTTGTATTCACAAAGTTTTTCGTGTTTTAACATCTTCTGTGGTATACTTCTATTCTGGACCTAATTCCATTATGGGACAAAGGTGGGTCTTCTTCATTCCAAATTTCTTTTGGGATTGCTTTTAATGCACATCCCTAACATTCGTCAGATGCATCGGTGTCTAAAATTAATTTATCTCCTGCTTTGGGTAAATATACTTCTGGTGCATTCTCAGCTAGTTGTTTTATCTTTTTAAAAACCTTTTTATCTTCGTCCGTTCAGATGAACTCTTAATTTTTATTCAGCTTTTTTAGTAGTGATATTTCTTGCTTAGTTAATTCCCTTAGAAAATTTCTTCCATAATTTAGTAGTCCAAACAAACTTTGCAGTTGCCTCTTATCCTTTATTTTTTCGGGAAAATGTTTAATTTTTGAAATGATATGTTTTTGTATCTGAATACCATCATTATCCAGTATAATTCCAAGAAACTCTATTGACTCTTTCTCGATTTCGATCTTTTTTGGGGAGAGTATTATCCCGTATTTTTTTAAAACATCACTAATGATCTTTAGATGTCTTTTATGATCCTCTTTTATTTTGGAAAAAACCAAGATGTCATCGATATACACAACACAAAAATTCTTTAGGTCATTAAAAATTGAGTCCATCCACCTTTGAAATATTTGTGGTGCAGTGTATAATCCAAACGGCATAACATTCCAATGAAAATGACCACGGGGTGTACTGAATGCTATCAGTGGTTTTGATTCCTCTGTCATCTTAAGTTGCCAAAATCCAGACTTACAGTCAAACTTACTAAATACGTTAGATCTTTTCGTCAAAATTTATTAATACATCTTTCCTTGGAATTAAATACCTCTTTCCTTGGAATTAAATACCCATCAAACTTAAGATTTTGGTTTAGTCTTTTGTAATTAATTACCATTCGTGGTTTCTTTCTCTTTATCTCATTAAAATTCTAACCATGAATGCTGGACTGGAGTGAGGACTAGTAGTTTTCTCTATCAGATCTACATTTAAGAGTTTATTTATTTGATTGTCGAATTCATCTATATCTTGTCTAGTGTAGAGCATCGGTTTCACTCTAATGATTATGTTGTCGTCTCTTAGCTAAATCTTACAGAATCTCGGTTTTCGATCCCATAATTTTAATGGGTTTTCACTAAAGTTTTCAAAGAGTTTTGTAAAGCCAGTGAGTTTGACTTAATTCAAAAACTTCTTCGTATTTCTTTAATAGATCTCTGTCTTTTGAGTTATCTCTTGGGGGAGAAAAATCTTCTGAACACTTATACCTAGGTCTGTCTAAAAGAGGTATGTCAATTCTATGGAGTTTACTACCTTCTCATTGGTATAGCGAGACCATATGTTTTTCTACTATCATTGGTAAATATTCTCCAATAAAATTATTCCCTAAAACCATGTCTCCATTCATGTATGGAAAACATAAGAGATTTGGTATAACAAATCTTTTTTCATTAAACCGAATTTCCACATTTTTGGCATTTTTTGGATAGTTGTTTTATGTGCACTAATCCCTATTATTTTAATTGGGTACTTCATTGGTTACCACTTTTCTATTGGTATGGCATTTTCACGACAAGAACAAATTATAGCTCCTGTATCTAATAGTGCATGTAGTGAATACTGTCTGTATCCTTCAAATTTGAGTGTTCCTTTAACATAATTAAACATTTTTCATTGTTTTGGAGCAAATATTATTTCATCGTACTTTATCAAATATTCTTCTTTTTGTTCTTCGTCAGAGAGTCCTTCAGAGTTTAAAATAATTTCATTATCTATTTTCTCCACCTCATTATCACTTTCTTCTACTGGGAAATTACTGTCGATATTTCCTTTAGATTATGTCATGTACTCATCATGTATATCCATCTTACAATCTTTGACTATTGAATTCGTGATACTCTCATTCTTTAGATCTTCATCCTTACTTTCCAGGTTGCATATCCTAGGGTCAAATTTAAAATGGTGTAATAGACTTTTATATTGGAGGTACGTTTCTTTTATCCTATTTATTAGATATTCTCTTTCCTGAATAGTGCATTTCGGATTTTTATATCTCTTTCCAACAATTAATCAGTTCAACTATCAAGTTATATTCTTGTCTGGAGTATATACTATCATCGTAATACATAGTGTAAGATAAATTAAAATTTGTTTCATAAAATTTTTGTTCGGAATACTTTGGGGTCTATGTTATATTATCACGATACATAGCATCATCTAAACTATAATTTTCATAGCAATCATATTCCAAATAAAGATTATCGGTCGCCATCTAAAATGTCGGTGGGTAGCTAGCTCTAAGTCTCCTACGGTGCCTAAAACCAGCTCCTGAGGGTCACCCTACAAACGCCTAACCGTGACAACAAAAGAATCACTTAGGAATCTGGACTTTAAGATTACTCAAATCTAGCAAAAGACACTTAGAATGAAACTGTGATATACCAATATAAGTTACGAGAGAGCAACAATCTGTCTTATAATTAATTTGTCACCATAAACATACTGATCTAACACACCAATACAAAAGTAAATACAAACTATCACGTATAAAATTAACACTAAATATACATAAACTTATCTAATACACCAAATGAAATCCAAACTAATTTATAATAATTCAAAACATACAATACATACCGGAACAATACTAGAAAAATACTGTACAGACTACAAATCCCTACCGCCCAAAAAGAAATTGGTCGGGCTCTGATACCAAGGTTAACACAAGCACACTAAAAAGCATGGCTAGCCCAACTCATCATGCTGAAAGGAATAACATGGCTAGTCCAAGTCAAACGGTAGTTGGTAAAGACAAATCAAATCTGTTAATAGCTGGGGGTTTACTAAAAATCCCATGATACCAATAATGGAGATTTCCAACATCAGCAACAAAAGAAGAGCTTGACATGACACCAACAGTAAAAGTGGCAAGATTCTCCACAAAAAAAAAGCCTGGCAAAATTATAAAAGCCTGCAAAAGAAGTACAGATAAAAGTTGCATGATATGACAAAAGCAGCTTGATGAAGCCAAAAGGAGCCTAATATGTCCAAAAGGAAAAGATGGCATAATTAAATATGCGGGTCCCACCCAAAAAGAATCCAAGGAGTCCAAACCTTCGGCAAGAAGAAATTGAAGACTTCGGCAAGAAGGAATCTCTCCTATAAAGAGCAGACTTCCAGCAAAAGGAGAGACGAACCAGACCAGAACGAGAGAGAACCAGAGCCAGAATTAGAGAGGTAGAGACAGAGCCAGAGCTCAGAGGAAGAAATACTTCATTCTTAGTGCTTAGTAGTTAACCCCTGGTATCAGAGTCCAGGGATCAAAATAGCACTATTCAAGAGAGAGACTATCTAGTGAATAAAATACAAGAGGCGTGCCTCCAGTAGTTAACCCTGGGTAAACTACAAGAAGGAAATACAAGCAGTCTCTCACACTGATTACACTACTACTACTAATTACACGGGTGAGAAGGTAGATGATGTTGATGGAGGATGATGGTGATGGGAGATGATGGTGATGGAGCTCTGTCTCTACTTCTCCAATTCCGGCTCTAATTCTGCCTCTGGTTCTCCCTCTGGCTCTTTCTCGTTCTCGTCCTTCTTCTGCTGGAAGTCTGCTATTTATAGGAGAGATTTCTTCTTACCGAAATCTTCAATTTCTTCTTGTCGAAATTTTGGACCCCTCGGATTCCTTTTGGATGGGGCCCGCATCTTTAATCATACCATCTTTTCCTTTTGGGTGTATTAGGCTCCTTTTGGCTTCATCAGGCTGCTTTTGTCATATCAGACAGCTTTTGTCATATCAGGCTGCTTTTGTCTGTACTTCTTTTGCAGGATTTATCAGTCTTGTCAAGTTTTTCCTTTTTTGGAGAATCTTGCTGCCCTTGGATGCGACCGGAGACTTCGTCGGGACTCTCCACTAATGATTTCTTGGACTGCGGATATTTATGAAATTTTTAGCAAATTCCCAGCTATTAACGGATTTGATCTGCCTTTACTAATTACCGTTTGAGTTGGGCTAGCCATGCTATTTTCCTCAATATGATGAGTGTTCACAGGATTTTTAGGAAACCCCCAACTATCAACGGATTTGATCTGCCTTTACCAACTACCGTTTGAGTTGGGCTAGCCATACTATTTTCCTCAGTATGATAAGTTATTACGGAATTTTTAGCAAACCCCAGCTATTAACGAATTTGATCTGTTTTTACCAACTACCGTTTGAGTTGGGCTAATCATACTATTTCCCTCAGCATGATGGTTATCAAGGATTTCATTTGTACTTAAATGTCAAACTATTCCTTTTCCCTGTAGGATTAGCAGCTTTGGGCTTTGCAAGGTCTTTTTTTTAAAACATACTATTTATATGAGATGAAGTTGTGAAAATTATCAGAGACTGAAATTTTTGCCAAACTTGGAGATGCAAGGTCGTCTTACCTTGTTGGCATAACTAGAGGGTCCCAAGCTCAGATCTAGGCACAAACCCTTCTTAACACTTGAACAGTCTTGATTATTCCTAACTTTGTGTCTCCTCATGTGCCCCCCAAGAGCCCTCCCTACCGCAAACTCGACTTCACAGATGGTGCACTTATACACTTTAGGCTTGTTTGGTACATGTGGCGATTCCGACCTCGTCCGCTTGTGGCATGTTTGGTGGCCACCGAGCGCTTGGAACAAAGCGAATTGCTTGCTGCATGTCTTAAATTTGAACACTCGATTATGTTGTTGGTTCATAGGCATAGTGTCCTCAACACTACGAAGATCGATATTTTTGTCGACTATTTTAGAGTGTGTATCTTTGTCCCTATGGATTACCTCTGGTGTACTATTATAGTCGAACTTTCCAAACTCCTTTCCCGATAGACTAACTGCTGAATTGCTATCTCCAGGTAATTGCTTCAGTAACATTTGAGTGGCGGCTCTTTTATTGTGGTCTTCTTAGCTAATGTCGACTTCTACTTTTGTATCCATTTCTTCGCTGGAGACGTTGCACTCCTGCAAATCTTCTTGTGCTAAGATTCTGAACTGCAATTCTGGATTCTTGCTTGATTCAGCGAGGATGAGCAGCTTCTTTTTATATCTTTGCTTTATATGCTTTGTTTCTTCGGTCATGCATGGATTCTGGAGCAATATAGCATCCTCACAGGAGTAATAATGTCTGCTGCATGATTCATCGAATACCTGTTTATAACATTTATCCCGTATTGCTGCATAATATTTGCTATAACTTTTTCCTTACCATGGTTCTCATCTTCAAAAATTTGATTGACATATCACTAGCATTTTCCATCATTCAGAATTTAATATTATTTTTTATTTGTTTTTTGATGTCTCCTAGGTTAAAGGTTGTCTTTTTCACAACAACATTTCCTAACGTTATGTTATTTAATCCTGGTGTTAGGAGTGTGCTCAAATCTGACTCGTCTATTATAAAGATTATCTCAAACTCTGAACTTCTCTTGACATCAAGTCCGCATAGCACTATATCAGAGGGAAGATTTCTTTTCCAAGGCAGACTTCTAAATTTTACTTTATCATTTTTTGAGCATCTTTTCCATTTCCGGTGAAGTGTCCTTTGTCACACACAAAACAGTTGCATTCCCTTTTACCCATTTGTGTAGAGGACTCGTCACACTTTTGAATATATTTGTTATTCTTGATAAATCCCCTTTTCTTTCTCCATGGCCTCCATCGAGAAAGTTTTCTAGACACTGATTTAGGCAGGTAAACTTTGGGGCATTTTCAGCTTGCTGTTTTAAAATTCTTTTATCTTCGTCCGTCCAGATGTAACCTCGATTTTTATCTAATTTTTTCAATAATGGTATTTCTTACTTAGTCAATTTCTTTAGAAAATTTCTCTCACAATTCAGCAATTCTCGCAGGCTTATCTTTTATTTCTTCTTCAAATGGTTTTGGTCTTTTTTTACTTCCTTTTTTTCATTTCTCACTATTACAGTATTTCTTCCTTTTAGGAAAGTTACTGATTGTGTTTTTCATTTCTTTAGAAGTTTTTATATTAAGAGCATAGTGAATATAGTGTTCTGGATTGTCCTCCTTCTCGATTCGTTTTAGATAATCTAGGTATCTATTTTGTGTTTTAGTATCCCATGGACTTGAGAGCTTGTGAAAAAATGGATCAAGCCAGTTTTGTGTCTTATCTAATTTGTAAAAATATTCTGAAAATATTTTGCAAAATTCTTCAAACTCACATACTTCTATTTTGAATAACACATGAAGTATTTCTTCCTTTTGGGCTTTGTTATCTATGAATCCACATAAATCTTCTTTTATGACTTTTATAAAGTCTGTAAGGACATCCTCGGAATTATGAATCTGTTGTTTTCAACCCACTCTTTTGCTTACTATTTTTTTTCTTCCGAATTTATCCATTGCAATGCATCTCCTTGTAAGGTTATCATAATGTAAATGACAAATCTTTTTTTATCCCATGTCCCTTCGTGATTTGTGATTGTTAGAGACTATGCCCAGTTGTTACTGGTTTTTTGTCTATCCTTAAAATATATGTTAGACAGATTCAGATGAGCTCTACCTTGTGGTGCACTCTTTGAATCATTAATCCTCACATTTCTTCCCATTTGTAAATCACTCAAGTCTATTGTGGATTACTATCTTCATATATCAGTTTATTGTCAGAGTTGATATTTCCTTTAGATTATGTCCTGTACTCATCATGCGTAGTCTCCTCACAGTTTTCATTCCCTAAATTCGTGATGCTCTCATTTTTTAGATTTTCTTCTAAGTTGTATATCCCAGGATCAAACTCGAAATGGTGCAATAAATTTTTATACTGGAGGTACGTCGCTTGTATCTTATTCAATAGACAGTCTCTCTCTTGAATAGTGCTATTTTGATCTCTATACAACTCTTTCTAGCAATTAATTATCTCAACTATTAAGTCGTATTCTTCTTTGGAATATATTCTTTCAACTTGCATATTGATTAGTTGACTTTGTTTTTTCTGTTCTACACTGTCGATGTTAGCTAACTTTCCCACTACTTCCTTTATCTCTTTTACTTGTTCTGGAATAGAAATTATTTCATCGTATCCTATCATAATACTCTTTTACTTGGTCCGAAAGTTTCTCAGATCTCAAGATGATTTCTTCAATTGTTCTCTTTGCCTCACAATTATTTTCTTAGCTTTTATCAGAAAGTTCTTTGAAATATAAGATAATTTCTCCACGATCATTTTCCTTTTCTACTGAAAAGCTACTATCATTTTCTTTATTCGCCTTTTTATCCTCCTCAGTTACTTTGTTTATGGCACTAAGTTCGATCTCTTCTTGGTTCAGCTTATATCCAAAATGACTTAGTAAACTTTTAAATTTTTTATAGATCTTTTTAGGTGTATTATCTTTTATCTCTTTTGCAGTTAAGTTCGGGTTTTTACTCTGTTGTTTCCTATTCTATCAAGCGTATTAGCTCATCAAATCATTTTTTAGAATACTTTGGTTTATACGTTCTATTATCTAAATACATAGTACTAGATAAATTAAAATTTGTTTCATAAGCTTTTTGTTCGGAATACTTTGGGGTGTATATTGTATCATCATGATACATGGTGTCATCTAAACTATAATACGTTTCATAGATCTCACATTCCCAATAAAGGTCATCGGTAGCCATCTAAGATATCGGTAGATAGCTAGCTCTGAGTCACCTATGGTACCTAAAACCGCCTCTGGAGGGTCACCTTACAAACGCCTACCCGTGGCAACAAAGGGATCACTAAGAAGTATGGGTTTTAAAATTACTCAAATCTAGCAGGGGACACTTAGAATGAAACTATGATATACCAATATAAGTTACGAGAGAGCAACAATCCGTCTTCTAATAATTTGTCACCATAAACATGCTGATCTAACACACCAATACCAAAGTAAATACAAATTCTCACTAAATATACATAAAACTTATCTAACATACCAAAGCAAATACAAACTAATTTATAATAATTCAAAGCATACAATACATACCGGAACAATACTGGAGAAACTTTGTACAGACTACAGATCCCTACCGTCCAAAAAGGAACTTCCACTTGCTCTGATACCAGGGTTAAATGAAAATAAAGGAGATTTAAGTTTTCCCATCTTAAACTCATCAAATTTGTTAATAGTCAGGATTATGGTTGGGTTATCATTGGACCATTGGACGTCATATAGACCATTGGATGTCATATGCCTTACCCAAAAAACAAACTGCAATATGTACACTTCTCATCATCATTCACCTGGATCCTAATCTTATTATCTAGAAGCGAAGACATAGCTCTCATGGTGAGTCTATTGTCTACAAAGTGATAGCAATATACAGAAGATGATCAAAAATCATCCTTCCCTCATTATCAAGAAGAGAGGAGCTATGAAGCACGAATACTTCAAAGTAAGTATCTTATCCATGTCAGATACATATCAGATATGGACACTTAAACGACACTTGTTGATACTTATCGAATATACCGAAACCATGACAAATTTTAAATGTTCAAAAAATTGTATGCCAAAGTCATGTTTGCTTCCAAAAAGTCATATATATCGCATGTCGAGGCCATGTCTGGTTTCAAAAGTCATAAAAAGTGCATACACTGTGAAACTGCATATTGCCTAAAAAGACATAAAAAGTTCTTTTGACATAAAAAGAATACTAAGCCAATATGCCCCAAATGTTTTAGAAAATGGAGGCTTCAAATATTTTATTTAAGGTATTGGTCCATAGTATTGAATTCAAATTTTCTTAATACAATTGCTTAATAAGAATCTATTAAGATTTTTTTATTCCAAAGGAAAATGTTTTAATGATTACGAATTTTTGTGTGAATTATATATATCACATGCATAAATGCATGCATATTTAAACGTGTCTCTGTATGCTACTTTTTAGGATTTATCGCATCTCTGTATCCATATTGTGTCGTATAGTTATCCCATGTCCATGCTTCATAGGAGAAGAGAAAGCAACAAAGGTGAATCTAAAACAGAAATAATAATATAGTATACGATTGATAATCACTTTTCACCATAAACAGTTCCAGAACGAGATGGTAAACATCAAATTTATATTTCTCCAAGCAATGTTCACATAAAATAACCATATGAAAACATCAAAAACATCACAAAAAGATCCAATAATCAGATATCGAGGGCATTCCAAAATAATGGATTGAAGAAAGGTATCAGTACCATACAAGTACTTCATAAGATGTAAGCAAATTCTGTTTGGTTAGAGAGATGATTATACCCACAAAAACACTGAACGAAATAATGGACAACTTTAATTTCCAAACATATTTTAAAAAGGAGGAAAAAGCAAATGTCAAGAGAATCCTCTTATGCTAGTGCAAGGTCAACTTGATAATTTAATCTAAGCATCATTCTTTTAACTGTGAGAGAAAATTACCTGCCGCGAAGGAATAGTGCTGCTAAACACTTTTTCACAATTCTGCTCCTCAGGAATGTAGGCTAGTACAACCAAATCATCACCAAAGGGAGCAATGCCAGATATATAGTAGGTAGTCTGAAAAGATGCTACAATATCCACATAATTCGCATTTGATGCATGGGTCATGCCATTTGCTCCTCGAGGAGGATTGATTCTAATTGCAGCAATCTTTATGCATGTTCCCCAGCCAATGACTAGAAGTGTGTCATCCTAAGTATATAACATCGATGTTAGCATGTAATAAGTATATAACATCGATGTTAGCATGTAATGCAGCAATTTAGCAATCTAACTAGGAAAAAAGATAAACATCTCTAGGGCCCTCTCAAGTAACTTACATCATTCCCATGATAAAAGTTACAGTAGGCGGGGCACATATTGGTGAAGAAGACAAATATTAGAAGAAAGATAGTAGTTGTGACCACAAATATTACAATAAGATAAATATAGTAGTCATCAATAAAAGTGACACGCTTGATCTGCACAAGGTCCAATTGAAATAAAGACAGTTTCCCATTAGTCAGTCACCACTTACTACATAAAGCACCAGTTTGACTTCTATACTGCATAATATTTCAAGTGCTGACATGGATTTGCAGTAATCCGTTCCAACTTTTATGGTTACTGAGAAGTTTGAATATGGTTAGAGCACAGAAACTAGTTAAACTAATAGTACTGTAAAAATCAATCAACATTAATAAAGGTCAACCAAGATTCATATTCTTAGAAAAAGTAAACGACAGACCACTTTCTGTTTTAACTTGAGATCCAATCAGATTAATCAGATGATCATACCACCTTAATATTCATTTTCTTGAAGAAATAGATGCATGTAAGTATCCTTTCAGGACTCAGTGCCACTCTCCCTTTGGTCATATAACTCCTTGCTACTATACCAAGCACATCTTGGTGTTCAATACATATATTAATGAAACCTTGTTATCCATGGAAAGGGTTAAAAACTAGAACCAGGAATGTGAATCCGATATGACATTTAACCAATAGTGTCTTAGAAAAGATGATACTTTCGGTTTCTTTTTTTCCTTTTCAATATGGTAAGCGATACATTTTATGGATCTAATTTGTTAGACTAACAAAAGGTCTTTAAATTAAGCATCATCAACTACACTAGATATAGATTCGTAAAACAATTCGCAAGGAAGAATAAACTTAAAAATCACCTGCCAAACTAAATGTGGAAGCAAAATTTCAGGGCGAGGGCTCCCCCGAGGCCTCTCAATAAATGGGATGCGTGCATTATTTGTCATGTCATAAACTTTTACTCCCGCATCATTAGCCCAGGCAATTAGACTGGTTCTCCACTTCACTGAATGTATTGGACCTTCACCATCATGTAAAACCTGAAACAAAGCACAGCATGTCTTATAATGAATCCTACATCAGCAAATAAGTTATGTAGCACAGTATTTCTGCTAAATCCCCGTACATGACAAGTAACGAACCCGTGTCCGACATTGATACTTCTTGGACACCCTTTGGATATGTGTTGAGTAGTTCTTAACCATGCTTCAATTTTCTAATATCTAATTAAGTTACTTATCGGACACATGCACATTTCTCTCACACTTTTTTCTTTACTTTACAAATTTGAAGCATATGTTTCTTTACTTTATAAATTTGAGTTATATGTTTAGTCTATTTATATATCAAAGTTATATAGTATAGTAGAACAATCTTGATAATAGTGGTTTAAAAAGCAATGACAGAATTATACATTAGAACTTTAGTATCAGATGTCACTTTTTTCTCACATACACACACACACACACACACAACCTTGATAATAGTGCTTTAAAAAGCAATTGACAGAATTATACATTAGAACTATAGTATTAGATGTCACTTTGTTTCACATACATTCACATGCACTCACACACACGTATACATGGGTTGAACTATAAATTTTCCGTTAAATCCTAAGAAGCACGGACACGTTGACAGGGATACCATGTCAGTATTAAACACATGTCCGATGCAGATATATTAGAGACACGCCAAAAACCATGTCAGGCACATTGCGTGGCGTGTCCAATTAAAGAAAGGAAAAAGTGTTTTGTCATTGTCATGTCCAAATTTTTTATAGGTTTTGTCTGGAAAGTGTTAAATGGTCTGAAAAATCGAGGAAAAAAACTTGCTAAATTGGTAACACCTATCTATAACTAGTTAATTTTATAAAGTTATATTTTAAGGTTTTCTTGTGGACGAGTCTTTTTAGTTTCTATGTGAAAAAATAATTTTTTGTGTTCACACTCTATATTGATCTGTGACCCAATATAATAATCACTTTTTCTTTTTATCTCTTTGTATATAGAGGGGAAGAGAGATTGATGCATAGTTGCTAGTGAGACTTATCTTCTATAAAGGAATGAAGAGACACGAGCCCATACATTGCTAATATTTTTTTGGATATTTTAATAAAAATATTATGCTAATAGTAAAAGAATATATTTATAATTATATTTTTTTTCCCATGTCCTTGCCGTATACATGTCCACATTTTTTCACAAATATTGTGTCCCTTATCCATATCTGCATCCATGTCGAATCCGCATCCATGTCTATGCTTACTAGGTTAACTCTAGAACGTGATGTTTTACACTTTTTGTCATCACATATTTACTAGTGATCCACCATTATTTTGTTTCCTTCTCACTATTCACCTTTCAAAATTTTAAACAACATATCTCCCAAGGTAAATGGATGGAGAAAGACTTGTTACATTTTCTTTTTTTTTTATTTAATGGAAAGTTTTGTGTCAACTATATATACACCACTATTCACCTTTTAAAATTTTAAACAATCTATCACTCAAGGTAAATGGATGGAGAAAGATGTGTTAAGTTTTATTTTATTTTGATTTAATGGAATGTTTTGTGACAATATGTATGTGTGCATGTGTGTGTGGAATTACTGTATATGAGTTGGTCGCTTGGGTAACTTACGTGAGTCAGTGGTGAAAAAGCAATAACTCCATTATTTTTTAAATTCTTTTTTGGATCCTCGTCTCTATCTCTTTAGCTACTTTAGGATTACAATTCATAGGTATTGAAGCTTATTTTCTCTTACATCAAGTGGATACAAAATATTATTTTTACTGAAAACTGTTTATTCTGTGTCTAATTCATGGAATAACAAAATAAAAATAAAACCCAAGAAATTGGATATGAGTGAACCCTAGGTGGTCAAGACCATAATCCAAATAATTTTAAAAAAAATTATTAAAGATAGTGGAAATGGACCACAGCCCAGATATCTTATGTGAGTTATATATATATATATATATATATATATATATATATATATATATGAATGTGAGTGTGCGTGTGTATAAGTTGGACTAGGAAATTTCCAATAAATTTTGGCTCTCACCTTTAACACATTTCTAACCATTGATTGGCTTTGAGAGGTGCACATCAAGCCTCCAAAACTAAGAGGTACTGATAGGTGTCATGATACCTCTTTTAATTAGATTATATTAAAATTAGTTAGACTTTACCTTTTCATACTTTCTCAATTAGCAAAAGATTAATTATTTCATATATGCCGTCTAGCAAACCATGAGGCTTCCATAGGATTAAAAATCTCATCTTTAATATCTCTCCACTCTCATCTTCTCTCTCCCAAGAACAATTGCAACTTTTTGAGATCAATTTTCTCCATTATATTGCAGTAAAAACAGTCTTTCCATAAAAATCTCATCTTTGCTGCATCCCTCTCCCCTCTCCTCATTTTCCCCTAAACCATAGAAATCTCAACTTTGTGCATCTTCCTCCCCCTCTCTTTTTCCCCAAGGAAATGGAATCCCTCTATCAGATCGCATGATAGGAGATCAATTCGCACCATCAGATCATTCCACAAGCAATCAACGCTCTCTCTCCACTGAAACACACCAGATCGACCACTATAACAGATCAACTGCTATCTCTCTCCCCTCTCCTCCCTGCACCAGAATCAAACAGTCTTGAGCTTAAAAAGAGGTAAAATTTTCAACAGTATCCTAGTAATTTTCATGAATTTAGACATTTAAAATTTATATGCTGTTGAAACTTTATGGCCTACAAGCATGTATAGCTATCCAGTAATTCATAGGACTTATAACTAGATCAAATAACAATAGAAATTTTCCAGATTTTTTCATCTTTTTTTAATATTTGCAAGTTCAGTTCAGTCCTTTTTTAATTAAAGAACTTTGTCATTCCCTATATTCTATTGTTTTAATTTTTGATTAACTGCAAAAGTTGAACAGACCCAGTGCATCCATAATAGAAATGGATATTGGAGTTGAAGTAGAAGAGGGTTTGAGTTCATTTGGCTTGTCTACAGATGATATAAATGATATAATAGATGACAAGATAGAAGATAACAAGTCTAAACAAGGCAAACCTTGTGTTGACATAGAATTTAACTCTTAGGAAGACGTAATGGTGTATTATAATCGTTATGCAAAGTCATAGGGGCATGGTATTTCGAAGGGTCCAATTTATAAATCAGTCAAGAAATCCGAGGTGATGGCGCGATCATTTTATTGTTCTCATGAGAGAAATCGTAAAATGTCTAGTGAATGTCTCAGTGAAGAAACAAATAAAGATGATCAAGGGAACTCATTTTGTACTCCAAAGAAAAATATGACAACTGCCAAAACTAATTGCAAAACTAACATAAGGATAAAGTTAGAAAAGAATGGAAAGAGGAAAGTCACTGCATTCGAGGAAAAGCATTCCCATCCGCTTGTCTCACTGGAAAAAGTGAAATTTTATTGCTCTCATAGGTAACCTAAGGAGGTTAAGGACATGATCATCGCTTTACGTAATGAAAATGCACCATTAAGCAAATTGTATCTCTTGTTACTGCTCAACTAGGAGGAATAAAAAAAAAGTTAGTTTTATACCAAAAGATGTAAGCAACAATACAGGATCTGCAATGAGAAGTTTATTTGGAAATGATGTCTCTACAAGACTTGAATATTTCAAACATTTACAAGCCAAGGATCCTTCCTTCTTCTATGCAATTAGACCCCGATGACTTTGGATGTGCACAAAATATATTTTGGGTGGATGGAAGATCATGCCTAGCTTATCAATATTTTGGAGATGTGTTTACGTTCGATACAACTTATATGACAAACCAGTATAGTATGCCTTTTGCACCTTTTGTTGGAACAGATCACCATTGGCAGTCAGTCTATCTTGTTTGGATATGCTTTAATTCGAGATGAGCAAGCATCATCTTTTGAGTCGATTTTCAACACTTAGCTCAAGGCAATGAGAGAACATCATCCTAAATCAATATTAACGGATCAAGGCCAAGCAATGAAGAAAGAGATATCTTTCCAAATGCTAATCATAGATGTTGTGGATGGCATATTTCAAAAAAAGCACAATAAAAGATGGGCAGCGTGCATAAGAATCATTGTAATTTCGGAAAGGATCTTCAATATTGTGTTGACAATGCTTTGCTGGTCGAAGATTTTGAGGCTGAATGGAAGTCATTGGTGCATAGGTACGAATTGGAAGATCACAAACATATGAAGTATCTTTTTGATATCGTCATGAGTGGGTTCCAGTGCACTTTAGGAATACTTTTTATGCACATATGTCTACCAAACAATGAAGTGAATCGATGAATGCAGTTTATGATGGTTATGCCATACATCAATATATCTATTTTTCAAGCAATTTGAGAAAGTCTTTACAAAATAAATTTGTAGAAGACGATTATGAAGATTTTAGAACAGTTCAAGTGAAACCAATTTTATAGTCAAGTCATCCTCTTAAGAAGCATGCTTCTACCAACTACACGAGGAATATGTTCAAAAGATTCCAAACTAATTTTAATGATCCTCTCTCATTTGATAATGAAGAGCGTGGAAATGGAATATATACTTTTGTGCACATCAAAGATTAAAAAAAAAAAAGAGTTTTACTGTCAAATATGAAGCTTCTAACGAAATGGTTTATTGTAATTGCAAATTGTTTGAATTATTGGGAATTCCATGCATTCATATGCTCTTAAGTGTTTAAGAAAAACAAAATGCAGGTCATTCCACTTCCTTACATTCTTAAAAGATGGAACAGGAGTGCCAAGAATGGACCAATCATTAATCTCTCTTCTGAAAACAATCAAGCCAAGATATCATCTACAACCATGAGGTACAACAGTATATGCCAGCACATTTTAAAGTTAGCAGGAGAAGGGTGTACATTTCCTGAAACATATGAATACATTGTAAATTTTCTACCAGATAATTATTTTAAGATCAATACCATGAAAAAAAAAACTCATAATGGATAGGACCATTGTTGAAAATAACGCGTTATGAAACCCGTTATTTGCGTTACGTAACCTAACGGAATCCCAACGCTACGTAACAACTAGAAATAACTCAGTGCACCATAACAGTACGTTTTTTACGTTATTTTACGTTATATTACATAACGTTACGTTAAATTACGTTATCCTACGTTATTTACAGTTATCTTTTTAGTAATTCATATATTGTTGTTGATTATTATTTTGATTATTAGCGAATTGCTATAATTTTCTTAATTAATTGTTGGCTTGTTTGATTGCTTTTGGAATTTCTAACTTGATAATTTAAGTTTGTTACTTTATTCACTTGTTGTATTTCTCGTCCGGTTGCTAAAATATTTTACTTGTTGATTTTATTGAGTTTTTAATTGAACTGAAATCAACAATCATAAATAAGATAAATTGAACATTACAAAATATAAATTACAGCAATGATAATAATTGGAATCGAAATAAAAAATTGGAATCTTGCTTTTTTATTTAAATGATGATTGGAATTACTGTTGCAGACTTAATATAATTTATGAAGATATATGAAAATTATTGTAAAACTTAATATAACATTTGAATAGATTATGTATTACAAAATAATTTTATATTTTTTTAGATATTTTAAATTTATTTTTCAATTTATTAAAATTATTTTATATGGTTTTATATTTATTTTTATTAAATAAATAGAAAATTGCATAACCTACGTTATGCGTTACGCTATTTGCGACATAACCTAACAAAGGCAAAACGTTACGTTACCGTTATCGCTATTTTAAACATTGGATAGGACCATTGAGGAGGCCAATAATCCTATTGAAAATGCTAGTGGTAATGAGAAAATCCTTGATACTCATGCAAAGGCCGTCAAGAAAACAAGTTCAAATCTCCTTTGGACAACTATGTTACATCAAAGAGAAGAGTTGCAGGAACCATATTGCAGGACAAAAATGATCATGATACTGATGGTGAAGATCTAAGTAAAAGAACAAGAACATGCGGCAAATGTGGCACTCGAGGGCATGATGTTCGCACATGCAAGGAATAATGAATGATAAGCATATGACATAAATTTTTCTATCGCATTTATTTTGATTGGTATGCATTGAAACTAAAATGGGACAATATGTAACTTTCTTCGATGCTTTTTTAGGGAGGAAAGGTGTCTTCTATTTTAGCATTAAAGATTTCTTCAAATCAGAACTCAACTTCATGAGTTGTTTAGTGGTAAGTAGCTTAATTCTCTTCTTTTGAAACTGTTTGGTTACTTATCTAATGCAATGCGTTTTAATAAATTATCATCTCTTTCTGTCTCCAGGGAGCTTGACATGGTATGCTGATATATTTCTGACTCGGGCACATTTTGGATATCACATTTTGAAGAACATTTCTTAGAAAATCTCTTGATAAAAAGAATATGGAAATGACAGTTTGTAATATCATGATATATGTTTCTTACCTTTTTGCACCTTATATTTTTTGGCAATCCATGGTCCATGAGCTTTTTCGTTCAATGGAGAGGTTCCAGGATTTCCTCAATTAAATTATATTTTTTATTTCGTATATTTTTTCAAAAGTAAAATAATTAATTATTTTATACTTGTGTACCTACAAGTCACTAACTTTGGATTGTGAATTGAGGATTAGCGACGGTAGTTAGATAGATCTAAAATAAATCAAACACAAACCATACTACCTTAAGAATTGCATCATTCTCATACAGGGCTTCGGCTAAGCTCCTGGAGCAAATGAGTTCAAAGCAAATAGCTGAATAGGCTGAACCGTTAATTAAATTAGAGAACATGTTTAAATCTGACCAAGTATTTGTAGCACATGCTTAGTGCATAATGTCAAATAATCAGCCAAAAACTTTTAAGTTTTTACTTAGAAATTTTGCATAACATGATGGAAAGAGAAAAGAAGGGGAGAGAGCCCTGATATGAGCACCTACAGTAGAATTTATCCCACTATAAAATAATATAGCTAACAGATCTGGAAAGATTAAAATTTTGCTAAATGGGAAAATATGAAAAGATAACATCTAATTAATTTTAATAATAATATTTAATTAAAAGAGTTATCACAACTAACTGATCTGGAAAGATTAAACTTTTTCTAATTGGGAAAGTATGAAAAGGTAACATCTAATTAGTTTTAATAATAATATTTAATTAAAAGAGGTATCATGACTTTTGTCCTTTAGTTAAAACCACCTAACATCAACACCACCTGGTTCTTTAAAAGCGGAGGCTTGATGTGCAACAATCTTAAAGTCAATCAATGGTTAAAAAAGAGTTAAAGGTGAAAGCCAAAATTTAGAAAGTTTTCTAGTCCAACTATATATATATGAGAATAATGAAATAAGCTAACAGATCACATAAGTTATCTACACAGCTGTTCATTTCCACTATCTCTAATATTTTTTTCAAAATATTTATTTATATTAAGATCACAATGCCCATTTTCTTGGTTTTAGTTGTGATTTGCCTTCTATCAAGTAGACATAAAATTATTGGTAGACATAAAATTAATAATTTTTAGCGAATACATCTTTTACCCACTTAATGGAAAGACAAATGAATTCCAAAATCCATGAAATTTGCTTCTAAAAAAACCAAGTAGGTGGAAATTATGATTCCCAAAGAAATGGGAATAATGGGATATTGTTTTTGCCACTATCTCATGTAACTTACGTGACTTGGCTGCTCATTTACAATAATCCCATATGTATAGTATCAGTATGTATGCATATACATTTATATGTATATATATGGGTTGGACGACAAATTTTTCATTAAATCTAAAATTTTAGTCTCACTTTTTTCACCACACATTCACTAGTGATTCACCATTACTTTATCACCTTCTCACTATTCACTTTTAAAATTGACCAACATATATCTTAAGGCAAATGGATGGTGAGAGATGTGCTAAATCTATCTTCTAGATTTAGTGGAGAGTTCATAGTCCAACTCTCTCTCTCTCTCTCTCTCTCTCTCTCTCTCTCTCTCTCTCTCACCCCCACATTCCAAGGTACATGTAGCGCTTGGCGACATATCGTATACGAATACGCCAAGTCTTAAAATACATTAAAATAATGTATTTACTACTGCCAAATGGTTATATACACATATACACAGAAACAATAATATTAAAACAAATGAACAATTTATTCTAATAGTAGAATAATTAAGTCAAAGGACATGAAAAGATCCAAAGAAATAATACTCTTTATTACAATCTAAGATTTAAAGTTTGGAAAATAAGGAATAGAAATAAATAATATTGTCTATTTGATTGAAAATAGAAAATGGATAAAAAAAACTATCTCATAAAGACTCTCACATTGAAAGCACCTATTGAGTCTTTACTATCTCCTCGAGATATGGTACTAGCTGTGCTGGGTCTTCCATCGCGACAGCCTTCAAACTAGAGTCTGGACGTGTCAAACTAGAGTCATTAGAATGACTTAAAAAGTGCTATAAAAAGAGGGTAACACACTATGTGCGATATATAATATATAATGCACAAGAATTAATGAAAAGAAAAATTACGAGAGTATCATGAAAACTATATCTTGTAAAGTATGAATCATGGATTTAATTGTCCCTGTCATGAGAAGGTTGATGATCAACAGATAGTAAACACATATTATGAATGATACTGAACCAAATATATTAAAATGGAAATAAACGTGTGTATAAAACATAATATATCGAATTAATGTCTATTGTAAATTAATTTGGAACTATCAGGAGGAATGAATATATGTTTTAAGAGGGCTCCGGACATGCCTGGGGCAACGACCCCATTACTTTTGGTACTGCCCTATGACATACTTTTAGATACTCACGAATGATGGACGAATATACACTCCGGGCCGAAGTCCTATAACATGACGGTGATTCAGTGATCACCTGGAACCTCTATGATACGTCCCTGAAATTCGGCTGCACAACCTAAGACAATAGCCTCACAAAATATGTTCAAGTTCTCCATTCAGTTTCCTTATTACCGCATTATTTTATTCTTATTATTGTATTTATTATGCAGAACGGCACTTTACAAAGATGGACGTAGGGAAGTGAGATGAGAAGTACATATATACATATTTTATATATATATATATATATATATATATATATATATATATATATATATATACATACATACATGATACATGTATGTATGTATGTATATGTATATATATACATACATACATGTATGTATGTATACAAATATATATATATATATATATATATATATTTGTATACATACATACATACATACATGTATGTATGTATATATATACATATACATACATACATACATGTATCATGTATGTATGTATGTATATACAAATATATATATATATATATATATATATATATATATATATTGACATAATAAAATAAAAAAACAGAAGTAAACAATATCTCAAAATATTTATTACAAAGAGGATCATGCTTTTGACGTAAAGCAATTGATTATTTTATTTGAAATTTATTTATTTAAAGTTATTCTAATGACAACCTTGGATTACAAAAGAACTCAAACTAAAAGCTAATGAACGTCTATTTATTCGTTTATAAAACATTAGACGTAAACCACAAAAAAAAATTGAGTATACCATCCATGAGCAGTAAAAGAATTTCTAAAACGTAGCTAAGTTCCTCGTCATTGTTGATTAGTAATGATTGAACATGAAAGCATAACTAAATATTTTAGTATTTTTATTTATTTTTTTCTTTTTCCTCTCTCTACTCATTGAACAGAGAGGACTTAGTTTTTTCTGGTCTTTTTTAATTGTTTTATTTATTTTTCTCCTCTTCCTCTCTATTCAGTCATTGAACAGAGAAGGAAGAAACCCTTGTTATTTTATTTTCTTTTTGTTTTACTACTATTTAAAATCTAAAAAAAACTTATGACTTTTCTTACTGAATAATATGTTAGAGGATATTTTACGTGAATATCAAATTTATAAATCAATCACTAAAATCAGGTATACTCTAGCAAACATTCGATAAATGACATTAAAGGAAAAAAATTGGCAATTAAATTTTCTTCCTAATTAAATTGTATTGTACAAGAACGTAAATCAAGAAAGAAAAAGAAAAGAGCACTAATATTAGTGCAACACAATTATTTTGAAAAGAATAATGTTGGGTTTCTATAAAGGAAAATAACATAGAAAAATTATAAAACAAGAATAAAACACTTATCTTTTTATAGAAGAATCTCAAAACTAGGCAGACTGCACTCTAAAAATTGACCACCAACGATTCTTTTTTCTCCCTTTCTGTTCTTCTCTACTTTTTTTCTGTTTACGGCATTCTTCCTTTCTTTTTTTGTTTCTTAATTTTTTTCTTTTTTTAATATTTCTTTTTTTCGGTCTTGCAACTGAACCGAGAAGAGGGGGAATTGTTTTTTTAGTTGTCTGCTGTTGAAAAAAGGAAGATGGGAGAGTTTGAGTTTGTTTTTATTTTTTTATATATCTTTAACTAATATTAGATAAGGTTAGAGTTAATTTTTTTTCTAATCCAATTCAAACTTAATTGATTTTACTATCATCTACATTAACCACAATTTTAGATAAACTAATTTTGTTCAAAAATCTTGAAAGATGAATACAAACCACCCAATCTAATATTCGTTTTTTAATTATTTATCTTATTATTAAAATAATAGTATTATTATTAAGATTCGGTAGTGTTATATATCTTTAAAGATTCTTTAACAAATTGAGTTTATCTAAAATTGTAGTTAATATAGTTAATAATAAAATCAATTAAGTTTGAATCGGATTAAAAAAATACTTAACTCTAACAAACCTTATCTAATATTAATAAAACCAAACTCAAATTCTCCCATCCTCCTCTGTTCAATAGTAGGAAGAGAACCAGCAACAAAAAAAAAAAAAAACAATTCCAAGCTCTTCTCTGTTCAGCCGCAAGGCCAAAAAATAAATTAATTAATTAATTAATTAAGAAACAAAAAAGGAAAGGAAGAATGCAGTAAACAAAAAAAAGTAGAGAAGCGAAAGGGAGAAGAATAAATCATTGGCAGTCAATTTTCAAAGTGCAATTTGCCTAGTTTTGAGAGTTTTCTATAAAAAGGCAAGTGTCTTGTTCTGATTTTATATATGTTCTATATTATTTTTCTTTATAGAAAGTCAACATTATTCTTTTCAAAATATTTGTGTTACAATAATGTATGTACTCTTTTCTTTCTCTCTCTTGATTTATTTTTTTGTAAAATATAACAATGTAGAAAAAATGCGCAGGGCGTAGCGCCAACTTTTCGCTCCGTAGCAGGGCAAAACAACACTCTGCTGCGGAGCGCTATGTTTTTTGAGAAAAACGCACGTTACGTTATGTTTTTTCGTAATGCAAAAAAATGTGCGTTTTTTCACATCGAAAACTATAAAATATTATCGAGTGATAAAAAAACCCTAACCCTAAATTGATCGAATCCCCCGAGTCCCCGACTTTTCCCTTCTCTCCCTCAGCGACCTCTTTCCCCCTCTTGACCCCCCCCCCCTCTCCCGACCCTCTCTCCACTGCCGCTCCAACTCCAAAACGCCAGCAAAAAGCTTCGATCACCCTCCTAAGCCATCATCTTCCTCAATTTCTTCAATCGATCGAAGATTCATAAAACACCGGTCTCTCCCTCAGCTCTTCGATTCTCCTTTTTGGCATCTTCGATAGACCATGAAGCTTGCCCCCTCTCTCCCTCGGCGTCTTCGATTCCTCTTTGGAAACTCCAGCTCCACCTCCAGCTTCTTCTATAGCCACTCCGCTTTAGTTCCTCTTCGATTCAACACCGGTAAGCTTTCCAACCAAGTTTTCTTAAAATGGATTAAAAATATACTTAATTGAGTTAATTCTTAACTATTGGATTATTTGCATTCATGCATTGTTGAATTCTTCATTACTTGATTATTTGCATTGTTGGATAACTTGGATTATTTGCAATTTTGCAACGGATTGTTGGATTGATACTAGAAGCCCAGAATATAGCGACAACTGGGAATGTTTTTTTGTGAATTATTTGAACTGTTGGATAATTGGATTGTTTGTGTGGATTTTTGTGAATTATCTTGCTATGGACCTGATTCACCTGAACAATTAAAAAAAATGAACTAAGTTGATGGAAAACCATGTAATTGAGGTGGGGGTCTTGAGGGTTAATGTAAATTGTAAAATTAAAAAAAAAAACTGAACTGAATTTTGAAGAAAAAATTTAAAAACAGTGCTATTTATGTGTAATTGATGAAAAACAGTGTTATTTGTTGTGTTGAATAACTTTAGTAATGTGTAATTGATTAAAAACCATGCAATTAGAAATAATTGTTGAAATTTGAATAAATTTAATTACTCGGGTAGAAGCAATTAGAAGCAAATGTTGAATTATTTATGTAGAAGTAATTGTTGAATAATTGAATTATTTGTGTAGATTGTTATTTGATAATCTGCTCGAATAATCATATTAACAAATATGGATCCTGCAAGAGAATGAGGAATTCACAAGGAAGTAGAACCTCCAAATTATTTTTATTATAAATATTGCAGTTATCATATAACTGCAGGGATCACTAGACTTAAATATCATTTGGCTGGTACAAGACATGGGGTAAAAATGTGTGAGCGAGTCCCGCTAGAGGTGAAGAAAGCATGTAAAGATGTTTTGAAGTCCACAAAATTAGAAAAGAAGAAGGCATCATTGAGTCGTGAAATAGGGAGAATGGGGGAACCAGAAACTGAAATAGTAAGTCAAGCACTTGAAAGCGCTGCCGGCAGCAACACTCAGTCTCGAACTTTGGGTGCCATGAATAAATTTATTAAATTTGAAGCCCTTCAATTGACGTTGGAGACAGCCTTAAAGAAGGCAAGAGAGAACTGTATCAGAAAAATAGGAAAATGCATCTATACAAACGAACTGTCATTCAACACCTTGAACAGTCCATATTGGAAAGAGATGATCGAAGCAGTTGGGAACTTTGGGTTTAGATTGAAGCAACCATCTACGTACGAAAATAAGGACGCAGGTTTTAAGGCCGAGATTGAGGATATTGATAAGATTAAAAAGAAGCACATGGGGGCTTCGGAGAAATATGAATGCACAGTGATGTCAGATGGATGGACTGACAGGAAGAGCAGAAGTTCAATAAACTTTCTTGTAAATTTACCTGAAAAGACTTTTTTTTATAAGTCTATTGATGCATCGGCTCAATTCAAGACAGGAGATTAGTTATGCGAGTGTCTTGATAATGTAGTTGAAGAGATTGGAGAGAATAATATTATACAAGTGATTACGGACAATCACGCTTCTTATGTCAATGTGGGCACAAAACTTATGAATTTACGAAAACGTCTTTACTGGACTCCTTGTGCAGCTCATTGTATTAATATGATGCTTGAAAATATAGGCAAGATGAAGATCCATAAAGAGACTTTTGAAACAACAAAAGGGATCATATAATTCATATATAACCATTGCTGGATTTTGAATTTGATGCGAATATACACGAAGGGAAAAGAAATGTTAAGGCCGACCATCACTCAATTCGCTACATTGTTCTTGACTCTATAAAGACTAAATAAATTAAGGCAACTTTTAATGAAGATATTTACTTCTGATGATTTTAACAAGAGTGCTTGGGTGAAAAAACTGAATGCAGTGAACGCGAAAAAGGTAGTGCTATCTAGTAGAAGTTTCTGGGGCCAACTTCTCTTTTGCTTTAGCACCACACCTCCACTGGTCTATGCCTTTTCTATATGAGATGCCTGATAGTTGCAAAGAAAAAAGTGTTGATGTCTATTGTGGCAGTAAGAGAAAGTACATGTCATACTAGAATATGATTGATAAAAGGTGGACAGCCATTTTGCATAGGCCTCTCCAAGCAGCGATATATTTTCTAAATCCTATATGCTTCTACAGTGATACTTTCTTCAATATTCCTGAGGTAAGAATAGGCCTTCGTAAATATATGTAACGAATGATCTCCAACCTCAATGAGTATGCACAGCCTGACATAGAGCTGGATCAGTATAAACAGAAGCTTGGAGAATTTGGATTCCCGCTAACTCAAATGAGTATGAGCGCTTGAAGTCATGGTATATCTCAATTCATTATTTTCATTTTTAGGGTTATATTTGTAGAAATATTATTAAGTTATTTTTAAAAAAATTTAACCCCAAAATGAATTATCTATTTTAGCTGCCTGGTGGAAAAGATTTAGAGAGAATATTCCAACACTCTAAAAATTTACAATTCGAATTTTCTCTCTTACGACTAGTACTACTGGATGTGAACGCAATCAGTGTTTTAAATATCGGCCGATATACCGGTATATCGGCCGATATATCGTTAAAGTTGAAGAAACGAGACGATATGGACATTTTTTTACCGAATATCGTTTTGGACCGGTATGGGCCGATATATCGGCCACGTGGCTATATATCGGCCGGTATCGATATGTCTAATACCGGCCGGTATTTAGTATTATCGGTTATTGGGTTTTGGTTACGGTTTAAACCCAATAACCCGTTCAGACCCGACCCGTTAAGATATAAAACGGGTCGGGAGGAGGGAGAAATCCTATTTTTTCGCGAACTCTCTCTCTCTCTTTCTCTCCCGGCGATCCGAGATTCCCTCCCGCGACCAAAACCCTAACCCTAACCCCAAATTTCCCAAAATCCACCATAAATCTCTCTCTAATTCTTTTTCTTCCACTCTCTGGCTCTCTCTCTCGTTCTCTCTCCACGATCGTCGACCGATCGAGACGAACGGCCGAACCCTAACCCTAATTTTCCATTTCCCAATCCATCTATAAATCTCTCTCGTGTTCTCTCTATCTTTCTTCTCCGCTCTCCATAGCTCTGGGGGTCTTCGAAGGGTGATCGCCGTTCGCCAGAGGAGCAGTCGCCGCCGGCCAGGTAAATTTAAATTTGTTTTCTTAATTTAAATTTGATTTAGAATTATAAATTTCTTCAATTTCTTTTATAATTGTGCTATTTAGGTTTAATTGATTGCGATTTATGTTGGATTTATTTTTTTTGGTGTAATTTGAGGGGAATTGTTAAATTGGGAGGGCTGAACAGTGAATCTGCGGGTAGGGGAGTCTACAGTGATTCGGTTCACTGATTCAGTGTGAATCAGTGAACTGAATCACTGATTCAGTGAGTCACTGATTCACACTGAATCAGTGATTCAGTTCACTGATTCACACTGAATCAGTGAACCGAATCACTGATTCAGTGTGAATCAGTGATTCAAGGAATGATTTTGTCTGAATTTTGAGTATTTATTATTTATATGTAACTATGTATTCACTGATTTTGTTTCATGCTAGAATCTAGATTCACTTTTCATGAGATTCCATCTACGTCAATAACTAGAGTTTAGGCAGACCTGATCAGTAGTTAAACAGAGGTTCCAAAGTTTGATTATTACTAGCAACGTAAATTCTTTTAAAGTTATAAAAGAATTTAAATGACTTAAGCTTGCAATCTCATATAGTAGCCTCAGAGAACCACCCTGCTGACATTTCACTTTCAACTTGAATGATTTCCATGTAAATGTTTAATTGGAGCAATTAAAGAAGGGGTGATCTATTTCGTTAAGCTCTAGTTAATGAAATGCGGGGACCTATAGCCACAATTTACGCTATTAAATCAATGTTATTTAATCAATTATTTATAAATTAAGTGCAACAATTATTTAGCTATTTAATCAATTAATTGTTTGTCCTTTTCACTCCACTTTTTTAAAGTCAGAAATAGTTTGAAAGATGTCCTCTTCTGGTGCTTCTAACGTCCAAGAGAAGCGAGGAGGTAAAGATCCAGCTTGGGAATGGGGAAAAAAAGTACCCAATAAGCCCAATAAAGTAGAGTGTAATTTCTGTAAGAATGAATATTGGGGAGGCATTACTCGCTTGAAGGAACATTTAGGTCATGTCAGCGGGAATGTCAGAGGCTGTCCTCTGGTCCCAGATGACGTGAAGCAGAAAGCTCTGGTAATGCTAAGTAAAACTAGAGAAGTAAAGGAAGGAAAAGCAACAGAACTTCAAAATTTGTTAAAAGAAGTTCGTGTTGGGGAAGAAGAAGATGAGGAGACAGCTCGAGAGGAGTCATCTTCTCACAAAACAACAGGTCAATCTTCCCGCAAAACAACAGGACCGATGGATCAATTTGCAATTCGATCGGTCGAGGAAGCAGTAGAAACAGCTCAAAAACAGTCTGCCGTGCCATCAGCCTCCAGAAAAAAGGCCAGAGACGATGCAATTCGATACATTGCCAGGTTTTTTTATGAAGGAGGGCTTGCATTCAATATTGCTACGCAACCAGCTTTTATGCAGATGGTCCAAGCCATTGGCATGTATGGACCAAACTTACAGACTCCTAGCCCATACGAGCTAAGCGAGACTTGCCTCCAAAGAGAGGTCGAGGAGACAAATGCAACTCTTGAATCATTCAAACGGAGTTGGCGAACAAATGGCTGCACTTTAATGACTGATGCGTGGTCGGATCAGAAAGGGAGAAGTTTAATGAATATCGTTGTACATTGTCCGGCCGGTACAGCCTTCTTATTGTCTCAGGATGCATCTTCTGAGAGACACGATGGCAGTTATATCCACAAATTTGTGGAGAGGGGAATGAACGAGGTTGGTACGGAAAATGTTGTACAGATTGTGACAGATAATGCCTCGAACAATATGGCTGCAGCAAATACATTGGCTCTGACGCATCCAAATATATTTTGGACACCTTGTGCAGCACATACAATTAATCTGATACTTGCGGATATTGGAAAGATTAAACATATCCGAAGGGCAATTATGATGGGGAGATCAGTCTCCGTGTACATATACAGTCACACCAAATCTTTAGATATAATGAGGAAGGCGATTGGTGGAGAGCTAATAAGGCCGGGTACAACTAGATTTGTCACGGCATTTCTCTCTTTATCATCAATCAGAGAGAAGAAAAAGGAGTTGCAACATATGTTTATATCTGATGACTGGATGGATTGCACTCTTTCCAGAACAGATGCAGGCAAGAAGGTATTTATTTTAATTAATAAATAATTTATTTTATAATTTTAAATTATATATTATTCATATTTTTTTAATACATTTTTTTATGAATGTTTAGGTTACAGAAATAATTGCTAGCAATAAATTTTGGGACAACACAAATATTGCCCTAAAAGTATTCACTCCACTAGTGAAAGTTTTGCGTAGAGTTGATGGGGACAAGGTCTCTTCAATGGGCTTCTGTATGGTGACCTAGAGACTGATAAAGAGGAGATAAGAGATGCTCTAGGAGGTGAAGAGAATAAATATCTTCCAATATGGAAGATTATTGATAAGAGATGGGATGAAAAACTTAAGGGTCCTCTGCATAGAGCTGGATATTTCTTGAACCCTCTGTATTACTATGCGAAGCAGCCTGAGATTGATGCTGATGGGTCGTTCATGTCGGGCTTCGTTGCCGTGATGCACAGATTCTATCCAAATGATCATGATAGAATTGATAAGATTGCACAGCAGCTCCCAATATATCAAAATCAAAATGGATCATTTGGAATGTCTTTTGCAAGGGCAGCAGTAAAGAGAATCATTAATCCAGGTATGAATTTCAATTTAAGAAATGCAAAATTCAATCTATTTTTAATTAAACTACTAAATAACTAATAACTATTTCTAAATATTCATTGCTAGCTCAATGGTGGCAATTCTACGGGACAGATGCTCCCGAATTGAGGATTATGGCAATGAGGATTTTGAGCCTGACAACCAGTTCTTCGGGTTGTGAACGGAACTGGAGCACATTTGAGATGGTATTACAATTTTAACTTTTCTAATTAAATATTTCTTTCTCCCAAATAGATATATTCTAAGTTCGTTTCATGTGATTATCTTTTATTTAGGTGCATACGAAGAAAAGAAATAGACTAAGTTCCAAGAAATTGCATGACTTAGTTTTTGTCAAATTCAATGTAAGGCTCAAGAGCAAATTTTCAATCCCAAACAGAGATCCACTAGTAGCATACAATGAAGAGGAAAAGGTCACCGAGTGGTTCATGCCTGAGAAAAAGAATGGTGATCCTCATGAGACTAGTGATGATGAAGTCTTTCCTGGAGAACAACTGACTTTTCGACAGGTGTCAATTGCTATGGGTGCTAATCCGAAGAAGAGAAAGAGTGGAAGAGTTAAGGTATCTAAGTCGAAGAGTAGTAAAACTTCAAAGGGAAAAGCACTATCATCTTCAGAGTCTAAGCAGCGGCACGCATCAGATGATGACGATGAGGAAGAAGTTGACACATCATCATCAGATTCGTCAGCAGATGATGATGAAGGCATGCCAATAAATAAACCAGTCGACTCTGAATCTAGCTAGAAAATATGTTGTAAAAACTGATATTTAAAGTTTCTAGCATGTTTCAAATAAACTAATTTAAAGGACAATATTGTAATTTTATAAATTATATCACTTATGTATTGCAGAAACACTTTTCTTTTATCTTGAAAACTTATTTTTCTTTATTTTATGATTGTATTTCGCTCTGTCTCTGTGCATATGCGAACGTTCTAAACGATATCTGCAAATTCGTAAGTTGAATGTAAATAAGCCAATGTAAGTGCTATAAACACATTTTATGCGTTTTCTTATGTTCTATATAGCCAATTATATGATTATTCTTTAACTGGTATGACACCGATATGACACTCCGGAATTTAGGGTCATATCCCGATATCCCGCCCGGTATCCGGTAACCGGTATGCAATTTGACTGACCGGTACGAGACCGGTATCCGATATTTAAAACACTGAACGCAATTGAAGCACTTTTGAGCAAGTATGAATTTTGAAAATCTTAATATATTATATTTTTAAGTACCTTATTTATTATTATGCTCATATAACAATTCACAACTTTGTTAAAAATACATTCAAAAAAGATGTCACTTGGAGCAAGAACGCCTACATTCTCTCGTTTACATCATGTACAATATTAAGCTTAGAGAGAGGAATATTCGGAAGAAACGAATGAATTTGAATCTAATTTTGATGACACGATATTATAGGATGAATGGCTTATTAAGAGTAAAGAGTCTTGTCTCCTAGAAGATCCTAGATTGCTAGATGAGCCTGTTGAAAACAATCTACTACAAGAACGAATGATTTTTTAGAAGTCACCGCGATTAATAACAATCAAAATATTCTTGCACCTATTGGGATAAGGGAGACAAAAAAAATGAAACTGAAACCGCAGCAAAGAAACGAAGAGTCAGTACTTCTTATAAGTTATCAAATTTTTACAATTTAATATTCTTAAATGAATACTCTATTATCAGGATTTAAGTATCTAATAACATCCTAATTTGTATCTCTTTTGTAGAATCTTCGGATAAAAGAAAAACAACTGATGATATTTTTTATAAGACGAGGGATGATATCGATACGAAATATGCGAACTACATTTTGGAGGAGGATGATCTTGTTATTGTAGATTAGATCATGGCATGGGTTCATGTTTCATCTTATAAGAAAAAAACAGTACTTTGTTTTGTGTGACTTATATTCATGTAATTAATTTGTATATTGTGAACTATGAATTGTAAACATAGTTAGAAAAATTGTCGTGATATTTGTTACAAATTTTAAAATTTTTCTATGCCTTTAAAATGATTTTACAGTATTTTTTATAATTTTTTAGATTTAATTACTTATTTATGAAAATTAATAAATACAGTTTTATATTTATTTTAATTAAATAAATAGAAAATTGCGTAACCTACTTACGCGTTACGTTATTTACTACATAACCTAACAAAAAAATGTTAGGCTAACTTTATCGTTATTTTAAACATTGTAATATAATTTAATTAGGAAAAAAGTTAATTGTCAAAAAAAATTTCCTTTAATATTGTTTATTGAACGTTTGCTAGAGTATACTAAAGTGATTTTAGTGACTGATTTATAAATTTGATATTCACATAAAACATCCTCTAACCTATCATCTTTTCATTAAGAAAGTCATAAGATTTTTTTGGATTTTAAATAATAATAAAAACAGAAGAGAATAAAAAACAAGGGCTTCTTCCTTCTCTGTTCAGTGACTCAACAGAGAGGATTAAAAAAAAAACAAGTCCTCTTTTTTCAATGAAAAGAGAGGAAAAAGTAAAAAATAAAATAATGTTATTCTATCATGTTCAGTCATTAGTCATCAACAACGAGGACTTGGCTACGCTTTAATTCTTCTATTACTCATGGATAGCACCCTCAATTTTTTGTTTTTGGTTTACGCCTAATGTTGTATAAACAAATAAATAGATGTTCATTAGCCTTTAGTTTGAGTTATTTTGTAATCCAAGGTTGTCATTAGAATAACTTTAAATAAATAAATTTCAAACAAAATAATCATTCGATTACATCAAAAGCATGATCCTCTTTGTAATAATTATTTTGAGGTATTGTTTACTTCTGTTTTTATTTTATTATGTTAATGGCTATATATATCATGATATATTTCTCATCTCACTTCCCTAAGCCCATCATCTTTGTAAAGTCCCATTCCGCATAATAAATATAATAATAAGAATAAAATAATGGGTAATAGAAAAACTGAATGGAGAACTTGAGTACATATTTTGGGAAAGTATTGTCTTAGTGCAGCTGAAGTTCAGGGAGCTACCATGAAGGTTCCAGATGATTCACTGATTTACCGTCATGTCATGTTATAGGACTTCGGTTTGGAGTGTATGCTCATCCATTATTCGTGGGTATTTAAAAGTACATCCTAGGGCAGTACTAGGAGTAATGAAGTCGTCGCTCCGAATATGTTCGGACCCTCTTAAAATATATGTTTAATCCTCCTGGCATTTCAAATTAATTTACAATAGATATTAATGTGATATATCATTTTTTTACACATGTTTATTTCCATTTTAATATATAAAGTTAAGTATCATTTATAATATGTGTTTACTATCTATTATCAACATTCTCATGACAAGTACAATTAAATTCATGATTCGCACTTTCCAAGATATAATTTTCATGATACTCATAAGTTTTCTATTTCATTAATTTTTATGTATTATATATTATATACTCCATATAGTATGCCTATGTGTTATTATCCCTCTTTTTGTAGTATTTATTAGGTCATTTTAACGATCCTAATTTAGCACGTACAGACTCTAGTTTGCAGATTATCAAGGAGGAAGACCCACTACAGCTGAAACCATATCTCGAGTAGGTAACAAAGACTCAATAGGTGTTTTTATTGCGAGTCTTTACAAGATGATCGTCTTTTATCCGTTTTCTATTCTTTCAATCAAACAGACAATGTTATTAATTTCCATTACTTATTTTCCAGACTCTAAATTTTAGATTGTAATAAAGAGTACTGCTTCTTTCGATCATTTCATATCATCTGACTTAATTATTCTAATATTGGAATAAACCGTTCATTTGTTTGAATGTTATTCTTTCTATATATATATATATATATATATAACCATATGGCAGCAGTACATATATATTTTAATGTATTTTAAGGCTTGGCATATTCGTCTACGATACTCGCTGAGCACTATTCTTATCTAGGAATGTGGGGTGTTATATATATGCATACACAGACACACACATACTAAATAATGTGCCATGCAAACAAAAGGTTAGATAGCCACATTTAAATCTTAAAAGAGGAAGATTGATAGAATTCCTATTATCCATATAGGTGGTTGCTTCTATGAGAAAGGTTCCCAAACTAAACTAGTAAACTTTGACAGAATCCTATCATGAGCTATCCCCGTGAAAGATCCAAACCATTCAACTTGTTATATACATATTTATTGGCTTCCAAATTAAAAAAATAATCATTCAGACATCATTTACATATGATTCAATAGATTTTAAAATATATATAATTTCAGCCATAGAAAAGAAACCATCTGATATATGAGTAAACATTGTCCAAATAACTGGAATTTTTATTTGCAAGCTAACAAATATGTATAGATCGAGATGGACAACTTGGATCTTTCATTGGGATAACTCATGATAGGGTTCTTATTAACCTTATTTTCTTAGGAATGGTGACGCAGGACAGAAGGAAAATTAGGTGGAGAATTGGGGGAAGAAATTAGGGTTTAGGGTTAAATTGGGTATTTGGATCTTATGTCTAGGCGAATCACATTCTCACTCTCTCACGAATCACTCAAGAGAAAGAATTAGAAAAAACAAATCACATGCTCTAAAATTTTCAATAATGTCTTCCTCTTTAAAATCTAAATTTTACAATCAATGTATATAGCAAATCCTAGTGTAACAAGATAAAAAAATCTTTTAAAATTCTAACTAAATTATAATCCAATTTTATCCAATAACTAGATCCCTAATATGGATAAACTAACTAATCTTGTCTCTATCAATTCTCCCCCACTTGGAAACATTCATTACCGATGAATGGCAGCAAGAAGAAAGTCTAATAAGTCTTGATCTAGGTGAGCACTATTCCCAATATCTAGTAAATCTTTCAACTAAACTATGTATAAGAAGATTGAACAATTTGGTAGCCAAGTGTATACTTCTCATGGTGACAGCAGTGCTAGGTGTGAAAGTTCTGGAGAGAAGTTGAAATTTGTTGCTTCTACAGAAAATAAAAGACTTGGAATGGGAGCTTGAGAGGCAAAAACAACACGATATTTAGCTAAGAATTTCTGCACTTTGCCATGTATCT
The DNA here is from genome assembly GCA_036321105.1 of Dracaena cambodiana. Lineage (NCBI taxonomy): Eukaryota > Viridiplantae > Streptophyta > Magnoliopsida > Asparagales > Asparagaceae > Dracaena > Dracaena cambodiana. The sequence continues at coordinate 18,001,434 of JAYEPQ010000016.1, read as the reverse complement.
CTGTAACAGATTTATAAGAATCTTTGCTCAACACCATCTATTGTCCGATTTTCTCATGGTACTTAAGCAAGAAATGAGCAAGTGAGATTGTGTGCTAGGCTTTGGGTTCTCGTGATCATGACTATTGAGTATTTCTTTAGTTGACTCTAGCAAAAAAATCGAATGTTCAATTTCTGGATCTATGATAAACTTTATGTTGGATTCGATTTCAACTATAACATAATATAAACTCTCGAAAGTCGATATGTCAGTATCTGGACTCTTCAAAGGGCATTGGTATTCATAGTGTCCAAATTTTCCACAAGCCGATTACTTGATGGAAGGATATTGGTGAATGGAGTGTCCGGATACTTCACACTTAAAATATTATGGTGAACAATTAAAGATAAGATGTGGAGCATACCATGTACGGAAAAGAAATTTCAACAAATCCCAAGTTGGACAAAATTTATAGTTGCTAAAGAACTAGAACTTCTCAGACCAACTTTAATTGATAAATACTAGTTAGTTTATCCAGACTTAGGATTTAGTTATTGGATAAAATTATACTAGAATTTAGTTAGAATTTTAAAAGATTTATTTTAATTTAACAACCCCTAATTCTTAAGACCTTGTACAGATTTATTTCGTATCATCTGTATTAGCCCGAATACTAATACAGATGAGTACTGAGTTATAACTTTCCTTCTAGTCATCAATTTAAATTCCCAGTACAGGGATCTCTTATCTTATTATTTTGGATTTTTCCATAATTTTCTTGGATTATTTTGAATCAGCCATTTTTTGGACAAATACCGATTAAAATAATCAATTTAAATATAAAAATCCAGTTTTAACAAGTTTCCTACCTCAGATTTATCTCCAACAGCCCAGCAACCTTTCTTTACCAACTTTAGAATAAATTTTACCCAATGGAAATTTTGTAATTATGAAGTTCAAGGGATTTTTACTTTGTAATATCTTCTAGCAGTTGTTTAACAACTCAAATAAATTCAAAAATATCTGAAAAAATCAAGCTCACTCCACTCGTGTTCCTCCTCAATTTCTCTTCAGATCTCAAAGTCTAATTCCTTCTCAAATTTTCTTAAATAATTTGCCAAATAATCAGCTTGAAAATGGACTGAAAATCCACTATATGGCTACATGAGTCTTGTTCTTCAGTTTAACCTCTTCAAATGAGGTCTAATGTTCTCTAGCAACTTAAGGTCATTTTCTTCAGCACCATCTCTGGTTTAATTCTTGGTAAATTTCTCAACTTTTGAAGGGAAAGTACATAAATATCGGTTTTTTTCCGACTTGACTCAAGAAAAATAAGAATATACTCTCAAATCCTATAAATTTGTGATTTCTTGATACAATCTCATATATGTTATCAAATATATTATTAACCCATTTCAAGATTATAAATACTCAAACTTACATTAATCCTGAGTTTCATTGCATGTGTCATACCATGCATGTTAAATATGCACATACAGCATCACTGTCCATATATACGCAACAGTCCATCTTAAAACTATAACTATATCATCTTAACTCCAATTGACCTTATTCCAATACCGTTAAAAATATAATTCACTATTCTACAATTCTTCCAAGAGGAGCTAATCCTAATTCAACCATTTTCCTAACCAAAAATAATCTAGAAGCTCATCATTGTTGTACCAGGTTTATGATCTAGCAGCAGAAGGTCCATGGTAAAACAATTATAACATTTGTTTTGAACTCCAATTAAGCCCATCTAAGATTTATTGAAAGATAATTAAATTTTCTACAACTATTTCAGATCTTAGCCTTTAATTCCATTTTTATCTTCGTCAAACAAGACCTAAAAGTCTACCATGTCTATCAAATTACAGTAACATAGGCATATGCGATATGTCCATGCATATACCGCTTGACTTATAATATGATATGCATATACACATGTTTAATTATTCTTATTCTTACCTATACATGGGTAAGTTCAAACCTGTTATAACCCCTGTTTATGCATATATGTCATGTTCGTCCATATAACATGACTTATTATATGATATACATGCACACAAATTTAATTACTCATGTTATTACATGTACATGGTTTTCTTGCTCAGAAATGATGATTCACACATGTAAACATATTCTATAACTCTTATACTTATCAGTATCACCGTGCATGTCATTTTATACTCACATGGACATTGATACAAGAATCTTTATTACATGTCACATTGATATATTGATATATAACATACACTACATTGTGGGTATGGGTAACATAAATGGTGGAATGAAACACATATTGTGGGAGTTTCTTGTCTTGTTTGGATGCATCCTGCTAATCTGTGTACTGACACCATCGGTTTCTTGTATGCTTAGTAGCACGTCATCCGGTTTGTTTAGAGACCAATACTTGGGCCGTGATTCCAGATATATATAAGATATTTAGTATGCCTAGTGACATGTCATTTGGTTCGTGTGGAGACTGGTACTTGGAGTTGTGATACTGCGTATGCACGATATAGTTCTAAAACACGTGAATACTCCCATCATTCAGTTTCAAATTAATAGGATAGAATGTGCATCTATATGCATGGACATGTCATATTATATATACCGTGTATATCATGATACATGTTATATTATTCATACTATTTCATGATTCATATGCATACTTCTTTTACAATATTTCCTACTAGCATGTCACACACACACTTTATATGATTTTTGTAGCATTACATGAGCTTGGATTTATATTCTTTTTTGGATTCTAACTCCTGAAATTATCACAACTCAAATCCAGTAGCCATGACAGCGTTACTCGAGGAGGATCCGCCTCTTGAGGATCCATACTTTCAAGAGCAAACCGAGCACCAGTAGCCTGCCTCTCGTAGGATTTTCATCTCTTTTGTGTATATATGTACATACATATTTATCTTGCTTCCTAGTTTTGTCTATAGCATTCGAACACTTTTGTATATATTTGGTATTTATATTGTTCTGTTCTGATACTATACTTAACTCTACATGAGCAACATTTTGTGTACATATTACTTATCACTTTTATATACTGGATATTGCTATATTCATACCTGTGATGTGGCAGATAGTTTCGGACATGTATATATATATCATATTTACGTGTTTCCATATCTATTACATATGATTGCATAGTGCAATGGCCTTGTGACTCCGGTATTGAGAGACTGCCCATCGGTATTGGGATACACGTTTAGGCCCACCAGTGTGTAGTTTTGGGACGTCACGTTTCGGGTTTTAGTTGCACCCTATTCATTTTCCAAACCCAAAGATGTTACTTCACAACAATTTTGCATCTGATCTCCTCTCTACTTCAACAATTTCGGATCACAATAGGTTAGAGATTGGTGGATGTTGTGGATCTATACCCAAGGGAGAGGCATGGTGGCTGTGACAGCACGCTCGAGGGTGCAGGTGGTCACCGATGATGAAAGGTAGGTGGCTATGGGTGCTGAGGCAGAAGGTTGTTGGAGTTTGAGCAATGCAATGTTGTGGAGATGTTGCCGATGTTGGGGCTTGCAGGCTGTGGTATGCAACTGCTATGGTCGGAGGTGACAGGAAGACGATTGATGGTGGCGAAGCAAAGGTAGAGGGCTCGATGGGGAGGGAGGAGGGGCGGCGTTCTGCTGTGTAGTTGTTGAAGGGAGGGGGGAAGGGAAGATCGTAATGGGGGAGATACGTTTTTCCTTCTTTTTTTTGAAATTTCTCGTTTTCTTATTTTTTTTTCTGCAGCTCTCTGCTTCCTTTTATTTTTTTTTCTTTTTTTAATTTTTTTCCGAGTTTTTTCCCTCTAACCTAAAACACAAGAAAATAATAATAAAAAAAGAAAGATGGAAAAAGAGGATGGTGAAGATAGAAGGAGAAAATTGAGGAATTGAGCTTTGTAGCAATTTGATACAAGACAGAAGGAAAATTAGGGTTTGTAATGAAGAATTGAGGAAGAAAATTAGGGTTTTGGGAAAAATTTGGGTGTTCCAATGTCCAGGTAAATCACATGTTTACTCTATCACGAATCACTCGAGGGAAAATTTAGGAAGAACAAATCACATACTCTCAAATTTTCAATAATCGTCTCTTTCTCTTTAAAATCAGAGTTCTACAATAAATATATATATATATATATATATATATATATATATATATCATATCCTGGTGCAATAAGATAAAAATAAATCTTTTAAGGTTCTAACTAAATTCTAATCCAATCATATCCAATAACTAAATCTCTAATCTAGAAACTAACTAATCTTGTTTCTATCAAATGGTCCTATATATATACATATATACACATTATATACATATATATACACATATATGCATATATATAAGGTTAATTACAAAAACTACACATGTACTATGGGGTTGTAGCACTTATACTCCTAGAGAATTTTATTCGCAATAGACTACTGAAACTTCATGGAGTTAGGTCAAAGTTTAATATAGTCACTCCAATTAAAAATAAAGTATAGCAAAAATCTTTAAATCCGAAAATACCCTCGCCTTTTATCTTCATACTAAACTCATTTTGATTTGTCAGATTTGAGCTAAAGAGGTGGTCTAGCATTCGTTGCTATGATTTTTTTGCCAACCTCCCTGTTACAAGTACTCCCTCTCTCCCTCTCTTTTCCTTTCCCTCTCACTCCCTCTCCCTTTGTTTTTCCATCTTACTCTCTTATTTTTCATCCAGTCTCCTATGTCATGGCCAATTGGAGAACTATACTTTGGATAATGTTTTACTTTCCACCGATGTTTTAATGGCCAAAATAGGACATCCTTTGGGTTAAAGCATATTAAGGGTAATTTAGACATTTCCACCCATGTTTAGTGCACGTACCATACAAAATGATGGTATTATCACTCCGTTTAAGTTTTAGGGAGTGTACATACGAATAAAATTCTCTATGGAATATAAATATTACAACCCTCGTAGTACAAGAATATTTATTGTAATTAACCCACATATATATATATATATGAGAATAACGGAAATGAGATGCTAGCTCCGTTTAAGTTTTAGGGAGTGTACATACGAATAAAATTCTCTATGGAATATAAATATTACAACCCTCGTAGTACAAGAATATTTATTGTAATTAACCCATATATATATATATATATATATATATATATATATATATATATATATATGAGAATAATGGAAATGAGATGACAGCTCACCTGGGTTACCTGAGTTGTACCCTTTTTCTACTATCTCTAATATTTTTTCCAAATTATATGTTGTATTATGATCACAATTCCCTAAAGTTCGTTTATACTCAATTTATTAGGTTACTAGTTTTAATTTGTCCATTCATCAAGTACACACAAAATTAACATTTTTCAACGAATATAACTTTTTTATCCACTTGATGGAATGGCAAATGAATCCCAAAACTCAAGAAATTTGATCCTAAATAAAGATTATAGAGATCATCCCAAAAACAAATTTAAGAAAATAATGGTCGTACTATTTTTTTCGCTAACTCAAGTAACTTACCTTAGCTGGCGGATTGTTTGCAAATATATATATGTATGTGTGTGTGTGAAAATAATGAAAATGAGCTACCGCCACAAATAAATTACCTAAACTGCAGTCCATTTCCACTCTCTAATAATCTTTTTTAAAAATTTCCTTTTAGATTATGATCTCGATCCCCTAGGGTTCACTTATGCCTATTTTCTTAGGTTTTAGTATTGATTTAGTCTTTTATCAGGTAGACACAAAATTAATAATTTTTTGTGAATACAACATTTTGAATTCACATGATGAAAGGTTAAATAAACTTCAAAATGTATGAAATTTGATCTTAAAAAAGCTAAAAGGGTAAAGATCATGATCCTAAAAAGAATTTAAAAAATAAAGAGATTATTACTTTTTCGCCTACTCACGTAACTTATCTAAACTAGTGACTCATATAGTAATCTCTCTCTCTCTCTCACTATATATATATATATATATGAAAATAGTGTACCTGAGGCATCTCCACAGAGTTACTCATGGAAAATTCATAAATATCAACATAAAGAGGGTGTATGGACGATCTGAACCATTAGCACTATTTTAAATACCGGCCGATATACCGGTATATCGGCCGGTATATCGTTAAAATTGAAGAAACGAGATGATATGAGATTTTTTTTACCGTTTATCGTTTTGGACCGGCATGGGCCGATACATCGGCCACGTGGCGATATATCGGTCGGTATTAAGATGAGAAATATCGGTCGGTATTAGATAATATTGGTTAATGGGTTTTGGTTATGGATTAAACCCACTAACCCGTTAAAATCCGACCCGTTAAGAAATAAAACAGGTCGGGTGGGAGAAAGGGTAAATTTCTCGCGTTTTCTCTCTCTTTCTCTCCCGGCGATCCGAGCGATCGATCCCTCCCCGCGACTAAACCCTAACTCTAATTTCCCAAACCAGCCCTAATTCTCTCCGATTTTTCTTCTCCCACTCTCTGGCTCTCTCTCTCATTCTCTCCCCGTGATCGTCGGCCGATCGAGCCGAACGGCCCGAACCGCAACCCTAATTTCCTAATCGAGCTATAAATCTCTCTCGTTTTCCCTCTCTTTCTTCTCCGCTCTCCGATTGCTCTTCTCCCAGTCTGGAAGTTTTCGAAGGGTGCTCGCCATTCTCCAGTGGGGCAGTGGCCACCGGCCAGGTAAGTAAGTTTGATTTTTTCATATTAATTTGATTTAGAGTTACAAATTTCTTCAATTTCTTTTATAATTGTGTTATTTAGGTTTAATTGATTCCGATTTATGTTAAAAAAAATTTTGTGTAATTTGAAGTGAATTCTTAAGTTGGGAGGGCTAAATTTGTGATTGTAGTTTTCAGTGAATTCGAATCACTGATTCACACTGAATCAGTAATTCGATTCACTGATTCAGTGTGAATCAGTGAACCGAATCACTGATTCACATTTGAATCAGTGATTCGGTTCACTGATTCACACTGAATCAGTGAATCGAATCACTGATTCAGTGTGAATCAGTGGTTCGAATTCAATGATTTTATGTGTATAAGTTTCATGGTAGATAAAATTTGTAAATTTGTATTAGTATTTACTATTTATGTGTATTCACTGATTTTGTGTGTATGAGTTTCATATGCTTACAAGTTACATTATAGCATGTGCAATTACAAGAATTACAAGTTACATTAAATCTTGAATTCTTAATTAGATTAAGTTAATATAAATTAGTAAATTTATTTATGTTATTAACTTTATTTATGTGATTAGATTAAGTTAATATAAATTAGTAACCGAGTGGTTCATGCCTGAGAAAAAGAATGGCAATCCTTATGAGACTAGTGATAATGAAGTCTTTCCTGGAAAACAATTAACTTTTCAACAGGTGTCAATTGCTATGGGTGCTAATCCGAAGAAGAGAAAGAGTGAAAGAGTTTAGGCATCTAATTTCAAGAGTAGTAGAATTTCGAAGGGAAAAGCATCATTATCTTCAAAGTCTAAGTAGTGGCACGCATCAGATAATGATGATGAAAAAGAAGTTGACACATTATCATCAGATTCGTCATCAGATGATGAGGAAGGCATGCCATCAAATGAACCAGTCGACTCTAAATCTAACTAGAAAATATATTGTAAAGACTGATATTTAAAGTTTCTAGCATGTTTCAAAAAAACTCATTTAAAGGACAATGTTGTAATTTTATAAATTATATCACTTATGTATTGTAGAAACATTTTTTTATCTTGAAAACTTATTTTTCTTAATTTTATGATTATATATCGCTCTGTGCATATGCGAACGTTCTAAATGGTATCTGCAAATTCGTAAGTTGAATGTAAATAAGCCAATATAAGTACTATAAACTTATTTTATGTGTTTTATTATGTTCTATATAGCCAATTATATGATTATTCTTTAACTAGTATGACACCGATATGACACTCCGGTATTTAGGATCATATCGCGATATCCCGCCCGGTATCCGGTAACCGGTATGTAATTTGGTTGACCGGTATGGGACCGGTATCCGATATTTAGAACACTGACCATTAGTTATAATCAATGTTGAAAATAACGCATTATAAAACCCGTTATGTTGCGTTATGAAACCTAACTGAAAGCCAACATTACTTAACAGTCGAAAATAACTCAATGCACCGTAACGGTGTGTTTTTAATGTTATTTTACGCTAATTTTCATTGCGTTACGTTAAATTACATTATGTTACGCTATTTACAATAATTTTTTTTATTGGTTTTTATATTGATTTCGATTATTTATTTTGATTGTTAGTGAATTGCTGTAGTTTTTTTTACTTGACAGCTTGTTATTTACTTATTTGATTACTTATGATATTGTAACTTGTACATGCTTATTTCTTGTTATAATTCATTTCCAATTACTGAAATTTCTTACGTACTGATTAAATTAAATTCTCAGCTAATCTAAAATAAACAGTTAAAATAATATATAATGAGCATTACAAAATATAAATTACAATATTGATAAAATTGAAAATAAATTTGAAATCTTATTTTCTTATTTAGATAATGACTGAAATTATGGGTATAAATGTAATTTAATTTGTTAAAATAAATATGAGAATTACTGTGAAACTTGTTAGAAATTTAAAATTAATACTGGGATATAATTTTTTTATATTTTCTTTTAGAATTTTTAATTTAATTTTCAATTTATAAAATGTATTTTATATAGTTTTATATTTATTTTTATTAAATAAATAGAAAATTGCGTAACCTATGTTATGTGTTACGCTATATGCTATATAACCTAATAGAGACAAAATGTTACGTTACTATTATCGTTATTTTAAACATTGGTTATAATCTCCATGCTCTAAATAATTGGTGTATAAAGAAATCAAGTGAATTAGACATTTTTAATCATCGATCAAGAGATCGTATTTGCTCTATTGTTGATAAATCGTTGATTTTATACATGTCTAGTATATGGTAAAAAATTATCGAAAATGCATGATTTTTGATACCATCATTTTAGAACGTCGAGATCACAACTATATGGATCCATAATACACCATTTTAAGGGTGAGCATCAGTCGGTCGGTTTCGGTTTTGGCAAGAAAAATTGCCACCGACAACTGAACCGAACAGTGAAAACCGAAACCGAACCAACCGAAGTCCCCAGTTAACCAACATCCGAACCGAAACTTCGGTTTCGGTCGATTTTCGGTCGGTTTCGGTTTTCATGGGCTTCGGCTCAAAAGCATAATTAATTTAACAAAAAAATATTTCGGCCCAGTTAAAAAAACCAAAAAAAACACAATTTGGCCCAGTTTAAAATTAATAAATATAACAAATCCTGTAACACCTAGAGCAAAATAATAGAAATAATTTAGCAATTATAAACATCAAACAAAATAACATAAGACAACTAAAATAATGTAGCAACTAGCAACTAACTAGCTAGTTAAAACTTTCAATCAAACAAGTAGCAACAAACAAAATAACATAATAAAACTAAAATAATATAGCAACTAGCAACTAAGTGACTAACTAGCAAGTTACAAGTTCCAAGTTACAAACAAGTAGCATCAAACAACTTACAAATTACAAACAGAAATAAACTAGCAATTTAAATAACATAACATGATCACAAAATTAACATATTGTTTTCCAAATTAATTACAAAGGGACTAAAATATATGCTCCAAAGTCCAGAATCCCATAATCCCAAACTGCACTGAAAACTTGAAGTTGTACTAATCTACTTAACATAAAAAAAATAAATTAGTTAGTAAATGAACTGTACAAAGAGAACAGGTGGTCTCTATGCAAACAGAGCTCAGGCTCTCTGCAGAGAGCACATGAGCTCTGTGTGCACTCTGTGCACACAGGGCTCCTGAGGCTCTCTGCAGAGAGCTACTGAGGCTCTGTGTGCACTTTGGGCACAAGAGTGCACACAGAGCCTCAGTAGCTCTCTGCAGAGAGCCTCAGGAGCCCTGTGTGCACAGAGTGCACACAGAGCTCAGGTGCTCTCTGTGCACACAGAGCTCCTGAGGCTCTCTGCAGAGGAGCTACTGAGGCTCTGTGTGCACTCTGTGCACACAGAGCTCAGGCTCTCTGCTGTGTGCACTCTGTGCACACAGAGCTCAGGCTCTCTGCAGAGAGCCTGAGCTATGTGTGAGTGCATTATAAAAAAAATAAAGATACGCACCTTCGACACATACACAGGGCATCATAGCTTGGTGTAACCGAATCCGTAGATCTATCATCCAATTCTAGAAGGAAATAAAGCTAATTAGAATTAGAAATCGTGAATATAATAAATGATATGAATAGATTATTACCTTAATCAAACTTCTCAATGTCACACAGATCTTCTTCAATACTGACTATTGGAACTCTCAATTGTTCTCGAAACCAATTCTGAAAACAAATGAGACACTGGACGGATTTGATCGAGAGTGAGCTCCGAAATGGATCTAGAACTCTCCCACCCGCACTGAACGCCGATTCCGAAGCAACTGTGGATATTAGAATTGCCAACACATCTCTATCCATTCTTGATAATATTGGAAATCTTCCACTATTAACCTTCCAAAAATTTAGAATAGGAAAAGTTAGCCATGTCCTCACCGATAATTGGCACCTCCTTGGCCTCATTCAAATACTTATCCAATTCACTTTGAGTTGTTGTGACATACATTGAAGAGCTCTGTACATAGAACTTATCCAACATGCGATAGTTTTTTACTACACTACTGTCCCAAGCCGTTGAAGATTGTGATGGTCTTACTTATATATCATCTTTAATATCATTTTCCTTATCATGTATAGCTTTGTACTCATTGAACAAAGCTCTGAGAGTTCTCTCCAATTTTGATGGCATTACACGGCCGTTCTCACCTTGAGATCTGAACATCTCTCCTATCACGTACTATGCAAAGTCTAGCTTGAATCGAGGGTCAAGAATCAACGGTATAAACATCAACAAGTTCACCTTCTCACAATTTCCCCAATACTTATCATACTTCTCCTTCATCCTAAGAGTCATCTCACAAGCAATGATATCATCACCTATCATAGCCTCATGTAATTCACCTTCAACATTTGTGATCTGATGAAGAAAAACATTAGATATCACATATAAAGTTCCTGACACCCTCAATGTCAAGTTATAAAAAACTTGCAAGAACCGGCATAATCGGCCAATACAATCCCAATCATCTTCATCTGGCATGCCCTTCCCATCATCACCCCCAACTTCTTGTCTGAATAAAGAGTCCTCTAGCTCAAACTGGCAGAAAGCATATTGGCATTTTTTAGCTGCCTGTAACATCAAGTATGTTGAGTTCCACCGTATCTGTACATCAAAACACATTCCTATCTCAACTGCTATTTTTTCTTTCTCAACACAGCTCTTCCATTTAGCCCACCGTGAAGGTGATGACTGCACATACTTTATAGCACTTCGAACCCTTGAAATGGGTTCAATATTTACATGTAGACCATCCTGCACAACAAGATTCATAATGTGTGCAATACATCGTATGTGAAGATATTCACCCCTAAGAATGTACCATACTTACCATTCCAATTTACAATTTTTCTCTTCAAGTATTGAATCATTTTGTCATTGGAGCTAGCATTATCAACAGTAATTGTCAACACTCGCTCAATTCCCCACTCATGTAAACACGCCTCTAGAGTGGTTCCAAGAACTTCACCTCGGTGGCTTGTAATAGGACAAAAATTGAGAATTCTCTTGTTAAGATTCCAGTCATTTGCAATCCAATGCACAGTAATACACATAATTAATTTTTTGAACAGAAGTCCATGTATCAGTGGTGAGGTAAACATAGTGGGATAGTCTCTGATAGATATTTTTTCAATACAATCTTCTCATCTAGGTGGAGTGATAGATGTCTCTTCCTATCGTCCACCTGAATCTGGGACGTGCAATGACCATAAAAAGCCTAAAACCAACACCTTCCACAAACTTGAATGGCAATTCATCTAAAATTATCATTTTAGATAATGTCACTCTGATGGCCTTCTCATCATATTTCCAGGTAGTCACAGTTCCTACCCTACTATCCTCTCTACTTGGTTGGAGACTTAGCTGTGCTTGGCGTGTTTCCTTATTGTGGGGATTTTCTTTACAATTGTTAGCATGATTCCTAAGGAACGACGTGCCATTTTTCTTGGTATTGCAGGTATAAACTTTTTTACAATACCTGCATCAGTATTCGTCCTCATCAAGAGGCTCATCTCCTTCTCACACATCATCAGTTTCTTGATCCCACTTAATAAAATGATCTCACACATCAGATCTGGAAAATATTGCCTTCCTTTTTGTTCCAGATGCTCCAGTTCCAACAGGACCGCTAGTATTTGTTTGTGTTGGAGTTGGATCTGTTGGTGGAGCATCACTAGTTTGATTTGTAATAGCTTCATTTACATTAATAATTTCATGTGGGTTTGTCTGACCAACACGACTTTCAGCCATCTAAAAAAATAATAAAAGAAAAATCATTCTAATATCTTCAAAAAAAACTAAGGTTATGAGAGCAACATATTACACATGAAGAGAAATCATTCTAATATTAATCATGACCTAGAACAGTCTCTGATCTAAACACAGTCAACACAGTTGAACACAGTCTCTGAAACATAGAATTAATCATTAATCAATGATCATTAAGCTAAATATTAATCAGTCAAGCAGTCTATGTCTCTAAAACACAATTCTAAAGATTAATCACTAATTATTAAGCTCAAGAGTCCCAGTCAAGCAATCTATGTCTCTAAAACACGATTCTAAACATTAATCATTTTCATGAAACATAGAAATAATACAATTAAACAGATGTTATTGTTTAATAAAATGATAATTTAAAATATAACAAATTCATGTGAGTAAAATATCCCAGTAACATGTATGATCATATATAAGGAGAACAATAGAAACTCTCAAGTCATTATCAACTTATACGTCTTAATATTAATTTTTTAGTTAGTATATTGTAGTTAAGATATTTTAAAATTTAGAATAATATGAACTTGACACTCAGGTTTGAATATATTCACCCTAACACCCAGAAAAACGATAAACTAATTTTGATCAGAATATAACAGCAGCATTATCATGTTATAACAGTATAATAAATTAATAATCAGTAAAAATTAGTATAACTATATAATAATTTAAATAGCAGCAAATCAGTAAAAATTAGTAATTTAATCAATTACTAATATATCATATTCAATCATTAATTTCAATATTTCTATCATTAACCTAGTTCTTTGAATCCTTATATTAACTAAACAGCAGCATTATCAACCAGTAACCACTGTCAATTCCAATAAGAATATACCAAATTACCAACTACAAGTCCAGATCCAGCAGGAGCAGGCTGGTCATTTGTAATATCATTACTTATATACAAGAATGAAGAACTCCAAGATACAATTAAGAAAATATGTGGGATCATTAATACTAAAACCTAATTGGCTAGTCAAAAGAAATGGTAACAGCTACAGAGCCACTAAAACTTGTATAGAAACTGGAGCGAGTCGAGCGAGCCGGAGGTGAAGATATTTCGTACCTTCGGAGTTGCAGAGAGCTCAGAGCCGGAGGTTGAGCCTTAAGGGCCTGAGGCAGAAGCAAAGGAGGAGCCGGAGGACTCGAGCGATGGAGAGAGTTGCGATCGCCGATCGGGCTCCAGGGATTCGGACGAGGTACAGATCGCCGAGGGCTAGGGTTAGGGATTTCCGGATTTGGGAACTGGACTGAAGACTGGAGTCGTCGAGTTGAGCCCTAATTAGAATTTAGAGGTAGAGTTAATTGGGTATCGGGTTAATGGGCTAACGGGTAGGTTGGGTTAGGGATTTCGGTTATTTCGGTTGGTTTCGGTTGGCGATTTCGCCACCGAAAACCGGCCCGTTAACCGCCTAAAATTTCGGTTTTAAAAACGAAGAGACCCAAAAACCGAAGTAACCGACCCGATCGGTTCGGGTAGGATCGGTTTGTCGGGTATTTCGATTTTATCGACAAACTGCTCACCCCTACACTATTTATGTTGAGATTTAGGAGCGTCTCCAAATAAAACTCCCTATAGAGACATCATAGGTACATTTTTCTTATATACATATATGCATGTGTATGCTGGCGTGTGCATGCATATGTGTGTGTGTATTCATGTATACCAAAGATAACAAACATTATTGTGTTTGTCAAGGTAATTTGGAAACGAAGAAAACCTGTTTAGAGTAACCTAGCCAGCTCTTCGTATTCAAAAAAAGTTGCCCAGCTAAACCACCAGCTACATATCTTCTTGAGGATTTTCGTGAATAATCAGGGTCCAGAGCAAGGGCTTTCATTGGACGATAGTACTCAAATTTCAATTTTTCATCAGTGAAGAGGCTGCTTACAACAATAGTCCCATCATCTGAGCAGCTACCAATATATTCGCCATCAGCATCAAAGCTAAGGTCATTGACTGTAGCTGTATGTACAGCAAATTTTTTAACCTGCAGAAAGAGGAGAGGGGAAAATAAACATAAATTCAAACCGAATGCAGTTGAATCTTGAAGAAGTATAACAAAAGCAAGTGTCGAGTGCTTCTATAGGCTAGTTGCTAGTGAATTTATACAAATCATATTTTTGGAATTTTTACTGTTTCCAGCATTTTCAGTCGCCAGACAATCAAATTCTTCTACATTTTCAAGAGGGAACCTATATAGCTCCTTGGTAGGTCCTAAAGTAAATATATTATTGCATCGTAATTAGCAAACACCTAATTTTCCAACCAACTTGTCAAAAACTGTAGAGTTCGTAATTAGGGAAACACCAATTCAAAGTAAACCTAACTAAAAGGCCTCTCTGCTAAAAGAAAAGAAGGTTGGAGACATGTAAAATTGCAAACTTGCGTTTATAAAACCTAATCTATATGACCTAAACATGCCAGCTTTGCCAATTATCCCCATTTTTTTGGAATCAAATTCGTACAAAGGGACTCACCTGATTCCCTTGGAAATCGAGTATATGCACGGTCCCATCGTGCGTCCCGAGAGCGATCATCCGCTCCGCGATCGCGATCGAAGCTGCAGAATCCGTCGAGAGAAGCGACGGCAGACTCCCTCCCATCCTCTGATACTTCAATCTCGGCTCCTCCTCCTCCTCTGCATCTTCTTCCTCCTCCTCTTCTTCCTCGTAGCCCTCCTCTCTCTCGTCGTCGCCGTCGACGCCGTTCTCCGACGGGTGATTAGACACCATGACCACCAGCGCCGGCGGGGTTTGCAGCGTGTTCGCCTTTTTCTTTTATCTGGAGTTTTTTTTTTTTTTTTTTTTTTTTTCTTTTTCCCCTCCTATTGATTCTTGAATTGATGATTGGCGACTTGATGGAATTTTATATCGAGGATCGGTTTGTTTGTCGTTTCCAACGTTCTGCTTATGCTTTTTTGGGGAGGGTCGGGCGGTGCGGTGAATGAACACGCAGGACCTATCAGAGCACTTTCCAGGAGCGCTATTCTTTGCGGACAGATTGTAGGATTTAAAAGGTCAATCAGAATTCCACTCACATTATAAGTCATCCTCTAGAGAAAGTCTTACTAGTACCTCCATAGGAATTTCTATAAAATCCCTCAAAGAGGTACACTTTTTAACGCAGGGCTCACCAAGCACGGACTGTGCCCGTGCCTGCACTCGCCGGCCCGGATTTATTTTTTTGATAAATCAAAATTTTAGTTAGTAAGTTAGTTAGTTTACTTAGTTTAGTAATAGTTAGTTCTAACAAATATAAAGATTGTGAAAATAAAACTTTATTATATGAAATCTCATTACATTAACAAATTAACTCTATAATTTTTTTAGGAAATAATGCAAAGTCTAAAGAGAAGGAGGGGGATCATGACTGTCATTCTCAACTTGTTCTTAGTATGTTTGTTCCAAGAGAATTATGAGTTTTGAAAAAAATTAAATGAAAAAATTGTAATTGTGAAGAGGAAAAAAATGAAAACTTAATAATGTAGAAACCTTCAATTTTTAATATTTCTCGGATGAGTTCTCTTGCTCCAATTTATTTGATCTTTATTGATCTTTTTGTTCAGCGGTCAATCAGTCCTTAAAACAAACACACATCTCCAATATTTTTGTTGTGATTGAACTCCTCCACTCTGTTAGCATTCTGAACATGTACTAAAAGCAGACTCTGATGCTCGGACACGAGCCATGTTGAAAATCACAAAATATGTTTTCTTCTATAATTTACACCAGACCAAAAAATCAAAATCTTCATAACAGTCAGGTGAATAATTATCGTCGTCGGACCTTTCTAAATAATAATGAAATTCATTAAAATAAGTATTAAATTACTTAGTTTTTTTGTGGTGGAATGCAGATGACATTATTAATTTTCTACTTCTTGAATAGTGGGTTGGTTTGTATTTAGTGATTTATCACTGTACATATTTTCATATGAACAGTACATAATATTTAAACATATTTTAGTATCATTAACTAATTCTTGAATGTTATTTGTATAACCCACATTTGTATGAAACAAGTCTATTAAAATTTCTATTCCATCTGATTTGCATCATGGATCTATAATGGTTATAAAATACAGTAAGTATGAAAATTTTATAAAATATTTACTAAATTTAATTTCCATGGGCTTAACAATATCTTAAAGAAATGGGTTATGGTTATTTTCATTAAAAACCGAATTAATTTCAGTAAAATAATAAAGTGTAATATGTGCGTTTGGGTAATAAGTGTTCAAAAGTGCTTTAGTTAAAAGTGCTTTAGTTACATCTTCGAATTTACTTAAAAAATTACAAATGCAATGCAAAAGATTCTATTCATTAGCATCTAAACTATAATATGGTAATTCTATTTCATTAAACATATTTACTATATATTTATATTTAATTATCTCATCTAACATTTTAAATATAGAATTCCATCTTGTTGTTATATCTGGAAGTAAAATTCTAGGTAAGATTTTAAATTTATTAAATATTTATTTTCTTAGCCCACTACATTTTACAAATATTATTGTGTTCCTAAGTTTAGTTATTGAATCATTTAATCCATCTTGCATACACAAATTAATTATATGGCAAAGACACCGAACATGAAATAATTTACAATCTAAAATCAGTTTAGTAATATTTTTTAAAATTTTTATTGCGTCCATATTTTTAGAAGTATTATCAAAAGAAATAGAAAAAAAATTTCTTTCTATTTCGAATGCCCCAAAAATACTTAGTAAGGATTGTAAAAGATTATGTGCGTTGTGTGAAAATTCAAATCTTCTAAAACCTATTATTCTTTTTTGAATTATCTAATCTTGATTTATATAGTGGGCTGTTACACATAAATAATGACTACCATTTAAGGCATCCAATAATCAGAGGTTATTGCAACTATATAAATTGTCAAAGTTAAAATTACTATTAAAGTTCGTCTCTCATATTTATATATTTTTACAATATCCGATTTACAAGACGATCGTGGGACTTTTTAAATACGAGGTTATGTGCTGTTCTTATAAATTTTTAAAATTTTGGATTTTCGACCATGGAGAAGGTTGTTCGTCATGCACTATATATATTTCTAATTATTCTCTACCAGATATAGAATTATATTTAAAGGTTTTTAAAGTTCCTTCATATGTATTTATTTTTGTTTGTTGTGACTCATTTGGTATGTGTGCTTTTTCTCTGTCTTTTAAAGTGGCCCGTTCCACTTATTTTAGGGAAGGAGTAGGGTTTTTGGCAATATTTGCATCTTATTTTCCTAATACCATTGCCTATAAATTTTTCAAAGTGATTTCATATAGGGAATTTTGAAGCCCTAGTGGGGATGCTACTTTTGGGTATTATAGTTTGGGTGGGCTCTTCTTCAGTCAAATTAGAGGACTCTATATTTTCGTATGACTGTGATATAAATGGTACTTATGGAATATGTTCTAATGACTCACAAACAAATAGTATTCTTCATTTGCTAAAAAAGAACAAAAACTACTCGTGGTTTGAGAAGAAAAAGTACCAGACAAATATGGATCAATTTTTAAAAAACTGCCAAAAACCGAATAAAATAAACTAAAAATATAAATACCTCAACACCGTAAGTCGAAGGGAGAGCTTGAGAGTTGAGAGTTGAGAGTTGAAATTGAAAATTAATTCTTTTTTGAAGAATGTTGAAGCTGAAATGAGAGGAGAGATTGCTCAGAAGATATCTTCTTGATACTTTCTCTTGAGTCTTGAATCTTGATGATATATGGATGAAGTTTTGTGCATGAATTTTGTATTTTAAAAGATTAGAGAGAGTTGAAGATTGAATAGAGTTTGAGAATTGCGAGGAAAAATAAAATTGGAGGAAAGAGGGGATATTTATAAGAGTAAGAAGAATTTTTTTTTTGCAAAAAAAATTACAAACAACCCCCCAACAGCCATTTTGACTGTTGGGGAGTAAAATTTGCAAATTTTTTTACAAAAAACCCCATGACGGCTAGTTTCATAGCTGTTGGGGGGCTTTCTAAAAAAACTTGCAAAACCTCCCAATAGTCTATATAACGGATACTTTTCAAAAAAAAGAATAAATCTGTGTCATCCCGTGCCCGGCACGTGCCGAGCGCAGCATGGCACGGACAATGCCATGGCGGGCCAAAGGCCCGAGCACCCTGGCATGGCCCGAACCAAGGGCATCTGGCTCATTTATCACCCTTAAGCTCTCCCAGTCCCAAGGGAGATATAAATTGCATTTATATGGACTGGACGTTTTTATCGGGTTGGAAGCTTGGAATTTAGGATATCCATGTGGAGCCCATGCGTGAATTCAACCCCCACTGAATAAGCCCAATTTATTAATTTCGTACTAGTCCAATTTTGATGATTGAAGTGGGCTTAATCAGTGGTGTATTATTAACCATTTAATCCCTTTAAATTTGCATCATGCACACACATACATACAAACACAAACACATACATACACACATACACACACACATATTATGAGCCATCAGTTTAGCTTACTTATATGTCAGCGGCAAAAAAGCAATGGTCATATTATTTGTTATCAAATTCTTTTAGATTATAATTTCTACCAACTTAGTTTCTTTAGGATCAAATTTCATTGATTTTGAAATTTATTTGCTCTTTTATCAAGTGGATATGAAATAATATATTCATTTATATGTACTTGATAGAAGATCAAATCAAAACTAAAACCCAAAAATGGGTATGAGTTCCTAGATGGTTGAGGTCACAAATCAAAAGAAAATTTTAGAAAAAATTATTAGAGATAGTAGAAATAGAGTACAGTTAAAGTAACTTACGTGAGCTGCCAATTCATTTTCATTATTCCCCACACACATTATGATGCTAAAATCACACTGGTGGCCTGAAGACGAGTACTCTCAATACGAGAGTGCACGAGGTCATTTTTTTTAAAAAACACATGTAAAATATATAAAAACGCATAAACATGAGATCTACATCCTATAGATCTGAATCTGTTTGTCATAATATCACAAACATAAATATAGCAATATCCAAAAACATATGTATGAAAATGATAAGTAAGATGTACATCAAAAGTTTGCTCATATAGAGTCAAGTACAATATCTGAATAAAGCAATATAAGTACAAAATATATAAAAGAGTGTCCGGATACTACAAACATAAATAAGAAGTAGGATACATATGCATATACAAGCCAAAATAATAAATACACAAAAAATAAAGATCTTGTAAGAAGCTGGCTACAAGTGCTCTACCTACTCCTGAAAATGTGAATTCTCGAGGGGTGGATCCTCCTTCTGTGCTACCACTGTCTCGGCTAATAGTTCTGGGGTGAGTTAATCTTAGGTGCCAGAACCCAAATAAGAATACAAAGCAAAACTCGTGCAATTCTATTGAAACCATAAAAGAATATGTATCGGACATGCTAGTAGGAAGCTATAAAAAGATATACGTATATTAATGCTAAATTATGCTAAATATAACATGAATCAAGATATATATGGTATATATATAGTATAACATAATCAAGCAATAATGTATGCCAAATATAACAAGTATCATATGGTACATGGTATCCATAAGAAAATTTTAATCATAAAGCAATTTGTGTATATAGTACAATATGAACACGCAAATGGATGCAAATTCTATCATAGTAGTTTAGAACTGAATGGTGCAAGTATTCATATGCTCTAGAAGTGTACCATGCATACCCGGTACACAGTTCTAAGACCGATCAAATGTGAATTGAATTCCACACCACTGGCCCAATATAAGATTATATAACTCCCACAATACGTATTTTATTCCATCATTCATTTTTTTCATACCCACAATGTAGTATATATATTTAGAGTCAATCAATGTGACATGTGAAAGGATGCATATATCAATAGCCATAAAAAATTATGCATATATCAATAACTATGTGAATATAAAATGACACGTACGACAATACTGCCAAGTATATGAGTTATAAAACATGTTATGCATATGCGGTATCATTTCCAAGTAAGAAAATCATGCATAAGTAATAACATACACTGATGTAATAAATTTACTATAAGCGCACAGTGTTAGTTATAGCGCAAACAGCTCGTCCCACAAAAATCTAAGGTATTTTGCTATCTTATTCTTTTTATTATTCTAACAAACTAAGTAGCAAGTTCTATATGAGTTTTAAGTTATTCTAATTAGCCTCAGACGTTGAATCAACTAATTAACAACCAAGTATTATTTTTACTATATTACTCCTATCTTTCTAATATAAATGATTATTTAAAAAGCTTATTATTTTAATTTAATTTTTTATTCAAAGTACCCTCAACATGTGATATCAAGTAGTGTGCAAGTATAACTCATAAAAAATGTGAATTTTTTTATAAAAGTTAACAAATCAGTAGGAAATTCTATAAATAAAATTAAAACCAATAACCCCAAAACCTAACTAAGCATAGGATATCACAAGTAATTTTAAGCATAACCTGTCGAAATATTGATCTATGAGTTATTGTATTTTAACTTTTTCATAGAAGAAAATCTTTTTTATTTAGGAAGAAGAAAATATTAATACCATGGTTGATTCCTGGTTGATTCTATAACATATAACTAAACTAAATTAGCTATACATATTATTATTAATCAAGGTCATATTTTTATACATCAAAATCTTTCCTAGAAGTGATTAAATTCCTAAACTAAAAAGTAATAAAAATTATATAGAATGGAAATAAATTATATTACATATGAAGAACGCAATGAATAGTGTCGACGCTCCTAAGGTTAATCTCCTAATTTTATTAATATCCAAAAAATAGCATAAGAAACCCTAATTTATAAGGATACGGCCCATAAATAGCCCTTAAACTACCAAACCGTAATCTAGTTACAACTGAGCAACTATAAAATTTTAACAAAACCCTAATAAAAATTCCAATTAAGAATCAAAAGTCTTGCTGCCAAATAGCAGTGTTGACCGCTAAATAGCGGAGCCTAATTTTTGTCAGCAGAACCCTAATATGCATATGACTCAGCACAAAGAAGCACTGACCAGGGGCCCCACTTCTACAGCCAATAGGCAGTAATTATCGCCAAATGGCGGCAAAAGCATGGAATCTCAGCTTCTGTCTTTTGGAGTTTGTCTCTCTTGCTAAGCATCGTTGCTTCTAACTTTGTGTTCTTGTAGCTTTTTCTCTTTGGCTTTCTGTACTCAGTTTTCCTAATCTTTCTCTAATTTTGTATCATATCCTTATAGAACTGTGCTTCACCTAAAAAACACATTAAAAATAGTTAAGTTGTATTATTTATATACAAAATTAATAAGATACTATAAATATACTATAAATAGTGCTCATCATACCCCCGCACCTATTTTTTCCTAGTCTTTTAGCAAAAGCTGACCTAAAAATGAAAAGAAAAATCCCAACTCACTTTCGCAGGAATCGCAGTTGCACTTAGCACGTACAATAAGCCGTTAAATCTCTAAATTGCCCAAGTGGACGAGTTGTGTTACGTGAGGATTTATAGTGAATATACCCACAAAATTTGCGAAGAAGGGAGATTAATGAACAAGGAAAATAAAAAAATAAGGATAACCAAAAAACAAGAAAAACAAAAATTTAAACAAAAGAAAGAAAAATCTTTTTGGTATTTTCTCCAATTAATCTTACTAATATACCAAATCAAGAATGCATTTATATTATTAATTTTCAAGTCAAGCATCATATCAAATACACTTAATATTTTAATCAAAAACTCAAATTCTATCTTTCAATATCACTAATAAATAATTCATGGGCTCATATACATCTATGCATGTGTGATAGTTTATTTCGGTTTTGGACTCAAATTCTAACTCATGATTCATCTTTTCTCTCTAAATATTTTTTTCTCTTTTTTTACTTTTTTCTTTTGTGAATATTTTACTTTTCATGCGAATATTCACACTTACTTAGACGCGAATATCTGATTACTCTGATCATATTCTATCTATTAAAAACACTGTTCGTGTGAATATTCACACTTAATTAGATGCAAATACCCAATTACTTAGTAATTCTTAAGAATTTTATTTATTTATAAAGGATTATTGCCTTAATACCAGGCTCACCTCTTTATTTTTTTTTTCTTTTCTTTTTTTATTTAGAGAGAAAGGGCCACTCAATTATTATCATTTTTGTTTTTAACCTAATACACCATTGTGAAGTGAAGAATAGATGTATATTTATCACAAAATTTCCATTAGCGATATTTATTATTTTGGATTTTAAATTTTTTCATAAAATTCTTAGTGTTTTATCCACTCTACTTTCCTATCAAATTTCAAATCTTAATTTATTTTTTTTATTTGTAATCAGCTCGATTTATTGTAGAAAATAAAAAATTCAATTTTTTAGATTTTTAATTTGAATTTTTAAATACCCTAAAAACTACCCAAAATGCAAAATAAAGAAACCCAAAGATCCTAAAAAAACTAAAAAAAAAAATAAAAAAAAACCTAGAAAAACTTTTAAAAAATAAAAATCCCAGAAAAATACAAAAGTCTCCTAATCTATTTCTCCATACCTAAACTTGTGTATACCCTCATACACGAATCACTAGTATCATCCTCTCTGTCTCTGGCTTGATTCACTGGGTACACATTGTGTACATGTACTTGAACTCTCTCCACAATTTATACGTTTCAGTCGACGCTGAATTTTTCCAAAACCTTGCCAGACAACATTTATTTGCCTACTGAGGTCTGCAGGCAGGTCTTGTTCAAAAAAGCAACATCCTCCTCTTCTTGTATTAAATCGGTAGCATAAAATTTTTCCTCTGCAACATTTATGTTCCAATCTTTTGGAACAACATCAAACTTGACATCAGATATGAATGTGCAACACAACTGCATAACCAAATATTGTAAAGGCAAACTAGTTCTCAATCGCATTTTGGCATCCATGATCGTGTCAAGCAGTTATGTGCACATTCAAAACTTGGGGTCCTGTCGCATGATGCAATCATCTAAATATAATGTAGCTATGTAGAATAAAGATATATGTGTAATCCCATTACATTTTGGTTAATCAGAGGCAAGTAGCATGTATATTACGATAGAGTGTCTTGCTACTGATGTCCATATCCCGTGTTATTGTGCTATTGGGGCCCATCTTCATTAGATACTCTTCAATCACAAATGAAATTTGATTTCCGTTGTGGAGGAGTATACCAATGACTTTAGAGCTGGCCCATGCGTACATAGTGATAATTCAACCTCATTATTGTAATTTGAATGATTTGTGAACATCCAAAATGTCCGACTTTGCAATACCATCATAGAATTCCTTGATGAGGTCAGGATTATAATAGATGTGGGCATGTATAAAAGCCAATTCCAACCCAAAGTCTCAATCATTGACATAAAATATACAGAAAATGCCATAAAAATATCCCAAAAATATTTTTTAACCACAAATCTAGCCATCAACAAATATTAAGTGCTTAATTTGTAACAGAGACTAGAGAAGAAGGAGCATGTAGCTCCCGTGAAGTTTCAAGGGGAGTTGAACTGGATCTGCCATTGAATGGCGACTAGTGCCACTAAATGGCGGCAGGGAAGGCTCCAGTGGGGCCTAACTTCCTGGAGCTAGGTCATGGAGGAGAGGGGAAGTGTTGGTCTCCCTAGATCTAATGTTGGAGAGGAGAGTGGGTACAGATCTGAGAGGATGTGTGAGATAAAAAATGGGGGAGATGGAAAATTGGGGAGGGTTTGGGGTTTATTTAAAGAGGTTGGGAAATTTGTACCAACCCCCTTCCTAGTTCTAAATTTGTACTACAGCCCTCAAGATGTTCATTTTTACCCCTATAGCTTGTTAGAACTACAAATAATACACAAAATATACAACACTATCTATTTTACATGTAACTATATGTCTCTAAATATAAATGGGGTCGTGAAGTGTCACGACCTCTACGTTATCGCTCGCTCAACTTTTTAAAAGTAGTTTTAATCATTGTCCATTTACTTTGAATATTTGACCATTTTAGGATTCTGGAGATCAATTGCATCATGATGGTGCACAATCCGTACTATGTACGATCCACTCCATCGAGACCTCGATTTTCCAGAAAATAAATATAGCATCGAATTATATAAGAGAACTTTTTGTCCATGTGTAAATGACTTGCGAATAATCGCATTATCATGGAACACTTTTGATTTCTTTATAAATCTTGGCTTTTTCATATGCATCTCTCCTAATCTCGTCTAACTCTTTGATTTGCAACCTCCACTGCTCACCAGCTTTTTCGAGCTCAAAGTTTAGGAACTTTATAGTCTATAAAGCCTCAAGCTCCATGGCAAATGACACACTTTTTCAAAAATCAACTAATATGGAGACATGCCAAGATTGGTCTTGCAAGTGGTACTGTAAATCTATAATGCATCTGCTAATTTACATGACTAATATTTTCTATTATGTTACACTGTCTTCTTCAATATCAATTTTATTTGGCGATTGAAAACTTCCAATTGCCCGGTAATTTATTCATAATATGGTGTAGATAACTTGTGGGTAATGAAATATTTCCACATAAGCACCTCAAATGACTGGTTAGTGATGGGTATCATTATCGCTAATTACAACACAAGGAATGCCATATCGAGAAAAAAATGCTCTTTCAAGAACTTGACAATAGCTTTATTGTCATTTGATTTTGTGGCAATAGCCTCAACCCACTTGGAAACATAATCGACAGCAACCAGTATATATTGGTTTACAATAAGCAATAGCAACCAATATATATTATTTTCTAAATGAGTTGGGTAACGGTCCCATAAAATATATACCCCATACATAGAATATCTCGATTTCCTGGATAAGTTGCAAAGGCATCGTATTGCACTATAAAATCTTGCCTACAAATTGACATCATGTGCATGTCTAGCAATATTTCATAGCATATTTAAAAAGAGTTAACCAATAAAAGCCACTCTGTAACACCTTTTTGGCCATTTTTCTGGGACCAAAGTGTCCTCCACTAGTAAGATCATGACAAAAATAGAGGACTATCTCATCATTGGATATGCATCAATGCATGATTAGGTCTAGACAACATATAAATAAATAAGGTTTGTTCCAATAAATTTTTTTTTATTTGGGATAAGAATCTATATCAGTCTTGCTTGGACCAATGAGATGGAATCTTTTTGGTCACAAGATAGTTCACAATGTCGACAGATTATGGTTCAGGAGTTAATGCAAGCAATTATTCATAGGAAAGGATTCATTGATGAGGTAAGTGTAGGCTGTAAAAAAATTGTCCAATGAAAATATCAACACCAGAAGCAAATGCAGTGATCCAATGGCGTGTTTAGTCTTGCCAGAACGAGACTAGCCTCGCTAGAATAGACTAGCCTTGCCAGAATGGGCCAGCCTCGCTTAGCTCCGCCAGAATGGACAGTTAGCCTCGCTAGAAGCGTCCAACCAACCTTATCTTTAATCTTGCCAAAGAAAATTCAAATACATTCTATTATTGGTAAATAACTACCATGATTTCTGCAAATTGAGAAGACAATTATGGTGCTCTCCAACTATAAAAGCGACTTTGGACCTCAAAGAAAGGCATCAAGGAATTTACAGAGAAAGAGGGAATTCAAGTTCTTGTTGCACAGTCAACAAACGTAACGAAGGATCGCTCTGATCATACTTTTACTATTACACTCTCCAAAATCAAGAATAAAAAATTGTAACCTTGTTTTGATTGTAAAGAAAGTAAATCTCAAGTGTTACAATTCAAGTTCCAAAATTTGTTGTGTTTTCTATTCTTGATAGCAACTTATAATTTTGACATTGTAAGTGACGAAAATAAACTGGTGACTCCACTGGGAAGTTAGTCCTCCCTCATTAAGGAGTTTGTGCCACAGTCTAGTAACATAGTAGTTGATGCTACAGCTGATATCCTAGTGATCGAATTTGATCAGGCCAAATACGAAGAATTTCTCCACAACAATAACTCCATTTCTTCATCCAAAACTTTTTTTTTTTTTTTGCAAGGCCAGGAGAGTAGAGGTCCAATCCATATCTACTCGTGGGTTTGCCTCTTCCATTGAAATAAATCAACACAACAATACTAGTGCGGCTGTCACCGCTACTAGTACTATGGTGAATGCAGCCCAAATGAGTTCATCTTCCTCCGTTCCATTCATAGCACCCAGAACCAATCCTTTCAATAACCAAGAAAGTAAAAGAGCCTTCTATCAAGCCATCATTGCCAATCGCAAGGCCAAGAAGTAGGGTAATTTGGCTAGCAAACGGTGTGGAAATGCCGACAAGATCCCTAAAGTAAATGATGGTCACGTTCGCAATAATGAAAGGTATAAACTCATTCATGGCTCTATGGGCGAGACTAGCAATCCTGGTAGAGCTATTAACTCTATTATGATCAAAAAGCCTAGTGGACCTAATAGGTCTAAGAATTATTTTGGCGGAGTTAGTGGCTCCATCACTTGCAAAAAGCTTGGCGGGCCCAGTAGGTTTGGTGAGGCTAAGAAACACCTTGGCAAAGTCATTAACTCTGTCATTCACCAAAAGCCCAGCAAACCTAACTGGTCCGATGAGGCTAAGGGTAGTCCGGTAAGGCTAAAGGACAGTCCAATGAGGCTAACAAGCACTTAGGCGGAACTAAGAAGCACAATGAAGCTAGTGTTTCTAGTGCCATCAACCATGTTAACAAACTCGAGAGCCAAAGCACAATAAATCTTGGGGACCTCAATAAATGTAAGTCTGCTTTACCTATAGAAGACTAACGAAACCATCTTGACCAACTACATCGAGTTAGGCAGAATATGACAAGTGAAGAGGATTCACCGGCCCAACCCTCTATCATCAATCAGTTATCATTAAGCCAGCCTATCCTACAGTCAGTAATGACCATCCCAAAAAGATCTCGAATACTACTCTAATAGAGTTCAAAAGAGAAGGGAACTGACCCATACAACCACCAACATGGTGGGACGAAGAAATCCAATACCGAGGTTGGCTAATGCAAACTCTTACCCTGATGGTTAGTCCAGCAATGAAAGCGATGGAGCATACCGCCACACTGGTCTTGGACTAGATCAGCAAGCATGAACCATAGTATTTCTCCTCCATCTCGTGAATTGCAAGAGGAAGATGATACTGATCGACAATCTGCATAGCATCATCTGAAACCTCATATTCATCTTACCAAAGAAGTGTTTCTATTGATACCACCGGCGATGCAAGAAGTCTACTACATAGATTGAAAGTGCAGGAAGAGTTATTTAAATAATAGCAAACTTTGCCAGACCAACAAAAAGTAACCATAGATGTTATTCTGGCTCAACTGTAGTAATTGACAAAGACAATATCAAGCGAAAACCCAGATGCCGAGGCTGAGGGATCAAGGTCTAGGGGTAAAAAAAGAGGATAATAACTACCAGGACAAAGAAGATGAGACCATTTTCTATATAAATGAAGAATCTGATAAGATTAAAAATAAAGTACTGGAAGACATCCAAATAAAGCTGGATGTACTAACTCATAAAGAAGTCCTTCAAAAGGTGGGAATTATGCGTCCATGCCCACCCGAACATTATTTAATCCCTATTCTAGACAATTATCATATTGCAACTATCGATAAATACTACAAGAAAGGATACCCAAATCAATACATTTACCATTTCCATTCATTAATAGGAAATGTTATGGGGAATGATGCAGTCATGACTCGATTATTCATAGGATCCCTAAAAAGCATTTCTTTGACTGATTTCGAACTTTACCGGTAGAATCCATTAATTTGTAGGTAGATCTTAAGCCTCAGTTTCTTAACTCATTTCTATGAGGATGACATTGAAGTATCCATACCTATGCTAATTGAAGAAAAGCAAAGGAAATGAGTGGCAGTGAAAGACATCATTGAAAAATTCAAAAATCTGTCCATAAGATGTCTGGAAGGGATGCCTCTGTCTATGTTATTGCAGATGTATAGGCATAATCTGTGTGCCGAGATTGAATCCAATATGGGTGCTATTTGGGCTCATACATAGAAGGAACTTCAAGAATAAGCCAAACTCATTGAATAATTAATTTCAAGACTTTTTGCAGAAGATAGAGGCAAGCAATGGGGAGAATCTACTTCAATACAACTACCTTTTAAGTTTAAAGGTAAGAATGTGTTAGTAGTGGGTACCCTAACAGAACCCAAAAGGAATCTACCATTTCATCAAAATATTTCTTTGTCTCAACGAACACAAAAGAAGTATTCATTCATGGATGACTAGGTGCTCGAGATCCTCAATATGTTAATCAGCAACAGTAAAATGGAGCTACTGAACCAAAGAGACTAGAAGAAGTCGGGTGTACTAACGATCCAAAATATTGCCATTACCATAAGATAATAAGCCATCCCATCAATGGTTGTTTTATCCTAAAAGACAAGCTCTAAGCTCTAGTAGATGCAATGTGCTTCAATTAAAAAAAAAAAAGAAGAAAGTTACCAAAAATATAATATCGATGAAACTTGGAAAAGACTTGCCAGGAGTTAAAATGTCTAATGGAGTATTGGTTCCTAAAGTATTGAGAAGGATTGTCAACACAGATCCAAGCCAACAGCAGTCTCAAGGTCTGACTTTCATTCATTAGATGTGGAAAAGCAATGCGGGTTCATCCTGATCTGACTGAAGACGCTCAATAAACAACCATCACTTCAAGAAGAAAGCAAAAGGCAAAGACCAACATGGACTATCATGTTACATCTCTTGGGTCGGGAGGCTATGACACCTAACTAGCCTATTAATTGACTCCGATGAAGCGCAGATCATTTTTATGGTGGACACTATTTCTCCTACAGGTACCAGGTCAGGTAGGCAGTTTTTAAGACAATATGATACTGCCAATCCTGATGATCATCAATCGCATCCTTCTAAAGACCCTATGGCTCCTGCATCAGCACTTGAACCTCGTTCGGATAAAAGTAAACCTAAGGAGATAAGGATTGACAAGTTCTTAAGAAAACGGGTCGCAAAAGATCTTTCCACTCTATTTAAGTCTTATATCATGGCACAGTTGGCAAATATTCCTGCTTGCATCACCATATACAATTTATTATGCCTATCCAAAGAAACTAGAGACGCCCTTCGCAAAGCATTAGCTGTATCAGAGACATTTCTCACTGAAGTTCTGTCACCAACAAATGAGGAATGTTGTTGTTGCCATCAAGTTTTCTCCTTACCTAACATAACCTTCTCGCCTAAAGATATGTCGGTGAAAAATCCCAATCATGACCAACCACTATATTATACAAAATATATCGGATCTACAAAAGTAGAAAGCATATTGATTGATCCCGGTTCAAGTATTATTCCGATACGCTTAATGCAATTTTTGAGCATACCCATTTGCAAGTTGTCCACTACCACTATAATCCATAGTTTCAATGTGTAAAGTAGTCGACCTGTCGGAAAAATTCGGTTGAAATGGCAAATTGGAGATCTCAAGACAGAATTACTTGTCATGTCATAGATGCCGACACTTCGTATAATTTGTTATTAGGAAGACCATGGATCCATTCCAACTTTATTGTCCCTTCAACATTACATCAATATCTGAAGTACATAGACACACAGAGGGTAGTTAAGATAGTCTATGCAGAAAAGTAACCTTTAAGAGGAGTTGGAAATTACTTCACTGATGCGATATTGTACAAGGATTAGCATGAAGACAAGACCGATGATGGAAATGAAGTAGACACAGAACCTAACAACAGTTTAAAAAGAGCTTCTATTGAACTAAATCCTCTTGTAATAAAATTAAGTGATATAACTATCAATCATGACATTGATATTGAAGGCGAATAGGTACTTAATAAAAATTTTGCTTTTAAGCATGTCTTGTCCAGTTCCACTGATGCATCTAATATTGAAGAAATTTTAATTAAAAACTCAATAAGACATTAGCATTACATATCCCGGTGCACTCAGGATTACTATGTAGTTAATTGATAGAAGATTCCAATGATGCTATGTTTATCGTGTGGTCGAAACATAATCAACCTCCGATTGTCTTTGGCAAATCCACTATTAAACCAAAACCTAACCTTAGCAGTACCGATGATGAATCGGGTGTCCCTCAATTCGATCATTATGGTCCCAAGTCTCACAAATTTATGAAAATGATGGGATATGACATCACAAATAGAGAAGGATTGTGTTTTAAACTAAGGAAGATAAGCCCCTCTACAACCGCGTATTCCTAAAGGGAAGAGTTTAGATTACTATAGTAAAACTAAATAAGGTTTTAGATATGTTTCTTCTAAACCTGAGATAAATGCTATATATGAGGGTTCCTCGAAAAGCACAAGTTTTTAGTCATCACCGTCATTTCATATTGATTCTGAATTCGATTTAAGTGAGTTGTTTGAATGCTTATCGATAAATATGACATTTGACTTCATTGATGCATATGAGGGAGAGGGTGCAGTCAATCCTTTACCATGGGCTCAAAAGATAGACTCTCCGTCGGAGATAAGATTTGAACAATGTGAACCTCCTACAAATGATCAAGTCATTCACGTGAATATGGGGAGTGACCTAGATCCAAAACCCATATTTATGAGTAAGAATCTAGATTAAAATGAGTTGAAAAATTTAATCGAACTCATGAGTACATGGATGTTTTTGCATGGAACTATAAAGATATGCTAGGATCGTATCCAGAGATTGCCCAACACCGTCTTAACATTCGAGTTGATGTTAAACCAGTGAAGAAACAACAACAAACGTTCAAACCCAAAATATAGCAAGAAATTGAAGCATAAGTCAAGAAACTAAAGACTTATGGTTTCATTTGTAAAAAAACAGCATCCTAATTAGTTGGCTAATATCATGCCAGTCATAAAGAAAAATGGAAAAGTTTGGATTTTCATCGACTATAGAGATTTAAATGATGCTTGCCCAAAAGATGAATTCTCTTCTTATCAGGGAAATTATAATAAACAATACATGTGGTTTCGGAAGGATGTTCTTCATGGACGATTTTTCCGGATAAACCAAATCAAAATGTATCTTGATGAAGAAAAGTATATGTTATTTCGAACACCGCAGGGGGTATACTGCTATACTATAATGTCTTTCAGTCTGAAGCATGCGGGAGCTACATACTAAAGGGCTATGACAACAATCTTTCACAATCACTTATAGGAAATTGTGGAATGCTATGTTGATGATATCACAGTAAGAGTCGGAACAAAGATGATCATATTCAAGACTTGTGGATAGTATTTGACTTAATGAGGACACATCAACTGAAGATGAATCCTATAAAGTCTTTTCTGGGGGGGGGGTATCAAGAGGAAAACTCTTAGGATTCTGGTGACTTCAAGGAGTTTTTCTAGATCCAAACAAAGTAAAAGCAATCCAAAGTATGCAACTCCCAAAAAAACATCAAAGAACTAAGATGTTTGCAGAGATATTTAACATATATTCACAGCTTTATCACCAATTTAGGGGGAAAATGTCGACTATTCTCCAAGTTGATGAAAAAAGGTGAATCCTTTGTATGGGATACCCAATGCCAAAAGCCTTCGAAGATATTAAGTAGTACCTGACTAATCCGCTAGTATTAGCGACTTCAATCTCAGGTAAACTGTTTCTCCTCTGAGTGAGAGCAATGGACCATATCTTAGGAGCTTTACTAGCTCAAACCAATAAGATGGGGTATGAACAAGCAATTTGTTATTTTAGTCGAACAATGATTGATGCTGAATATAGATACACTCTAATAGAAAATGAGTATTTAGTTTTAGTTTTTGCAGTTCAAAAAATGAGACACTATCTTGTGGGGAAAACTACCCATGTGGTATCTAAAGTAAATCCTCTAAACTACTAATGACACAACCATGTTCATTGAACTCAAGGCTACTTAAATGGTTTCTGTTATTGTCACAATATGATATGTTGCCCCACAAAATGCAGTAAAAGTACAAGCAATAATAGATTTTCTAGCTGATCATCCTATACCTGAAAATTCTAAACTACATGAAGCCATCGCTGACTAAGCAATGACAGTGAACATTAATTTACAAGATGAGGTCTGGCAAATGTTCTTCGATGGTGGTGCATAAATGGGACCGAAGGAAAAGTCATCGTTGGAGCAGGGATAGTTTTTATATATCTTGAAAATGATATCCTACCTTATGCATATTCATTGACAGAGCCATGCTCAAACAATGTAGCCGAATACAATGCTCTCATCATCAGATTGTAAATAGTAGAAGGAATGGAGGTAAATATCTTAAAGCCTACAATGACTCAAAGTTGGTGATCAACCAAGTTAAAGGTGAATACAATGTAAGGAATGAAGACTTAATTCCATGGCATCAAGCTGCAATATCCTTAGTCAAAAATTTTCAGGGATTCTTTGTCGACTATGTGGCGTAGAAGGATAATACACATGTAGATGCTTTATCATCTCTGGCAGCTATCTTAGCACTGCCATCCAAATAGAATAGAAAATATCAATTGCTAGTCGAAGTTTATATCATCCGAAGCAAGTTTTGGAAATTAGCAAACATGGCAGGCCAGGTCTGAAAAGTAAAACAGTTTGTGAAATCACATCTGGCTTGGAACCCATAGATTAGAGGTTTCCATTTATAGACTTTGTACTTTACATCATCCTACTCGAAGACTTAAAAGAAGCTACTTCCATTAAAAGAAGAGCAGACCGTTTCTTTTACAACATGGCTGTCAAACAATTATACCGAAGATCAATCTTGCTCAGTTGCTTGTCCCGTAAATAAACACAAGTTGCATTACGTGAAGCCTATAACGACATGTATGGTACTTATCAATCAGGGTCCACACTTTGGAATCAGTTGCGAAGAATGGGCTACTATTGGCTGAAAATGATAATAGACACCATAGCTTACGCAAAGAGATGTCATGCATGGCAAATTCATGCTGACTGTATTCACCAACCATCAGAGTACTTACATCCTACGGTCACATCATGGCCATTTGATGCATGGGGTATTGATGTACTTGGACCTATCTCTCCTCCCTCCTCAAAATGTCATCGGTATATCCTTGTGATCACCGATTACTTCTCTAAATGGTTGGAAGTAATAACACTGAAAGAAATAAAAGGCCATGACGTGCTAAAATTCATAAAACACCACGTTGTTTACTGATTTGGTGTTCTATAAAGAATAGTCCATGAGAATGGACCCCAATTTATAAGCCAATCATTTTACAAATTATACAACAAATTCTAAATTAAAAGTGTTGCATCGACGACATACGACCCTGCCGCAAACAGTCTAGTAGAGGCGTTCAATAAAATGATGAAAAAAATACTAAAAAAAACTCGTCTAGAAAAACAAACGAGATTGGCACGAATAAAAGGATGGAAGTAGATAAGTTTAAGGTTGAGTTTATTTCTAAAATACCAATATCTAAAATCGTAAAAGACATGTTCATTTCTAGGACATGTAAGTTTCTATAGAAGGTTTATAAAAAATTTTAGTACTATTGTTTACTCCTTTCTCACCTTCTTGTGCATGTCAGATAGCTTTCAAAATGCCCAAGGAGATGCTCATCACTGCTCCAATAATGCAACCTCCAAATTGGACACTTCCATTTGAAATCATGTGTACATGGTCTACTATACTAGCAAGACTCTCAATGATACTAAGATAAATTATACTACCACAGAGAAGGAGCTTCTAGTTGTAGTTTGTACTCTTGATAAATTTCGTTCATATATTTTAGACTCACATGTAGTTATTTTCATAGATCATTCAGCGCTCAAATATCTTTTATCAAAAAAAGATGTAAAACCACGGCTGATCCGATGGATATTATTTCTCCAAGAATTTGATCTTGAAATCAAAGACAAAAAGGGAGTAGAGAACGTGGTTGCAGACCACCTCTCTAAACTAACTTTTGAAAATGATAAGCTATCAAATAGGGACTCATGCCCTGATCAGTAGATATTTTCTATCCCAATAACCCTCTGGTATATTGACATTATCATTTTTTTGTTGCAGGAGAAATGCCGAATCATTGAGTGCACAAGACAAATAAAAATTCTTATACGAGGTATGTCATTTCCTTTTCAACGACCCTTACTTGTTTAAATATTGCTCAAATTAAATCATTAGGCATTATGTGTCCGATGATAAGATTCAGATTATCATTACTTTCTGTCATACAGAAACATGTGGGGTCACTTTTCATCTAAAAAAGATAGTACTCAAAATACTCCAATATGATTTTCATTGGCCTACCATGTTAGAGACGCATATGAATTTTGTAAAAGATGTGAGTCTTGTCAAAAACCAGGAGCGTTAACCAGGAAGAATAATATGTCTCTAATACCCTTACTTACAATTGAGATATTCGGTTGTTGGGGCATTGACTTCATGGGACCATTCTCTATTTCTAATAGATATGGTTTTATTCTCATATCAATCGATTATGTCACTAAATGGCTAGAAGCTGTAGTATGTAGAAATAATGATCAACAAACTATTATTTAATTTTAAAGGAACACATATCCAAATTTGGAGTTCCTAAAACGATAATAGGCGATGGGGGCTCACATTTCTATAATAAAACATTTGAAAATTTAATGAAGAAATATCATATTTCGCAAAAGATTTCTACACCGTATCACCCACCGTCAAATGGACAAGTTGAGCTAACTAATAGAAAAATCAAGCAAATACTTTATAAAATGGATAATCTGTCTCACAAGGATTGGTTCTTTCAACTGACCGATGCTTTATGGGCTTACCATACAACATACAAATACCCTTAAACATGACTTCATATAGAATAATAGTCTATGGAAAAACTTGTCATTTGCCTGTAAAAATAGAGCATAAAGCATATTGGGTAATAAAAACAGAAATCTTAATCTCAATTCAGCTGGCCCATCATGAAAGCTAAAATAAACTAGTTGGAATAGATAAGACATGATGCATACGACAATTCATGCATTTCAAAAGAGAAAATGAAAATATGGCAGAGTCATCATATCACATGCTGTGTTTTTCATCCTTCTGACAAAATATTTCTATATGATTCATGCCTTCATCTATTTCTAGAAAAATTGCATTCACAACAGATAGGACCGTCATAGTTAAATATGTGTATTCACACGGTGCAATTGATATTGAAAATCCAAAAAATGGTCATACATTCAAAGTAAATCAGAAACGATTGAAGCACTACTTGAAATTCCAAAGCACTCGGAGGAATCTCACGATCTAGTGGATCATCTGACATCTCATCGATATGTTCTAAATAAAGATACTATGTATATTATTGAATATTATGTACTAACAACTTTATTTTGCAGATTGTTACATCATGAGTACCGAACGGAGTTAATTTCTTAGCTCTTCTCTCTTAAATTTCTATTTATTTTTGATTAATTAAATGGATATATCGAGTCATTGAGGACAATGTGCATTTTAAGTTGGGGGATGATTATTAAGATAACTTAGTTTTGATACTTATGATGATTTCAACGATTCTCAAAATTTTCTTTTTCTTTCTTTTCTTTTTCTTAAAAAAATTTCAAAAACAAACAAAAAAATAATTAACTGATATCAACTTTAGAGTTAAGAACTAACTTTTAGTTTAAAATAAATTTTAGAATTAGGAATTAACAACTAGATATTAGTAATAACCTTAATTTAGTGACTAACAACAACTAACAAAAAAGGAAAAAATAAAACAAAAATAGTTTGCTTGACGCAGTTCTCAACAGAGAACTGCTATCAAAGCGGCTATTGAAGCCTCTATCGATAACGGCTCTTGTAAAGGCAAAATTTTGTTGGCCCAGAGTAGCTGTTGAAGCCACTGTCAAGGCGGCTGTTAACAACCACCGGCAGAGTTGGATAGTTATAAATAGATCTTAGAGTTATTTTTTCTCCACAAACAAAACTCTAGCTTCTTTTAACATCACCCACGCTTAAAAATTCTTCCTTTCGACAGCCAAGGCTATTCCTACGCAATTCTTTTCAAATTTTCATCAATCTTTAGGAGGGTAAGCTCTCTTCTCTTTGATTTCTAGTTGATTTGTTCTTAGTTAAATTAGATTTTTGTTTCAAAAACCTAGATCTACAATTTATATGGACGATTTGAGCAAATCAAAATTAGATCTTCACTTCTTGGTAGATTAGGGATAGTTTAGCAAAGTTATGACGATTTTTGACAATTTCATGAAATTAATGTTATTTTATGCTAAAATCAAGGGCAGGAAAAGTAAAAAAATCTCACCTTTTTAGCATTATATTTCATGGGTTGCTTGCATATGTAATAATAATCACATCAAATTAGAATTTGATAATTTTTGAAGAAGAAATTGGGAAACTATGAAATTATGTGAACAAATTTAATTCTAAAAATAAAATAAAACACAATAAAAGAAAAAAGAAATTAACCAAAAGAAAAAATATATAAAAATAATAGATAGAATAATTATGTGATAAATTTCTATATAGATTTTTGAAATAATAATTATTCTAAGTTATGTATTTCTAACTAATTTTTGCAGAATGGCACCAAAGAAACAGAAATTTCTAAGTGGTCAAAAGTGGAATTCTCTAGCTCGTCTTCTCTACAGAGAACTAGAGTTGTAAAGACGAACAAGAAAATCTTGGAGAAGTATGATGATTTCAAACTTTGACCCGAACGTGCAGTCGACTATTCAAAAATAAATGAAAATTTGACCTTCAGAGCACAAATGCTAGCCTCAGAGTAGGAAGCATACACACTATATATATACGCACTGGCATGTAACGAGATTGTGCTTGAGTTTTATGCTAACTTGCAATCAATAATAGGAGATCAACATGGATACTCCATTATCAGGGGTAGAGAGATACTATTCACGAGAGAAGAAATAGTAAGGACAATTCCTGTACCCAACGTGTCTGAGGAGTACCCTTCTTCTGTAGATATAGTGAATAAGATACCAAATGGCTCTCATTGGTTCAAAGGGCGCTGCGAGAATTTAAGTGATGTTGCATTCATTAAGAGCTTTTTGAAGGTAGGTTATATTAGAAAGGAGTACGTTTTGGTTATTTTTTATATTAAATATAATATACTACTATCCTCTGCAACAACGAAATTATATTCGAGGGATGTATTGTTAAATATGATTTTGGAAAGGCAGGGATTCGATGTCGCATCCATCATGTACTTTATGGTAGTTCAATGCATTGGTCAAGTTCATAAGTGTGTCAAACATCCAAGAATGGTAAAGCCTCACTTAGTTTCGTCATTCTAATTACAAAAAATTGCATGAATTATGGAGTCCATACATCACGAGATGATACATTTGAACCTCCTAAACAACCATTTATGAATATCACCGTACAAAGAAACCTGAGTGCCCAACACGCCCAGCAGGAATAGCAGATGCAATAAGAGTAACAAGCTGCAGCTCCACTTGTGGATCACGGAGAATAAGATCAGAAACATGTTGAACAAGGGGAAAAATAATGAGATGCAACAAATATGGCAGCCCAAACAGATGAAGTAAACTCCACTATAAATGAGTTGATCATAAATATGATGAACGCCATAACTGTGATCTTGAAGAACGACAAGCCCAAATTGAGCATCGTCAACAACGTCATTATCGGCTTCTCACCAAAGTATTCAAACAAATGGCAGGTGAGAATGCCCATGTTTCTGCAAATGAGGAAGAAGGGACGAGTTAGGCGACCATAGGGTTCCACCGATATTAAAGACACTAGTGACAAGAAGGTCTTCATCAGAGATATGATTGATATCAACTATAAAAGGGAGTGAGTTTTTGAGAATCAACTAAAATAGGTGTATTCTAATCTTAACCTTTTATATTATTTCTTAGTGTATTACTTTCATAGTTATATTTTTTATGCACTGAGGACATTATATAATTTAAATTAGGGGGGAGATAGATACATTGTACTTTACTGTATCATAGTTAACTAACGTATTTGTTAAAAAAATATTAAAAAATTCATTTATTTGAAGTAAAAAAGTAAGATTAGAAGTATTTTACATTGCATTTTTATGAGATTGATATTTAATACTAATACTTATATGATAATAGTTTTTATGTAGTTTTTAAATCCGACAATAAGATATATGGATACATAAGATTAGAATCGAGTATGCACTCTATACACTTACACAATAAATCATAAAAAGTTGATAATAAAGAAAGAAATTAAAAAGGAGACCTATCATATATGTAAAAAATAAAAAAAAGAAGTGAGCCTGGTACTTAAGGTAATATACTTCGAATCTAAACTATACATATAGGATATATAATAAATAAGAGAAAATAAGTGTTAAGTAGTTGGGTTTGTGCACCTTGGTAAGCATGCATATTCACGAACGATACTTACAAAATTTTATTATAGTCATGAGTTGAGTAAATAGGCAGTTGTGCCTCGATAAGTATGAATGTTCACATGAAAAGCAAATGTCCATGAGAAAAAAAGGAAGAACAAAGACACACACACACACACACACACACACATATATATATATATATGAAAATAGTTCTAATAAGTTTGATTAGAGTTTGAGACTTGACAAAGCTTATTTGCACGCTCACAAGAATGCATAGGAGAGGACAATTGAAAGTAAAAATATATTTACAATACAATCTAAATGATCAAGTTAGATATATAAGAGTATTAGATTATAAGTGATTTATTAAAATTGATATTTTCATAAATATTTGTGTATGTATCTCTAATTGTACTTGATATGGAAAAGAAGTGAAAACCAAAAAAATATAATAAGATAAATAGTTAATGGGATACTAACATTATTCATTTTTTTTATTTTACACTTATCCTTACTTTTCTTTTCATTTATTCCTTAATCTCAAATATTTCATGATGTTTGTGGGTGATATAACTAGACACCCTCACGAGACAATACTCGTCCACTAGCGTAACCTAGGGGTTTAACGGTTTGTTACACGTGCTAACTGTAATCGTGATTCTTACGAAAGTGCGTTAAGATATTTTTTTAATTTGGTCTTTAATTTATTTTATTTAGTCTAAGGATTTTCTAGGGACTAGCAAAATTCAAATTGGGGTTGTGATTACGCTTGAAAAGTATAATATTTTTCGTTTATTTTGTGCAACTGTAACCCAATTTTGTTGATTAATGTAAGAAATTTATGAAAAATTATTTATATAAATTAAATTTCTTAATATGATGTTTTTCTAGTATTTTCAATATTTTTTCTGGATTTTTTATGCAAGAAAATCAAATTATTGAAGATATCTCAAATATCAGTTCATAACTGTACATAATCAGGATTGACTATTGATAGCCACCTGCTTGCTACTGACAGCCATCAACTGTAAACCACAACCAAGAGCAGTTGTCAATAGGCCTATTGAAGAGAGTGGCCATAGATCATTTTCTGAGAATTTTTGAGAAACATTAAAAGTTTCTTTGTAACTATAATTCCTATTAGGATTTATAAGGCTATAAATAGCCAATGATCTCAATTTTTGTAATGCTTTGAGAGAGAGAACAATATAGAGTTTTATAGTTTTAGATTCAAAATTTAGTTTTTGTTCTCATTCATTAAAATTAAAAATGAATTCTTTTTTCTATTCATGGTTATGATGAGTATGAGTAGTTAAATTCTTGACTTGAGTCAGATAGAATAACAAACTCTATGTGATTTACTGGTATATATTCTTATATGTTTATGAATTTTAATTCTTTTGTGTGGAATTGATATTTTTTATTCCCTGGTATCTTTGAAAGGATTTAGATATGATTTTGAGTTTTTGATGCTTTATAGTTTGACGATATATTCGTTACTTAGTTTTTGATATGTCGTAGACTTTTTGGGTACAGTGTATGCTTAAATTTTGAACGTTTATTTTTGTTATTCACATTGCATGCTTAGATAATCTCAAAATTTATATAGGATTAACTAGGATAAATTAGTCAAATTATTAAGTTCACAACCTTATATATTTTATAATTAATTGAATTATTTTCTATTTATAGGAAGATCATGCGATCTATGCAACTGAGATAAAAAAATATGAATATATCCAGTAAATTATCCTATGGGGAGTTGCATCCATCTGACTAACAATTTTTATATAAGTAAATTTTCCATCTTTAACTTTAGTTTAGCTAATAAAAATCCAATCTTTTTAATTCTGTAATTTATTCTAGTGTCACACAATTAACAAACGATTCTCGAGAGAATGATTTTGGGTTACTATCTTTATACTACTTACCAATCTCTTGTACTTGGGAGTGTACGATTTAGATCGCAGTCACTAGTCTGCTAGAGTTTAACCTGAGGTAGGGAAATGGTTAATTGGAATTTTAAATTTAAATTGATTTTTTAATCATATATTTGCCTAAATATCGACTGATCCGAAATACTTTAAGAAAATTATAAAAAAATACAAAATAATAAGATAAGAGATCCCTCTGTGGAATTGGAAATTGAAGATTAAAAATAAAGATATAACTCAATTAACTCAGTATATGCCCATATAAGTATTCGGGCTCCCAAACTATTACAGATGATTCAGAATAAATCGATCTAATGGTATAAGAGTTAGGGTCTTTATAGTCTACCCACCTAACCAAAAAATTTCATCCTTGAAATTTAAATAAAAAAGAAAAATAACACTAAGGTAAATAGAGAACCATTGATGAATTAATGAGTTTAAATCTTAGGGTGGTCCACATATCTCCTGAATACTCGGACAAGCAAAGGAAGTCACCGTTAAGTATAACGTGAGAATATCATCATCGTAAGTATTCAATCCTCATATAGTACTAAATTAATGTATCCTAAAACTGATTGGTAGAGAAGTTCGCTTGTTATGGGAGTATTCTGTAAATTCAAGACTACGGATCTTCTCACGATAGAAACTGGAATTTTAGTCACAGCTAAAGTTGAATTATCATGTCACAATATAAACTAAAATATCATATCACCGCATAACCTAAAATATCAAGTCATAGTATAAGCGAGAATATCATGTCACAGTATAAGTTGGAATATCATTTTACAATATAAACTGGAATATCAGGTTACCGCATAAGCTAGAATATCATGTCATGACTGTTGACCAACTAATAGCAACAGGAGGCTGTGTCGACCGATTAATATTTGTTATCTCTCATTAGGTGTTTGCAAGTCCACATTTTAGAATGCCTTTTTTAATTGCTCAAAATAGTTATTAGCATAGGCTTTCTATTGCGAGCATCAAGGTTCTAAATATTGGATATCGAGATCATATATCAGATATTTTTAATATATATCACGGGATATCCAACTATATCGGGGATATAAGCCAATATTAGAATTTTATATCATATCTGCAGCCCTCCAAAGTAATATATTGGACGATATATCGTTCTTTGTAACTGATATTTAGCACAATAGTGATTATGCAGTATTTTTTATTATTATTACACATATTTTTTTGTTTAACTATTAGATATATTTTTTATTTAACCATTTCTACAGCATTTTAAATTTTCTCCAAATCCAAATGTTCAAATCTCAGACCTCTTCCCAGTTGATAAGTAACCGATATCTCTCGTGACTTAAAATTATATTGTAAATCTTGAACTATTTATATATCATTGGCATTACAAAAATAATTGATACTAAAAGAACCTAACTCATATAGACTTTGTGAGCCGATCTGCTATTGCCCATAAGCTTGGTGGTGGTTTATGATATCAAACAATAAATTTTTGTTTGATATATTTCAAACATATGAGTTTTTACTTGGATATCATTGGTATAATATTCCTTATCTGACTATATAAACATTTCAAATGTAGAATATATTGATATTTTAACGGGACATGTTTTAATTAATATCATAGTCTATTTTTAAATAATATACTTGAGGACTACCTATTTAAATCCTAGACTGTATTATTTTAAAGTGGTCATCAAACAAGGTATTTTGATGCAGAAGCACAACTTAGTCTCCAACACTGAATATAAAAATTCATATGAACTGATAATTTAAGGTTCAGGTATATGTGTGAACTGATAATTAAACTCATGAGATGGAATTTTCCATTTCCTATATATATCCAATGAAACTAATAGAATTTCAAGACTAGTAGTCCCTAAAGTTGACCAAGATATTCATATCATCAAAATGTCATAAATGAAACAAGAATATTATGTTTCAATTATTTTACTATATATATTAATGGTCTTGAATCCAAACTCAATTATATTTTTACCCAAGTTACATTACAACATAGCTATATTTCATATTTTAACCTAAGAATATTAACTTCATATATATTCTTGAAAATAAATATAATATTCCACTCAGGTATAGGTAGTGAACAAAACTATATGTATGACTTTATTTTAATTGGATATTTAAATGTATTTATAGGTCTTGTGTTATCCTATATCTTCCATGTGATCCCAAATATTGTCATATTTATGTTCTTATATATTACTAATTGATAAGAAATGTCATCGCTAATTGGACAAATATGATAATTTGTGACAAGCTCCTCACAATAAAATAATAATAAAATATTACTCATAGACGATAAGTACGGAATCAGGATCGGAAATAAAGTACATGATAGAATACAAGATAAGGGAACAAAGGAATATTAATGGATTTTGCTTGTATGAATATGGTTGAATTCTAATGTCATGGATCAAATATAAAAATAAAGATTATTCTGATACCACTCTGTGATGTCCAAAATCACACACTGATGTGTCTAAGTATGTGTCCCAATAATAGATAGGGCATCACCGTTTCTTAACACCGAAATGCATGAGGTCATTACATCATTTAATCACAGACAATAACTATGGAAGCGTGAATATGGGATATCAATCATAGGTCTGAAACTATCTGCTACAATATTACAAATATGAATATAGCAATATCCAAAAATATGTGTATAAAAATGAGTAATTTGTACATAAAAATAATGTTCATGTAGGTCAAGTATAGTAGCAGAATAGAGCAACATTAGTACTGGATATATATAAAAGTGACTGGATAACACGAACAAAAATATGAAGCAGGATACATATACGTATATAAGCATAAAATGATATATATAGATGAAAGTGATGAAAATCCCACTAGAGGTGGGCTATTGGTACTTGGCCTACTCTTGAAATTAAGAACTCTCAAGAGGTGGGTCCTCCTTCTCAAGTACCGCTATCACGAATGTTGGATCTAGGGTTGATAATTCTAGGGTCGAAAGCAAATAAGAATACAAATCCAAACTCGTGCAATGTAAAAAAAAACCATATAAAAATGTAAGTGTGACAGGCTATAGGAACAATGTAAATGATGTATGCATATGAATGGTGAAGTACAAGGTATTCATAATACAATATAAATCATGAAATATTTTGTATACGTAATGTAACGTGGTCATGCATATGAATCATGAAGTACATGGTATATATAGGGTAACATGATCAACCGAATGTGTGCACATTCTATCTTATTAGTTTGGAATTAAATGGTAGGAGTATTTGGATGTTCTAGAAGTGTACCATATATACTTATACCATGCCCCAAATACTAGTCTCCACATAAACCGGATAGCATACCACTAGACATATTGGATATCTCGTACATACTCGAGAATATGGCCCCAAGTACCGGTCTCCATACGAACTGGATGGCACATTGCTAGACATACAAGAAAATCATTGGTTCTAGTATATAGATTAGAAGATGTGTCCATACAAGAAAAGAAACTCGCATAATACTTGTTTAATCTACCAATCATTTTTTCTATACCCGCAATATAGTATATAATAAGTATCAATGTACAAATGTGGCATACATAATAAAGATTCATGTACTAATAGCTATGTGAATATAAAATGATATGCATGGCGATACTAACAAATACAAGAGTTA
Organism: Dracaena cambodiana; assembly: GCA_036321105.1. Taxonomy (NCBI): domain Eukaryota; kingdom Viridiplantae; phylum Streptophyta; class Magnoliopsida; order Asparagales; family Asparagaceae; genus Dracaena; species Dracaena cambodiana. Next base: position 17,956,965 of record JAYEPQ010000016.1, on the reverse strand, counting down.
TGTAACATGTTTATATGTATGAGTTATCATTTCCAAACAGCAAAACCATGAACAGGTTATAACTGTCGTAGAAAAATTCTGGAGTCATCTGTCAAAATAAGGCAGATTCGCGAGTTCAGGGTTGAGATCTGTGACTCAGCAGATCCACAAATCTAAAGTCCAAGGTTCGCGACCCAGCTATGACAGAGCAGAATCTAAAGTTTGAGATTCGCGATGCTATCCATAGCTACCGGGGAGGAGTTTAATACAAAGTCGCCCAATCCGAACAAAGAAAGTTGCCACCTCGGATTGTAGAGCCAACTGCCGAACGAGTATGACGGTATTATTTAGATCGTGGAGGTAACTGCCTAACGAATATGACGGTACTACTCAAGTAGTGGAGCTAACCGTTGAACGAATGAGACGGGGATGTTGCCTTGAAATCCCTATAAAAAGCGGGAAAACAGAAAAAAAAGGGATCGATCATCTTCTTCTAAAACTATCCTTTGTGATCAGAAGTTCAGAGCCTTTTTGCCAATTGAAAGAGTTTGTGCAGAGTGTTAACAGAGAGCAAGCTCATCCTCCACAGCTACCTCAGAACCCTGCCTTAAATAAAGAGGAATTTGATTGTTCCTCATCTTCTGTAAATGGAAAACCGTTCAAATTGTAATCCTTTATTGAAATAGCTCAGTAGAGAATTATTTATAATTTTATGGCGAACAAAACATTGGTGACTCTACTTGGGACTGCCATCACCTCTGGTGATCTGATAGTAGCTCAATCTAACAATATTCCGGTTGGTAGCCTGGTCAATTAGCTCACTATTGAGGTTAACTAGGAAAAGTATGAAGAATTCCTTTCTTCCGGCTCCAAGAGCCCTACTTCCTTACGGGGATGTCATAAGGTCTCAAGAAGTTCAACCTTCAAGGAGACATTAAAGACGGCAACTCAGGAAAGGGATTTAGCAGACCAAACTTATCTAAAATCCTCCCCTTCACCAATATCGGGCTTTGAGCTAGTTCTGGCTAAGACTCCTAATCTCCCTAGCAAAATGGATCGGGATCCCAACTACAATAAGAGGAAACGACCATTATCTACTCCTCAGGAAGATGATGCGGGGAAGAAGGCTCCTCTCACTCGTACAATGAGAAGTAAGCTAAGAAAAAGTAAAGCTCGTGCTCCTTACAGGACCATGCAGCTGTCGGCGAAAAATTCCGGAAAAGCAAAGCAGATCCACGGATTCAGAGACAGAACCCCGCAACTCTCGGATCCGCGAATCTGAGAAACTAAGGTCCGCGAATCTGAGAAACTGAGGTCCGCGAATCTAAAAAACTGAGGTCCGCGAATCTAAGAAACTGAGGTCCGCGATCCAGACGACGGAACAGGTTCGCGAATCTAACCCTGAGATTCGCGACACTACCCATAGCTTTCGGGTGGGGGTTTAATACAAAGTCACCCGATCCAAACAGAAGAATTGCCACCTCGGATCGTGGGAATAACTGCCAAACGGATGCAGCGGCATTACTTCGATCGTGGGAATAACCACCTAATGAATATGGCGGCACTTCTCGAGTAGTGGGAGCTAACGGTCGAGCAAAATATGGTGGGACGTTACTCCAAGCCCCCTATAAAAGGCGGGAAGCAAAAGAGATGCAGACAGATAGAGAGAAGAGACAGAGACAGACGTCTTCTCCCAAAAATTATCCCTTGTGATCAAGAGAAAAGAGCCCCTTTTTCTTTCCTTTAGCCAACTAAGAGATATTGTACGGAGTGTCAACGGAGAGCAGGATCATCTTCCATAGCTACCTAGAAATCCAGCCTTAAACAAAGAGGAAAAGCTATCTTCCTCATCTTCTGTATACGGAAAACCGTCCGATTATAACCCTTGTATTGAAAATACTTCGATATAAAGAGCGTGCAATTTTCATGACGAACAGAAGATTGGCGACTCCGCTGGGGGCTACCATCACCTTCGGTGACTTGGTGGTGGCTCAATCCGACAACATTCCAGTTGGTAGTATGGTCGACTCGCTCACCATTTCCGTCGACCAGAAAAGGTATGAAGAATTTTTTTCTTCAGGCTCCAAGAACCCTACTTCCCTAAGGGGATACTATAAAATCTCCAAGGGGTCAATTCCCAAGGAGATGGCAATAGCCCAATTGAGGGAATCAACGGACCAAGATAGTCCAAAATCCCCTTCCTTAATAACGGGCTCTCTGCCAGTTCCGATAAAGACTCTTGATCTCTCAAGCAAAGTGGACCAAGGTCCCCGCTTCAACAAGGGGAAGTGACCACCGCCTGCTCCGCAAAGCTGTCATGCAGAGAAGGAGATTCCTCCCACTCGTACAACTAAAAGAAACCTGAGGAGAAACAAAGCTCGTGCCCTTCGCAGGAACGCGCAACAAAAGGAAACTGTCAACTCATCTCGGCAGAAACCTACGATCCAAATATGGAAGCCTAAGAGCGAGGTTGGTCAAAATGCAGAAGGATTCACTCACGTTTCCTACAAGAAGCGGAGTGAACCCGTCAAAGTTATCCATAATCAACGCGAAGCATACATTCGCGTCCCAAGCGGAAAGTCTGAAGAAGCTCACGAACCTCAAATTCGCAGAAGGTGCATGCCTATCCGCAGGGCTGAAACTCTACAGTCCCTGAAGTTATCTCTTACAAATAAGCCCATCACAAAGGACTCCGGTGCAAGAGATCTTAGGGAACTTCTAAACAGAAGAAGAGAAGAATCCCATGTATCTCAATGCCACTGTGAACGACTGATCAATGCAGTACTGTCTCACTGTCATTGCTCAATTCATGCCCGATCCTCGGTGTTTTGTCGATTGTCATCTCCATCAACATCGTCATCCCAATCGGCAAAAAGGAGACGATGCGGGCTCGAGTTTTCTGAGCCAGAATATCCCGCGATGACCTCCAATATGATAAGCGTTGGAGAAAAGAAGAAGAAAACGAAGGCAAAGAAAATCTCCGAAGAAGAAGCTTCTGACCCAGAGCTCTCTTCGAGTTCGAAAGACCCATCCAACGAAGAGCGAGGAGTTTTTCGGCACACTCAACTCAAAAGTGGGGTGGCGATCCCTATGAATTATAGACAGATGGCGGGGATCTCATCCGATGAAGAAGAGATAACCAAGTCTATTATGGTTGAATCATAGACATCTGATTCATTCTTAGAAGACTTCGCCTCTGCATATATGACGCAGAACAATATCCCAGAAGAGCTCATGCGGAGAATGGAGAAGCAAGATAGGCATATCCAGCAACAGCAGAACGCCATCAGCGAGCTTAAAGATATGCTACACGTTCTGATGGAGTTAGAAAAAGCTAAACTGAAGAATATAGGAAAGAAGACCGAAGAAGAAGGTCATGGTTCTCATAACAATCGAGAAGAAGAAGAACATCATAAAGATGATGACAACCGCTCCGTGCACCAGGAGGGAAACGCAAATACTGTCTTGATGGAGAGCTTCCAGAACCAACTAAACGCCCTCATGTATAAGGGCGACCTACAAGAACTGGGTGTAGTAAGGCCATATCTCATGGAGTGGGAAACGGTGCCGTTCCCAGAAAGCTACAAACTATTGAAGCTCAAATCTTTTGATGGTAGAGGATCGCCAAACTAACACCTCTACTATTTTAAGTCGCAGATAAGGTATTTATCCGGAAATGACCCTATTATTACAAGAGTATTTATTAGTACCTTAACCGGGCTAGCTTTTGAATGGTTCCGGAGATTAGAACTGGGAACCATCAATTCCTGGAGTGACATGGAGAAAGCCTTTCTCACTAGATTCTACGAAGATGATATGGAGGTATCAATGCCGGCGCTTCTAGCCGCTAAACAAAAGAAAGGAGAGTCAGACCGGGATTTTATCAAAAGATTCCGGAACGATTCTCTCAGGTGCCAGCATAGGATGCCAGAAAAGACCGTGGTAGAAATCTGTCGACATAATTTATCGACCAAGGTTCTAGCCAGGATAGGGGCGGTGAAGTCCTCAACTTGGAAGGATCTCGCCCTACAAGCGAAGAAGCTGAAGAAATTGTGCAAAGGCTTGAAGAAGAAGGAGGCAAAGAGAAACTGAAGCGAAATGGTGATAACAGCTATAAGTCCCGACCCCGAGGGTATAAGGGAAAGGAAACAATGGTCACTGATGCATCGCAACCCGCGAAGACTCCCCCGAAACTTCATCCTTAGACGTGAGTGTTACAAAAGCAATACTCCTTTAAGGATGAGCACACGAAGACTATCTTCAACCTCCTCATGAGTAAGAAGATGCTGAAGTTGCCAGAGTTTAAACGTCCAGAGACAGCTGGGAAAGTTAATGATCCTAACTATTGTGTCTACCATAGGATCATAACCACCCCACCCAAAATTGCTACATCCTTAACGACAAAATTCAAGCCTTAGTGGATGCTAATGTCATCAAGCTTCAAGAGCACCAGAAGAAAGTGACTGCGAACATGGTGACCGTCAAGTTCGGTAAAGCGCCCCACTGGATAGAGTCAACAGTTCAAGATGGAGTGCAACCTATCCATAAAGGCACGATGCAAGTAGTAAATTTCGATCCACACCAACAGCAAAAGAAAGGACTATTCCCCTTTGAAACTAATAGGGGGAGATGCTATGGGTACATCTTGATCTCCTAAATGATAAACAATGGAGTTCCAGTTCATCTGGGAAGAAGCGAAGAGAGAGGGTCTTCACCTCTAATATCGTTTCCGTAATTCCCGAAGACGATGAGATCATTCCTGCTCTGACCGATTTGGAAAAAGAAATCGGAAATTCCTTGATCGCCGATGCAGACCCTCCCTCCACGGGGACCCATTCGGGAAAAGATTACTTAAAGAATTACGGCCAAACAACGGGTTCTCAACCTTCTCCAGAGAAAGTCAAGCAAAAGGAGCTGAAGTTTGACAAAGCTCTAAGGAAGAAGGGAAAAGAACTTGCGGACGACTCGCGAAAGTCATTCCAGTTCGACATCCTAACACAGTTGGCCAATATCCCTGCAAGGATAATCTTGTACGAGCTCCTGAAGCTCTCCAAATCTACTAGGGAAGTTTTAAGAGAAGCTCTGCAAGATTCGGAAGTGTTCTTGGCACAAATACCAGAGATGATCGAAGAAGGAGAGTCTCTTTGAGCGACATGTCACCAGATCTCTAGTAAAAACATCCCTTGCATCACCTTCTCTCCGGAAGATATGCAAGTCAGAAGCAATAAGCATCATCGCCCTTTGTATTACAAGGGATATATAGGATCTATGGAGATTGATCGTATTCAAGTTGATCTGGGCTCGGCCTTGAGCATCATGCCACGAAGGATGTTGTGATATCTTGGAGTGCCGATGAACAGATTAGCCGCAACCAACACTACTATCTTCGGGTTCAATGCTAATGGTAGTAGACCCCTGGGTAAAATAAAGCTCAAGTGTCAAATCGGCAACCTGAAGACAGAAGTCACGTGTTACGTGATAGATGCGGACACATCATACAATTTGTTATTGGGGAGACCCTGGATCCATAGAAATCTAATCGTGCCCTCCACGTTACACCAATGCATGAAGTATGTCGACGAAGACGCGAACGTGAAGACGCTCATTGCAGAAAAACAACCCTTTAAAGGAGTTGAAAACTACTTTACTGACACGTTGCTGTATCAAGATGCATTTGGCGTCACAGATCGCCCATTCAAGATGACTCTGATAGTGGCGAAGAGGCTGATACAGAATCAGGATCTGAAGATTTGGAATCCGAGGACGTATTTGGGATGGTGAGCCCATTGTGATAAGCCTCGAAGGCCTTGATGTAAATAACGTCGTTCACTCCGATGGTGAATGGGTGATAAATAAAAATCGAGAATTGCTTATTCTTCTCGTGTTGATTCTGAGCCCTTAAGCACTAGCACAGATGCATTTAGCGACTGTGTAAATGAGATATATTCTCTGACTTCCTTCCAAGCACCTATCCGATCATCCTTATATGAATTAAGTTATGACGTTGAAAGTGCTGACCAAGCTGTTTTTGAGGTCCCTCCTAAAAACGGAACCCAAAAGGCCATAATATTTGGAAAAGCAAGTCACAGGAACAAAGAAAAATGTTCAGATTCTGAGGAAGAACAGGGAAAATCCGAGTTCTTCCATTATGATGAAAATTCCCGTGGAATAATAAAGAAAATGGGATACAATCTGGCCGAAGGCAGGGGATTGAATTTTGGAAAAGGAAGGAAGACAATCCTTCAACCTTTTGTCCCCGAAGGAAAGACGCCAGACTATTACCAGAAAACTGGCAGGGGATTGGGCTGCATCACCACTTCCGAGGCCTCCTCAAGCGACAAGGCTGCGGAAAGACAGTACGATCATTCGTCAGAATCATCATGCTGGGATTCAGATGTCAGCATAGGTGCGATTTTTCACGAGGTATCCGCGAACATGGCTTCCGCGATCCACGAAGACGAAGATTTTGAAGGAAACCTCATCAGTAAGAGACGACCCTTGGGACAAGCATCCTAATATAAAGTGGGAGATTCAGTTTGAACAGAGGGAGCCCCCAACTGAAGATAAAGTGATCCAAATTAATATGGGAGATGAAAAGAATCCTAAACCCACATTTATAAGTGAGAACCTATCCTCGGAAGAAAGAAAAGAATTGATATCCCTCGTCCGCGAATACATTGAGTTATGAGGAGATGCCAGGGTTGGATCCAAGCGTAGTGGTTCACAAATTGAAGATCTGACCAGAAGCTAAGCCAGTAAAGCAGCAACAACGAAGATTCCGCCCAGAAATCATGGAAGCTATAGAAGCTGAAATCAAAAATTGATCGCGTCAGGCTTTATTCACAAGGAACAGCACCCTGATTGGGTCTCAAATATAGTTCCCGTGACCAAGAAAAATGGAAAAATCCGAGTCTGTATAGACTTTAGGAATTTGAATGAGGCTTGCCCCAAAGACGAATTCCCATTACCCATCACTGATATCATGATAGATAATACTTGTGGGTATGAGCGCATGACGTTCATGGATGGATTCTCGGGATATAATCAAATAAAGATGTATCCCGATGATGAGAAGCATACGTCCTTCAGGACGCCACTCGGAGAATACTGCTATACAGTCATGCCCTTTGGCTTAAAGAACGCAGGTGCTACGTATCAACGCGCCATGCATGCAATTTTCCAGGAGCACCTCCGGAAAACAGTGGAGTGCTACGTAGATGACCTAGCAATTAAAAGCAGAAATAAAGATCACTTGAAAGATTTGAAGACAGTGTTTGACCTCATGAGGAAGCACCAGCACAAGTTGAATCCATCTAAGTCTTTCGTGTGGGTCTCTAGTGGGAAATTCCTCGGTCGTAACTTCGAAGGGAATACATCTTGATCCAGATAAAGTCAAAGCTATCCAAGACATGCCACCTCCCCTTAACCTCAAAGAGTTAAGAGGATTACAAGGCAGGCTGGCGACATTCGCAGATTTATATCAAATTTATCTAGTAAATGTCAACCTTTCACCAGATTAATGAGGAAAGGAGTGTCGTTCATCTGGGATGACGCATGCCAAAAGGCTTTTGAAGAGATCAAACAATATCTCACGAAGCCACCAGTGCTCGTGTCCCCAGTTTCGGGAAGGCCCTTCCAGTTATATATAAGGGCTATGGATCAATCATTGGGCGCTTTGCTAGCACAGAAGAATGAGTCAGGCCACGAGTAAGTCATTTACTACCTCAGCAGAATGATGATAGGGGCAGAATACCGGTATAATCCCGTGGAAAAAGAATGTCTAGCGTTGGTGTTCGCAATACAGAACAAGCGACACTACTTAGTTGGACAAACTATCCACGTTGTATCGAGAGTTAACCCTCTGAGAATATTAATGACTAAACCCGGGTCATTAAATTCAAGACTATCCAATTGGGCTATTTTGCTATCACAATATGATATGCACTTTGTCCCACAGAAGTCTATCAAAGGACAGGCCGTGGCCGACTTCTTGGCCGAACATCCAGTCCCGGCATCCTCGAGGTTATATGAACAAATCCCAGGAGAATTGGAGGAATGGGATTTAATTCCGGAAAAGGATGGTTCGAGAAGTTCTTCCGAATCGAATACGGTTTCGAAAGGTGTATGGCAACTTTTCTTTGATGGTGCCTCCCGAATGGGATCCAAAGGAAAGACAACAGCGGGGGTGGGAGTTGTTCTCGTCTCTCCTCGCAACCACATCATTCCTCAAGCTTACTCATTGACAAGCTCATGCTCCAACAACATCACGGAATACAACGCCCTCCTAATCGGCTTAAGAATAGCCAAACAACTGGGGGTCAAATATTTGGAGGCATATGGGGACTCTCAACTCGTTGTCAATCAAATAAAAGGGGAGTACGAAATCAAACATGAAGACCTCCTGCCGTATTATCATGCGGTAATCAAGATCGCTAATGGTTTCACTGGTTTCTATATCAACCACATAAAGCGCCACCTCAATAGTTATGCGGATTCGCTAGCTTCCTTGGCTGCTACATTAGCCTTGCCCAAGCATGCTAAAAGGCAAATTATGGTAAGCAGTAAGGAGTTGTTCTGTTCAAAGGGGAGCTCAAAGAAGAAGCGAAGAAGCCACAAGAAAACGAAACTGAGGCTTGCGCATCTAGCCTAGAGCCAAGGGATTGGGGTTTTCCTTATATAGACTATGTCCTTCACGGTATATTACCCAAAAGTCCAAAAGAAGCCAAAGCCATTCAGAGAAGGGCTATCCGGTTTTACTACAACGCGGAACTCCAGACGTTGTACAGAAAATCCTACGACGGAGTTTTACTTCACTGCCTTTCCAATTGCGAAGCTCAGAAAGTACTCGAAGAAGCTCACGCTGGCATCTGCGGAGCACATCAAACAGGACCGAAACTCTGGAATAGAATCCGAAGGATGGGTTATTATTGGCCTAAGATGATGATAGAAGCAGTCAACTACGCCCAGAAGTGCAGAGCCTACCAAATACATGCATACTTTATACATCATGGCCGTTTGAGCAATGGGGTATGGATATCATAGGGCCGATTTCCCCGCCATCAACGAGAGGACACCGGTTCATTTTGGTCATAACTGACTACTTTTCAAAGTGGACTGAGGCCATCTCCCTGACTGAAATAAAGTCATCAGATGTTATCAGGTTCATCAAGCACCATGTGCTTTATCGCTTCGGGGTGCCTAGAAGAATAATTCACAACAACGGACCTCAGTTCGTAAGCCAAGTGTATTCTAGATTCTGCAACAAATACAAGATTGAAGATGTGGCTTCATCGCCATACTACCCTGCAGCCAATGGTCTAGTAGAAGCCTTTAATAAGACCATTATAAAACTTCTTAAGAAGTTTGTGTCATCCAATCAACGGGATTGGGACGAAAAGCTTGGAGAGTGTCTGTAGGCATACCGAACCACAGTCCGAACGCCCACCAATGCCACTCCGTTCTCCTTGGTATATGGATCAGAAGCGGTCTTGCCTTTGGAGATCCAAATCCCTTTATTACGAGTAGCATTAACAACAAGGATGACAGAAGAAGAAAATATCAGCAAAGACTCCAAGAGTTAGAAGCCTTGGATGATAAACGCTTAGAAGCTCAACAGAGTATCGAGCTATACCAGGCACGGATCTCCAGAACCTTTAACAAAAAGGCTAAACGAAGAACTTTTAAGAAAGGTGATCTGGTCCTGTCAGTTAGAAGACCAATCATAATAAACCAGAAACCTAAGGGAAAGTTCCAGCCAAAGTGGGAGGGACCCTTCGTCATTGATATGGTCTACTCCAACGAGGCGTATCGGTTGACAAAACCTAATGGTGACAAGATTCTAATGCCAATCAACGGCAAGTTCTTGAAGAAATATTATCCTTAGCGAAATTGTAGAACACCAGTTATAATACGGCCTGGGCAGTTCTATACTAGTCACGAGCAAATAGTTTCTCTGTAATCAGAACTTCGTCAATGAAAGTTCTTGGTTCCGGACTAAAAAGCCTTTAGTTCGCGAACCAGATTTTCTTCATATCAAATTTGCCAAGTTAAAAATTACCTCTGACGAATTAAATTTTCTTCATATCAAATTTGTCAAGTTAAAAATTACCTCTAGCGAATCAAATTTTCTTCATATCAAATTTGCTAAGTTAAAAATTACCTTTGGCGAACTAGATTTTCTTCATATCAAATTTGCCAAGTTAAAAATTACCTCTGGCGAATCAAATTTTCTTCATATCAAATTTGCCAAGTTAAAAATTACCTCTGGCGAACCAGATTTCTTTTTATCAAATTTGCCAAGTTAAAAATTACCTCTGGCGAATCGGATTTCCTTGCCTATCAAATTTGCCAAATCAATAACACATTTGGCGAATAAAGTTTATCAACAAGAAAGTTCTTTCATTCATAGTAGCTTTGGGTACTTAAAAATTGTGATTCATTTCGAAATTATCAAGTTAACAGTTGCCTCTGATAATCAACATCAGAATCCTCTTTCAGATACTATCAGTTATGTAGAAAGAAAAGAACTTCTTTATTCATCAAAATTATAGAGAATTCTCTAACTGCTATGCAGCCAATAAGAGTAAATACAAATAAAAAAAAGAGGAAACTTGCTTCTGTAACCGTCTCTTTCGGCATTGTTCAGATAAAAAAGTTTGCTTCTGCATGCCCTTCTTCTGGAATGACAGACTTGCTTCTGTAACCACCTCTTTCGGCATGGTTCAGATCGAAAAGTTTGCTCTTTGGCCTCCACTTCCAATTTGCTCTTGTAGCCTCCTTTTTAGGATGGCTTAAAAAGCATAATCTTGTTTCTTCTTTCCAACTACTGTCAGGGACCTCCTGCTTGGTTCTCCCAGGGATGATACCAGAGAATTGATTAGTTCAAAACTGGGCATACCGAACGCAAACCCCAGCTAATAGCTGACGGGTTGCGCAAATTCAAGGTCCTGGTCATTAGTACCCCAACCTTGTGGGATACTAGGAAAGAAGAAAAACAATGCTCCAGACCCGAAATCTTTTCTCTCATGTAAGATACATGAGACCTTCCAAGCCCCTTGAGGCATTGGAAGCAATTACGAGCCCATCGGGTCTGGGCCATTGTTAAGGAGAATGACTACGGTTATCTCCTGCAGCCGAAACAAAATCCTTGTTAAAAGGGAAGAAAAAGAAGGAAGATGAGGGCATGAATCAGAAGAAGAGATATACCTTAATTAAGGAAAATGACTACGGTCAGAACGACCTTGTCGGTAAGATACCTCGTTGGATTAATGCAGTCTGAAGGTCTTGTAACATGCCAACTCTTATCCATCACTTCGGTTGAAGAAGAAGAAAACATGGTTGCGTTGGTGGATCTACTACAAAAGAGAGAAAGAGAAGAGAGTCAAGAAGAAATTTTCTCACAGCTGGATGATCCTCTATTGAAGAGAGCATGTACCTTATATAGGCGAGTTGCTAACTGTGATCTCCAGTTTAGAAGAGATAAGACCGAGATCTTCGGTCAAGATTTTCAGTTCAGATCTCAACAGAATTTATTGCTGTTGCATGGAACGCTTAGATATCGCAACCGGAGATCTCGTCATTAATAGAGGCATGCAACGCTTGGAATCTACGCCCAAACGGCTGCATCACATGGCTCGCAGAAGTCTCTACAAATTCTGAAAAAATCTACGGTCTATTCCGTGAACTTCCAGATGAAGCATCACGGACCAGTGTTCCAGAACCCGGGTCGCGGGTTAGATATGGATAGTGTAAATCCGCGAACCCCTAAAATTCACGTGACTTAAGAAAGTCGCGTAACAGATATACAGATACCAGAGTTTTATGATGGCTCGCAAACTTCAGACAAAAGATGGCAAGTTCGTTACAAATCTCTGAAGAATAACTGCAGAATCATACCTCGGAAGGCCAAAATGAGGTTCTCCATAAACAACAAGGGAACTATTACAAAAAAATGGGAACCTAAAACAGTGTACACAATAGCTTTACAATTAAATGGTTCAAAAGGGCCTTTATTTTCTCCTCCGCATCGTCAATGTCTTGTTGAAGGGTTTCATAAGCTTGAACAGCGGCCTGACGATGTAATTCCTCGTCACTGGCGATAACATTCTGCGCTGCAGCAGCCCCCAGTGTAGCCAATTCAGCCTGTACCGCCTGGAGATCTCTGGTTGTATTGTCCTGCTAGCACGATAAGTCGACGAGGTTCCTCATTGATTCATCGCGCTCCTTGGTTATTTTGGCCAAGAAAGCTTGAGCCTTGGCGATGGTCTCTTGAGCCTTAGTAATAGCTTAGTCATGGCTCTTGACAATCGAAGCAGCGGCCTCCATTTGAAGAACCAGAGATTCGCGATTTGATTGACATTGCTCTAAAGAGGCCTTGCAAATAGTTGCCTTCTCCTGAATTTCCTTCTGAGACTTAAGCTGTTTCTCTTTCAGCTTTTGAAAAATAATTTCTACTGTCTCAGATTTATCAGCACTTCTGGCTTTCGACAGAGATTCAGCATACCTTTGAAGCAGAGCTATCATAAACCTAAAAGGAGCAGCTCTATCCTCCCCACCAATGCTAACGATACCAATTAAGTAAATATTGAGAACATTGGCGATTGAAGCAAAAGGAACTCCGTTTAGTATTTTATCGATATAGCGGTCCAGAAAGTGAAGGAAAGTCTCCACTGTGTCCTTCAGCAAATCACTCTCAAGCATGTCAATCTCTGTATGAGAAGGAGTAATACTGGATGAGGCAGAAGTGGGTTGATCTGCAACAGGAGGAATGACATCTCTGGAGATCTCCGTGGAGTACTAATCATAGCCTCCTGAACTATAACATCAGTTGGAGCGGTCGTGACCAAGGTCGTAGGCATAGCAGCCTTGGGAATCACCACTTCTGAAGTATCAACTGCGGTAGTAGTAACTTCGGTCGCTTCACCAGTGTCAGCTCCCACGATGGTATTGTCTGGTGAAGCCACCTTCGCGCCCATGCGTTCTAAGTCCGGAGTCAAAACTGGAGCTAGCAAAAGAAAAGAAGAAAATTGACAGTTAAGTATTACAATATCGTTTGATAAAATAGCATAATTGTTGAAGAAAGAAGATGAAGACCTGAAGGTTGGACGCTAGATTCTCCAAGTCCGTACACTTCAGGACCAAACATTTCAGGCCCGTATACTTCGGTTCGAACCTCCTCGCTCAAAAAGAAATATTTTCCATGATCTGAAGGAGGAGTAGAAGAGAGAAAACTGTCACTACTGGCGTTATCATCATCGCCCCATTCGTCTTGGTCTTCAGAAGGAGGTGCTGCTTTTGGGGAATCCGATGCGCGAGTCTCCCCAACAATTTGCACTTCATCATCGGCAGTGTCTTGAGCAACAAGAGCTGTAGAATTCTCTTGTAAGGCCAAAGAAACATTGACTTCAACATTGGCCTGGCCAATAGGAGAGGTAGAATCCTTTTGAATAATGGAAACAGGGTCATTGCAAAGGACAAGTCCTTGACTCCGACACCTCTTAAAGGAACGGAGGGTGAAAGATGAGTCATCTTCATCCTCCTCAGGTTCCTCAACGAGGGATTCAAAAACCAGAAGGGACGTTGCAGCGCCAGTCCCAGATGGGGTGCTCTGCGAATCAGTTCCCTGCGGAATGGCAGGCAAGTCGCTAAGACGCCTTAGCCTCTTTCGCTTATGTAAAGACTTCTCAGGAGAAGACTGCGGTGGAGGAGAAGTCTTCCTCGATGTCGGATCAGGAGAAGTATCAAGGGAGGCAGCCTGAACCGGTATATCAGTGTCCTCTTCCCTTTGTTCTGATTCGTTGGATGTGCTATCCCCCCTGAAGTCCTCCATCCCTACCACCTTTGTACTGCCGGCTCTCTTTTTCTGGGCATACCAGGATCTGATCTCCCGCAAACTGGTATGGTGTATATTAAAATTTTGAGGAGCAGAGTTAGCATCCGCAAACTATTTACAGAAACAGAAGCTCATACTCGAGTTTGGGGTCTTGAGTGGAAGATCAAATCTGGCTTGAGTTCCACCTGTGACGAAGTAAAACCAAGCTCGAGCTCCCTCAAGAACATTCCCAACAAAGCTTAACTCTCTATTGGGGTTGCCAATGTAAATCTGATCATACCCAAACTGTCGGGCAAAATGACTTAGGTAGTAAGGTTCTATATAGCAGAGGTTTCCCAAACGGAGGACCAAATGTCCTGGACGGATGTTTATCAACCACCAGAAACATCCCGAGGATAGGGTAGTAAATTTATCAGCGCCAGCAGTGTCCGCGAATTCTTCTCCGTATCCAGCATTCGGGAAGTATGGGAAACATCTGAACAACTCAAAAGTTGAGAAATGACGAAGGGTTTTGCGGATCGCGACCATGTAGCCTCCCCTCCACTGCGACCTCTCATAGTGCTGCACTTTGGTAGCACTTAAGTCAATCTTTGAGTCTGCAGGACTCATCAAACTAGGGCAATGTAGAACCAGCCAAGCCATCAAATAAGTATAAGGGAGTTCTACACGTGAATTAGGAGTCTTGATGACAGGGTCTCCTTTCTTCCTCTGCTCCTTCTTTACATTGCAGAATTTTTCTGATATTCTTCTCAATCTGCTTTGGATACTGCATACCATAGCGGGCAACAAACTGAGTCGCTTACCCAACGCCAGTAGAACAGCTGGGTATACGGCCCCAATAGGTATGTTTTCCTGCGAAGGAATAACACAGTTCTTCAGGCAAACCAATAAATAACCCGCCAAGAAGGCAGGGTCAGATAAGAGTTGAAGGGCCTGATAATGGAAACTCTCGAAGGACATCCAAGCTTTGAAAACGTCCTCGTCAGTTTCGGCAACATAAGTATCTGTCCCGAAACTTGCAATTCTTCTCACAACCTCCTTTTCAGAAACTGGAGGAAGGCAAATGAAGTTTGGATTACTCCTAGAAAAATTAGACAGGAGATATTGTAGCCATTTCTTTGGCTTCAAACTACTGGTGCCCGATGTGTGGGTACATATATGATAATGTCAAAGCAATTCCCAGTAAGTATCATAAGCCAAAGGATCCTGAATCTTCATCAGATGGAGTTCTTCTCCAGTAGGAACATACTCTTCATAAGGGATATCTCCCATAGGCAAGCCCGAGACCTCATGCATCTCATGGAGGGCGAAACCCAATTTGCCTCGAGGGCAAAAGATTGTACAAGTATCAGGATTATACAGTTCCAATAAAGCAAAGAAATGGAATCTGCTGGTGGGAATGCCGTGTTGAACAGCCATGATGGCGCGATATAGCCCCGCATGATGAAGCTGATCTCAAAATGATCGCAGAAAGAAGTCAGTCAAGACCGAGCAGTGAACCCAGCCGGGGGGACGAAAGTCCTGAACAAGAAATTCTCCTTGTGCATTGGTAAAATGGTGCAGAAAAGTCTGCGCAATTATGGGAACTTCGCCTCTGGGGAGATCATGTTTAAGCAATCCCGGTATCAACCCGCGAAAGCTGTTCCCAGTACCACAAGGAAAAGCGCCTTGAGCATTGAAGCCCCCCAACAAGATACCGTCTTGTGGCCTGTTTATGTGCCAGTCTATTCGCCTGGGCACAAAAAGGGACTGAAAGAATAAGAATGGATAAGATCTCTCCATATTGGCGAGAAACAAGTGGCGACCTTCAACTTGGCGAAACCACTTATAATCGCCATCTTCCAAACCACTATCGATCATTGAAATATGGTCCCCAAACAAGAAGATAGGTTTGAGTAACGGAGACCGATTATCTGCTTTGAAAGATGCATTGGTCATCAACTCTCGCAATCTTGAGCGAGAAGGGTGGAGAATCTTGTCTGCTCTCTCTTGGTCATCTGAGGTTGTACAATGGGAAAAGACATGACCAAATCTGAACTCTTTCTTCCCATCATAGCCGTCAAAATATCCGAAATAATGATCCTTTAGCCAAGGATTCAAGGCGTAATCAACTGCAAAAAAGACATTCAAATTCAGAGATAAGAAGAAAAAATAAGAAAAGCGACTGCCTTCTGAATTTTTTTACTTACATCCGATCAAGGGTTCCTGCCGGACCACTATCGAACTAGAAGTTGCTCGAGAATCTTGAAGACCACTGGCAGCAGCATCAGAGGAAGAAGTTTTCTTCGGCATCTTTTACAGAGGGAGAAAATTCTTCGCACAGAGAATCAAAAGCTATTGGAGCTTGAAGATGAGGAGTCTGAGGAGTCCAAACGAAGAACTCAGATTTCAAATTTCTTGAGATAAGGGCAACCTCTCTCGTAAAGTGGAGGTTATATAGCCAATGATTTGACGGCCGAGATCTCTGGACAGACATGATATCTGGCTCGAATCTCGTGAATACCTTTTCATTTAATGCAGCTCAGAAAAACGTCTCAATTCTGACATCGCAGAAAAACAACTGCCTGCTAGCCTTCCTGCAAAAGTTCGCGACCCTACTGCAGAGTCAGTTTCTCCTCAAAAAGCGAAGTTTGCGACCCTAATACAGAGCCACTTTCTTCTCAAAAAGCGAAGGTTCGCGACCTTAATGCAGAGTCACGCCCCTTCCAAAGACAGTTTGCGACCCTAATACAGTCGTTTGCCGCTGTCAAAATGATGGCCTGCGCCCCTAATACAGAGACGTGTTCCTTCCGAAGACAAGTTCGCGACTCTAACACAGAGTCATTTTCTACTAAAAAAATGAAGGCCCGCGCCCCTAATACAGAGATGTGTTTCCTCTGAAGACAATTTACGACCCTAATACAGAGTCATTTTCTACTCCAAGATGAAGGCTCGCGCCCCTAATACAGAGACGTGTTCCTTCCGAAGATAGACTGCGACCCTAATACAGAGTCGTCTCCTATTCAAAGATGGAAAGCTCGCACCCCTAATACAGAGACGTGTTCCTTCCAAAATAGGAATTCGCGACCCTAATACAGAGTCGTCTCCCACTCAAAGATGAAGAAGTCGCGCCCCTAATACAAAGACGTGTCCCTACAAGATCAAGAAGTAGTAGTGGCGCTAATACAGAGTCACAGACTTCAAACAAACGCAACGGAAGTTCTAATATAGAAGACTATATCCAAAGTATTCCGAAACTCCTCAAAGAATCATGAGAGTTTTGGAAACTTTGGAGGGAGTTTTGTCGGCGAAAAATTCCGGAAAAGCAAAGCAGATCCACAGATTCAGAGACAGAAACCCGCAACTCATCGGATCCGCGAATCTGAGAAACTGAGGTCTGCGAATCTAAGAAACTGAGGTCTGCGAATCTAAGAAACTGAGGTCCGCGAATCTAAGAAACTGAGGTTCGCGAATCTAAGAAACTGAGGTCCGCGATCCAGATGACGGAACAGGTTCGCGAATCTAACGTTGAGATTCGCGACACTACCCATAGCTTTTGGGTGGGGGTTAATACAAAGTCACCCGACCCAAACAGAAGAATTGCCACCTCGGATCATGGGAATAACTGCCAAACGAATGCAGCGGCGTTACTTCGATCATGGGATTAACCACCTAACGAATATGGCGGCACTTCTCGAGTAGTGGGAGCTAACGGTCGAGCAAAATATGGCAGGATGTTACTCCAAGCCCCCTATAAAAGGTGGGAAGCGAAAGAGATGCAGACAGAGAGAGAGAAGAGACAGAGACAGACGTCTTCTCCCAGAAATTATCCCTTGTGATCAAGAGACAGACGTCTTCTCTTCGCAAATTGGGCATTTAGCTGGAAACGACCCCATCATTATGCGGGTATTTGTTAGTACCTTGACAGGACTAGCATTTGAATGGTTTCGAAAGCTAGAACCAGGAACCATCAATTCATAGAATGACATGGAGAAAGCCTTCCTGACAAGGTTTTACGAAGACGATATGGAGGTATCGATGCCAGTGCTTCTGGCCACTAAACAGAAGAAGGGGGAGTCAGCTCGGGACTTTATTAAAAGGTTCAGGAATGATTCTCTTAGATGTCCACATGGGATGCCAGAGAAGACCTTGGTAGAAACCTGTCAATATAATCTCTTGACTAAGGTTCTAGCCAGGATGGGAGCCGTGAAATCCTTGACCTGGAAGGATCTCGATCTGCAAGCTGAAGAGGCTGAAGAAATAGCGCAAAGCTTGAAGAAGAAGGAGGTGAGGAGAAACAGAGGCAAAATAATGACAACAACCATAGGCCTCAATCCAGAGGATATAAAGGGAAGGAGACAATGGTGGCTGATACTCTACAGCCAACAAAGTCTTCTCCAAAACTCTCTCCTTAGTCGCGTGTGCCTCAAAAGCAGTATTCTTTCAAAGACGAGCATACGAAAACCATCTTCAATCTCCTCATGACTAAGAAGATGCTGAAGTTACCAGAGTCCAAACATCCTGAAGAAGCAGGAAGAGTTAATGATCCTAATTATTGTGTCTACCACAGGATTATTAACAACCCTGCTCAGAATTGTTATATTCTCAAGGATAAAATTCAAGCTTTAGTGGATGCCAAGGTCATTAAGCTTCAAGAACACCAAAAAAAGGTGACCGCGAACATGGTGACTTTCAAGTTCGACAAAGCGCCCGACTAGATAGAGTCAACAATTTAAGATGGAATGCAACCCATTCTCAAAGGCACGATGCAGATCATGAATTACGGTTCGCATCAACAGTAGAAGAAAGGATTACCCTCTTATAAACTTATAGAGGGGAGATAATGTGGGTACTTCTTAATGATGAACAATGGACTTTCGATTCATCCAGAAGGAAGCGAAAGGGACGATCCTTACTTCCAATGTCGTCTCCATAATTTTTGAAGATGACAAGGACATTCCTACTCTAACAGATTCAGAAGAAGAGATCAGAGACTCTTCGGAGGCTAACACGGATCAACCTCCCTATGGAACCCGTTTAGGAAAAAACTACTTGAAGAATTATGGGCAGGCTACGGAATTCCAGCCGCTTTCAAAGAAGAACAAACAAAAAGAGCTTAAATTTGACAAAGCTCTGAAGAAAAAAGGGAAAGAGCCTACGGAAGATTTACAAAAGTCATTCCAATTTGATATCTTAGCGCAGTTAGCAAATATTTACACGAGAATCACCTTGTATGAGCTCCTAAAACTCTCTAAATCAACTACAGAAGTTTTGAGAGAAGCTCTGTAAGATTCAGAGGTATTCTTGGCATAGATACCAGAAACGATTGAGAAAGAAGAATTTTTTTGCGCGGCATGTCATCAGACCTCTGGTAAAAGCATTCCTTGCATCACTTTCTCTCCGGAAGACATGCAAGTTAGAAGCAACAAGCATCACTGCCCTTTGTATTACAAAGGATACATAGGGTCATCAGAGATCGATCGCATTCAGGTTGATCCAGGCTCAGCCTTGAGCATAATGCCACGGAGGATGCTACGGTATCTTGGAGTCCCGACAAGTAGATTAGTGGCAACCAATACTACTCTCTTTGGATTCAATGCCAATCGTAGTAGGCCGTTGGGCAAGATAAAACTAAAGTGCCAAATCGGTGATCTGAAGACGGAAGTCACGTGCTATGTGATAGATACTGACACGTCTTACAATCTACTACTTGGGAGACCCGGGATCCATAATAACCTCATTGTGCCGTCCACACTACATCAGTGCATGAAATATGCAGATAAAGACAGGAACATAAAGACTTTGGTCATGGAAATGCAACCCTTTAAAGGAGTCGAAAACTACTTTACCAACGCGTTGCTATATCAAAATGCATTCGATGCCTCAGAACAGCCCGCTCCAGATATCTCTGATAGCGGTGATGAAGCCGATAAAGAATCAAGATCCGAAGATTCAGAATTTGATGATGTAATTTGGGACGGTGAGTCCATTATGATAAGCCTTGAAGGCCTCGATGTAAATAACACCGTTCACTCTGATGGTAAATGGGTGATAAATGAAAGCTTAGAATTTGCTTATTCTTCTATTGTTGATTCTGAACCCTCAAGTACTAGTACTGTGCGGTCAGTGATTGTTTAGATAAAATATGCTCTCTAGCTTCTTTCCAAGTATCTATCCGATCGTCCTTTCGCAAACTGAGTGATGACAAAAAAAATGCCGACAAGGCCGTTTTTGAGATTTCCCCCAAGGATGGTACTCAAAAATCTATAATATTCGAGAAAGAAAGTAACAAAAGCAAAAAAGAAATGCTTAGATTCTGAAGAAGAATAGGGAAACCTCGAGTTATTTCATTACGATGAGAATTCTCATAAACTAATAAATAAAATGAGATACAACCTAGCCAAAGGCAGGGAGTTGAATTTCGGAAAGGGAAGGAGAACAATTCTCCAACCCCTTGTCCCAGAAGAGAAAATGTCAGATTATTATCAGAAGACTGATAGGGTATTGGGATATGCTACCACTCTCGAAGGTTCCTTAGGCAAGAGAACTGAAGAAGGACAACCTGCTAGGATTCAGATGTCAGTATAGGCATGATCTTCTGTGAAGTATTCGCGAACATGGCCTCCGCGATCCAAGAAAACAAAGACTTAGGTGAAGCCTCGTCGATAAAAAATGACTCTTGGGCCAAACATCTTAACACGAAGTGGGAAATTCAGTTTGAATAGCGCGAGTCTCCGACCGAAGACAAAGTAATCCAAATAAATATGGGTGACGAAAAAATCCTAAACCCGTATGTATAAGTGAACTTATCCTCAGAAGAGAAAGAGGAATTGACATCCCTCATTTGCAGGTACATCGACATTTTCGCCTGGAGTTATGATGAGATACCAGGATTAGACTCAAGTGTCGTGGTTCCCAAACTGAACATCCGACCAAATGCCAAGCCAGTAAAGCAACAACAACGAAGATTCCGTGTGGAGATCATGGAAGCTATTGAGATTGAAATAAAAAAGTTGATCGAGTCAGGCTTTATTCGTGAGGAACAACATCCTGATTGGGTCGCAAATATAGTTCCTGTAACCAACAAAAACGGAAAAATTCGAGTTTGTATTGATTTCAGGGATCTGAATGAAGCCTGCCCTAAGGATGAATTTTCGTTACCCATCACAGATGTTATGATAGACAATACTTGTGGGTACGAACGTACGACATTCATGGATGGATTCTCAGGGTATAATCAAATAAAGATGTACCCTGATGATGAGAAACATAGTCCTTTAGAATACCACTCGGAGTATACTGCTATACAGTCATGCCATTAGGCCTAAAGAATGCCGGTGCCATGTATCAACGTGCTATGAACGTAATATTCCAAGAGCATCTGCGAAAGAGTGTAGAATGTTACATAGATGATCTAGCAATTAAAAGTAAGGATAAGAGTGATCACTTGTAAGACTTGAAGACAGTGTTTGACCTTATGAGGAAACACCAGCTCAAGAAGAACCCGACTAAATCTTTTCTGGGAGTCTCTAGCGGAAAGTTACTCGCTTCGTGGTAACTTCCAAAAGAATTTATCTCGATTCGGATAAAATTAAGGCAATCCAAGATATGCCACCTCCCTGCAACCTCAAAGAATTAAGAGGACTACAAAGTAGATTGGCATACATCCGAAGATTCATATCAAACTTATCTAATAGATTTCAGCTCTTTACCAGATTAATGAGGAAATGAGTGTCATTTATCTGGGATGATGCATGCTAAAAGGTTTTCGAAGAGGTCAGACAGTACCTCACGAAACCACCAGTGCTCGTAGCTCCAGTCTCAGGGATACCTTTCTTGCTATATGTGAGGGCTATGGATCACTCCTTGGGAGCTTTGTTAGCACAAAAAAATGAGTCGGGTCACGAACAAGTTATTTATTATCTCAGCAGAATGATGATCGGGGCAGAACTACCGATATAACTCAGTGGAGAAGGAATGTTTAGTTTTAGTGTTTGCAGTGCAGAAAATGCGACACTATTTAGTTAGACAAACCATTCACATTATATCGAGAGTTAACCCCCTAAGAATACTAATGACTAAACCCGAGTCATTGAATTCAAGGCTATCCAATTGGGCTATTTTGTTATCACAATATGATATGCATTTTGTCCAGCAAAAATCTATTAAGGGACAGGCCGTAGCTGATTTCCTAGCCGAACACCCAATCCCGGCATCCTTGAAGTTGTGCAAAGAAATTCCTGGAGAGTTGGGTGAATGGGGTCCTATTCTAAAAGAAGGCATCTCGCAAGAATTTTCAGAGGCAAATATTGTCACGAAAAACGTATGGCAACTTTTCTTCGATGGCGCCTCTCGAATGGGATCCGAAGGAAAAATGACAGCGGGGGTAGGAGTTGTTTTCGTCTCTCCTTACAACCGAATCATTCCTCGAGCTTACTCGTTAACAAACCCGTGCACCAACAATGTTGCGGAGTATAATGCCCTCCTAATCGGCTTAAAGATAGCTAAACAATTGGGGGTCAAATATTTGGAAGCATATAGAGATTCTCAACTTATCGTAAACCAAGTTAAAGGGGAATATGAAGTCAAATATGAAGACCGTTGGCCGTATTATTGCACAATAATTAAGAGAGCCGATGGTTATGATAGTTTCTACGTCAGCCACGTAAAGCGCCATCAGAATAGCTACGCAGATTCACTGGCTTCCTTAGCTGCTACACTGGTTTTGCTCAAACATGCTAAAAAGTAAATTACAGTAGGAAGCAGAGAATTATTATGTCCAAAGGACGAACTCAAAGAGGAATTAAGAAAGCAACAGAAAGACGAGACTTGTGTTTCGAGTCAAGTCTAGAACTTGGTGATTCCCTTATATAGATTACGTCCTTTACAACATATTACCCGAAGATCCAAAAGAGGCCAGGGCGATCCAAAGAAGGGCTATTCGATTCTATTATAACGCTAAGCTCCAAACATTGTACAGGAAATCTTATGATGAGATCTTACTTCGTTGTCTCTCTAACCAAGAAGCCCGGGAAGTACTTGAAGAAGCTCATGCTGGCATTTGCAGAGCACACCAACCAGGGCCGAAACTCTGGGATAGAATCTAAAGAATGAGTTATTACTGGCCTAAAATGATGACGGATGCGGTTAACTACGCTAAGAATTGTAAAGCCCGCCAGATACATGCAGACTTCATACATCAAGCTCCAGAATATCTCCACCCAACAGCTACCTCATGGCCGTTTGAGCAATGGGGAATGGACATTGTTGGGTCAATTTCTCCGCCATCAATGAGAGGGCACCAGTTCATTCTAGCTATAACAGATTACTTTTCGAAATGGACTGAAGCCATTTCCCTAACCAAGGTAAAGTCATCGGATGTGATCAAGTTCATTAAACACTGTGTTTGATTGCTTTGGAGTGCCCAAGAGAATCATTCATGATAATGGGCCTCAATTCGTAAGCCAAGTATTCTCCAGATTCTGCAACAAATACAGGATCGAAGATGTAGCTTCCTCACCATATTACCCTGCAGCCAATGGTCTAGCAGAAGCTTTCATCAAGACTATAGTAAAGCTTCTCAAAAAGTTTGTTTCATCCAATCAAAGAGACTAGGATGAAAAGCTCAGAGAATGTCTATGGGCGTTCCACACTACGGTCCGAACCCCCACTAATGCCACACCCTTTTCTTTAGTGTACGGGTCAGAAGTGGTCTTGCCTTTGGAAATCCAGATTCCATCACTGCGAGTCACATTAACGACCAGGATGACGCAGGAAGAACAGCGTTAGCAAAGGCTCCAAGAATTAGATGCCCTGGATGATAAACGATTAGAAGCTCAACAAAGTATTGAACTATACCAGGCGCGAATCTCCAGGACTTTTAACAAAAGGCCAAACGAAGAACTTTCAAAAAGGGCGATCTGGTCCTTTCAGTAAGAAAACTGATCATAAGTAGCCAAAAGCCTAAAGGAAAGTTCCAGCCAAAATGGGAGGGACCTTTTGTCATTGATACGGTTTACTCCAATGGAATATATCGGTTGGCAAAACCGAATGGTGATAAGATCATGATACCAATTAATGCCAAGTTTTCGAAAAAATATTATTCTTAGGTGGAACACCAGTTGTAATGTAACCTGGGTAGTTCAACGTGAATGATAAATAAAGTTTATCTGTTCGCAGTTCCAGACTAAAGATTTTTGAATCGCGAATCAAAATATCCTTTTCCTCCAAACTTGCCAAGTTAAAAACATACCTCTGGTGAATCAATATCCTTTTCCTCTAAATTTGCCAAGTCAAAAAAAAATCTCTCGCAAATCAAAATACCCTTTTCCTCCAAATTTGCCAAGTTAAAAAATACCTCTGGCGAATCAAAACATTCTTTCCTCCAAACTTGCCAAGTTAAAAAATACCTCTGGCGAATCAAAAGCCATCATACTGGAAGTCACTAAACAGTGCGAGTTTCGACTTGATCAGGGAAGTTAACGATTACTTCTATCCTGATTCAAGAAATTTTCTCATTCGCAACAACTTTGAGTGGTTGGAAAATTTTGGGCGATTTAATGATTATCAAGTTAACGGTTACCTCTGATAATCAATATCCAAATTATTCATCAATCACTTTTGGTTATGTCAAAAGAAAAGCCTCTTTATTCATTATCAAATCAAAGTTACAAAGAGTTCCCTAGCACTATACAGTCCACAAGAATGAATACAAATCACTGACATAAGGGAACATAAAATTTGCTTCTGTAGCCTGCTCTTCCGGGATGACTTAAAGGTAAAAAGTTTGCTCTTGTAGCCTCCTCTTCTAGGATGGCGAATTTGCTTCTGTAGCCTCCTCTTCTAGAATGGCGAATTTGCTTCCGTAGCCTCCCCTTCAAGGACGGCTTAAAGGTAAAAAGTTTGCTCCTGTAGTCTTTTCCTGTCAATGGTTAGGGCCTCCGAGTTGGTTCGCTCAGTCATAATCAATGTCACCAGTGACTTGATTAGTGCAAAATTGGGCATATCAAACGCATGTTCCCAAACATACAATGTGAGAGATTGCTGAAATTGAGTGCCGCCCTAACCATTTAACATCCCAACCTTGCGGGATGCTAGTCAAGAAATAGAACAAGGTTACAGATTGCTTAATTTGTGCCCTTGTTAAGGAGAATGACTGAGGTTATCTCCTGCAGCCAATTCAAAATCTTGTTAAAAAAAAGAAGAGAAGGGAGAATGACATTGATTAGAAGAAGAATTTTACCTTAATTAAGGAAAATGACTACAGTCATAAGAACCTTTTTGGTGGGATGCCCCTCTGAATTGATGCAGTCTGGAGGTCTTGTAACATGCCAATTCTCATCCATCACTTCGATTGAAGTAGAAGAAAATATGGCTGCACAGGCAAATCAACTACAAAAGAAAGGAAGAGAAGACAAGGAGGTGGAAACTTTTCTCATGTCAGAATGCTCCTTCATAGAAGAGGTCATGCATCTTATATAGACGATCCCATGGTCATGATCTTCAGTTGGGAGAAGATAAGGCCAAATCTTCGATTGGGATTCTTGACTCGGACCCCAACAGAATTTATTATGTTGCATGGCATGCTTAGATTTCGCAGCCAAAGGATCTCATCATTAATAAGAGCGTATAACGCTTGGGATTTCACACTGGTTAATTAGATAAAGGGTTATGTCATGACTCGTGGAAACCGCTACAAATTCTTAAAGAAAAATTTTTATCTCGCAGACTTCCGGATGAAAGTCTCGAACTTGACAAAAGCTCATGAAGGTCGTGTACACCTGACAAAGGAAAGAATCTTTAAGGCTACTATAAAGTCGCGATTTTGAGATGTAAAAGCATGCCTGATACACACCATGGATCCTACGAAAATTCGCGGACTTCAAAACTCAAGATAGCAAGTTTGACACAAATCTCTGAAGACAAATGCAAAGTAGCAATTCTGAAGTGCAAAATCATGTTTACTACATAAAGGATAAAACATGCCACGCAAAGTAAAAGTTATAAGAATTGTAAAAAAAAAAAAAGAGAGAGAGATTACAAAAACTTGAACTATGAAGGAGAAAAAGGTTTTTTATAGTTCAATGATTTAGGAGAGTCTTTATCTTCTCCTCAGCATCACTAATTTCCTGCTGGATAATCTCATAAGCTTGGACAGCGGCTTGACGGTGCAATTCTTCTTCACTGGCAATGGTACTTTGTGCTGAAGCAGCCTCCAATGTCTCTAATTTGGCTTGTATCGCCTGAAGATCTTTAATCTCATTATCCCGTTGTCTAGATAAACTCGTGAGATTCTTCATTGATTCATCACGCTCCCTGATGATCTTAGCCAAGAAAGCATGGGCTTTAGTGATGGACTCCTAGGTTCTAACAATTGCTTGGTCGTGGTTCTTGACAATCGAAGCAGCAGTCTCTACTTGGAAGGCTAGAGATTGGCTTTCTGATTGGCTCTTTTCAAAAGAAGCTCTGCAAGCATCAGCTTTCTCCTTGAGCTCCTTTTGGAACCTGAGCTGTTCTCCCATCAGTTTCTGGAAGATAGCTTCAACTATTTCGGATTTGTCAACACTCCGCGATCTTGACAAAGACTCGGCGTAGTTTTGGAGTTGAGCTATCATAAGCCTGTAAGGAGCTTTCTCCTCCCACCAATACTGACTATACCAGTCAAGTAAATATGGAGAATATTAGCAAGAGAAGCAAAAGAAACCCCTTTCAGTATATTCTCAATGCAACGATCCAGAAAGTAGAGAAAAATTTCCACTATATCCCTCAGCAAGTTGATTTCAAAGGCATCAATCTCCACGTGGGAAGAATCAACAATAACTGGTGTGGGTGTAGCATGAACTGTACTCTGCTGCAGAGAAGCGGTAGTACCAGTACCTGAGACAACAACCTCCACACACTCAACAGAAGCAACGGTTGCAGCAACTGCAATCAAGACAATATGTGTGGCAGTTTCCATTGAAGGAACCGCTACTTCAGAAGTATTAGTCACAGAAATGGTGGTCTCAATCACCCCACGGGCTACTTCAATAAAGACTTCCGCAATGGTGCTATCCTGCGGAGTGTCGTCTACAGCCATATGCTCTGAGGATGGAGTCGAAGTAAGAGCTGAAAAAAAAGAGGGAAGCAAAATTGAAAGTTCAGTATCGTTAAATAATGGCAAAAATTCTGTAAAAAATGGATAAAGTATAGAAGTGAACCTGGAGGATGAGCACTGGATTCTCCGGGCCCATACACCTCGGCTCGAACGTCTTCACTCAAGTAGACGTATTTGCCGGGATCTGATGGATGGGTACAAGAACCAAGATCTCCACTGCTGACATCATTATCATCTCCCCAATCATCATGATCTGTTGGAAGGGACACTACCTTTGGGGAACTTGATGTGTGAACTTTCCCAATTATCTCCACCTCATCATCAACAGCAATTTGGTGAGTGAGGGTCGCAGAACCCCCTTGCGCAGTAGCAAGAGGAGCAGCTGCATCATCCTCAATAGCAGCTTGATGAGTGAGGGTTGCAGGACCCTCTTGCGCAGTAGTAGAAAGAGCATCCACTTCATCATTAACAATAGTCTGGCGACCGGAGGATGCGGAATCTTCTTGCACAGGAAAAGCAGGAGAGGAAGGAGCAGCTACCAATGTAGAGTCGTTACGGAAGGCATGCCCTTGACTTTGACGTTTTTTGGAAGAACGAATAATTAGAGCCGAGTCATCTTCATCACCCTCTAGTTCCTCTGCAACTGTTTCCAGAACTGAACTGGATACCACTGAATCAGCTTCAGATAATACGTCTTGCGGAATGGCAGGCAAATCGCTGAGACGTCTTAATCTCTTCTATTTGTACAAAATCTTCTTTGGAAGAGATTTTGGCTAAGGAGAAGCTTCTTTCGGCGTTGGAAGTGGAGAAATGTCAAGAGAAACAGGTTGGGTAGATGGGATCACCGCATTATTACCTTCCTCCCCCTGTTGAACTGTTGGTTCCAACTCATCTGAACCACATTCTGCTCCAAAGTCCTCCATTCCAGCCACCTTCGTGCTGCCAGCCTCCTTTTTCTGAGCGTACCATGATCTAATATCCTTCAGACAAGTAAGAGTGGTATTAAAATTCTAAGAGGCGGAGTTAGCATCAGCATACCATTTGCTAAAACCAAAACTCATATACGAGTTCGGAGTCTTGAGTGGAAGGTCGAATCTGGCTTGAGTACCACCAGCGATGAAGTGGAACCAAGCCCGAGCTCCTTCAAGCAAATTTCCAACAAAACTTAATTCTTTGTTGGGATTACCAACGTAGAGCTGATCGTACAAGAACTATCAAGCAAAGCGACTCGGATAGTAAGGCTCTATATAATAGTGGTTCCCTAAATGGAGAACCAAATACCCTGGACGGATATTTATTAGCCACCAGAAGCATCCCGGGGACAGAGCAATAAATTTGTCAACACCAACAACATCCGTAAATTCCTTCCCATATCCAGCATTTGGAAAGTAGGGGAAACATTTGAACAACTCAAAGTTCGCATGATAACGAAGAGTCTTGCGAATTGCAGCCATGTAGCCCCCTTTCTACTGCGATCTTTTGTAGTGTTGTACTTTGGGAGCACTCAAATCAACCTGCGAATCAGCAGGACTCATTAAGGTGGGGCAGTGCAAGACCAACCATGCCATCAAAGAAGTATAAGGAAGCTCCACACAAGAATTAGGAGTCTTCATAATCAACTCTCCTCTGTTGTTTTGCTCCTTCTTGACATTACAGAACTTATCAACCAATTTTCTCAGTCCGCTTTGAATATTAAACACCATCGCGGGCAATAAACTGAGCCGCCGACCAAACGCGAGCAAGGCGGCCAGGAATATTGCTCTGATGGGTATATTATCCTCTGAAGGAATCACACATTTATTCAACCAAAACATCAAATAACCTGTCAGAAAAGCTGGATCAAATAGATGTTGAAGAGTTTGGTAGTGAAAACTTTCAAAGGACGTTCCAGTTTTGAAAACGTCCTCGTCAGATTCGGCAACATAAGCATTTGCCCCAGAGTTGGCAATCCTTCTCTCAACCTCTTTATCAGAAACCGGAGGGAGACGGGTAAAATTAGGTCTATTCTTTGAAAAATTTGGAAGAAGATACTGCAGCCACTTCTTTTGCTTTACACTGCAAGTACTAGACATATGAGTACAAATGTGATAGTGGCAAAGCAATTCCCAATAAGTGTCATAGACAATAGGGTCTCGAGTCTTCAGCAAATGAAGCTATTCTCCAGTTGGGACATACTCTTCATACGGGATGTCTCCCATAGGCATCTCATGCTGGGAGAAACCCAATTCGCTACGGGAAGAGAAGACTATACAAGTATCAGGATTGTACAATTCCAATAAAGAAAAAATGGAATCTGCTAGCAGGAGTGCCGTGCTGAACCGCCCTAATGGCACGGTAAAGGTCTATATGCTGGAGCTGATCTCTGAAAGCTCTTAGAAAGAAGTCAGTTAAGATTTCCCACTCTCCTTTCGAAGAGCAGTGGACCCATCCAGGAGGACGAAAGTCTTGAACTGGAAATTCCCCCAGCGCATTGACAAACCGGTGCAGGAAAGTCTAGGCGACTATAGGTGTTTCACCTACAGGGAAATTCTGTTTGAAAGACCCTGGAAACAATCCACAAAAATGCTTTCCACTAGAACGAGGGAAAGCACCTTATGCATTGAATGCTCCCAACGAGACACCATCTTGCGATCTATTTAAATGCTAGTCTATTTGTCTAGGAATGGAAAGAGATTGAAAAAATAGAAACAGGTAAGATCTCTCCATGTTGGGAAGAAAAAAGCTACGACCGTTAACTTGGCGAAGCCATTTGTAATCTCTGTCATCCAAACCATCTTCGGTTGCCGAGAAGTGATCACCAAATAAGATGGCAGGCTTGTTCAGCAAAGCTCAATTGTCTCCTTCGAAGGGAGCAGTGGTCATCAGTTCTCGCAATATCGGGCGAGTAGGATTGAGAATTTTTCTTTTCCTTTCTTGGCCACCAGAGGCGATGCAACCTGGAAAAGTTTGGCCGAACCTAAACTCCCTCTTCCCATCATAGCCGCTAGAATAACCAAAGTAATGGTCTTTCGGCCAGGGGTTTAAGGCGTAATCAACTGCAAAGAAAGTTTTGGGATCAAAACAAAAGAAAAAAAGGGACTTTCTATAAAAAGAATTGCTTTTTAATGTAGGGCAAGGGAATTACTTCCAACCAAGGGTTCTTGCCAAACCACTATGGAGCTAGAAGTTGTCCGAGGGTCCCGACGACCGCTTGCAGAAGCATCAGAAGAGGAAGCTTTCTTCGGCATCTTTTGTAGACTAAAGAAATCTTTTACAAAAAAATCGGAGGTTAAGGAGGTCAAAGATGAAGGGCCTTGAAAACCTTGAAGAGGAACCTGGAGTTCAAATTTCTCAGAAAGAAGTTAGAAATGCCCTATTTCATGAAATCGAGATTATATAACAGATGATTTGATGGTCGAGATCTTCGGATGGACATGATCTTTGGCCCGAATCTCGTGAGTACCTTTTCATTTAATGTGGCTCAGAGAACGTCTCAATTCCTATACCGTATAAAGTAACCGCCTTCCGGATTTTCTGCAACCAAAAAGAAAGTTCGCGACCCTAATACAGAGTCGTATTCTCCTTCAAAAAGGAAAGTTCGCGACCCTAATACAGAGTCGTATTCTCCTTCAAAAAGGAAAGTTCGCGACCCTAATACAGAGTCGTATTCTCCTTCAAAAAGAAAAGTTTGCGACCCTAATACACAGTCGTATTCTCCTTCAAAAATAAAAGTTTGCGACCCTAATATAGAGTCGTATTCTCCTTCAAAAAGGAACGTTCGTAACCCTAATACAGAGTCGTATTCTCCTTCAAAAAAGGAAAGTTTGCGACCCTAATATAGAGTCGTATTCTCCTTCAAAAATAGAAGTTCAAGTTCACGATCCTAATACAGAGTCGTATTCTCTTTCAAAAAGGGAATTTCGCGACCCTAATACAGAGTCGTATTCCTTTCGAAATGAAAATTCGCGACCCTAATACAGAGTCATATTTTTCTTCAAGAGTTGAAAATCGCGGCACTAATACAGAGTCGCATTTTCCTTCAAAAGCAGCAGTTCATGGCACTAATACAGAGTCGTATTCCTTTCAAAATAGGAGTTCAAGACATTGAGATAGGATCATGCTACCTTCAATTGAAGTTCTAATACATAATTGCACTCTCGGAAGCATAGAAGGGTGAGATTCTAATACAGAATTTTGCTTCACATCAAAGAAGAATGTTATATCCAAAGTATTCCAAAATACCTCCGATGATCATGAGAGTTTTGAAAACTTTGGAGGAGTTTTGTCGGCGAAAAATTCTAGAGTCATCAGTCAAAACATGGCAGATTCGCGAGTTCAAGGTTAAGGTCCGCAACTCAGTAGATCCGCGAATCTAAAGTCCAAGGTTCGCGACACAGCTATGACAGAGCAGATCCGCGAATCTAAAATTTGAAATTCGCAATGCTATCCATAGCTTCTGGGGAGGGGTTTAATACAAAGTCGCCCGACCCGAATAAAAGAAGTTGCCACCTTGGATCGTGGAGCCAATTGCCGAACAAGTATGACGGCATTATTTAGATCATGGAGGTAACTGCCTAATGAATATGACGGCACTACTCGAGTAGTGGAGCTAACCGTTGAACGACTGAGACGGGGACATTGCCTTGAAATCCCTATAAAAAGCGGGAAAACAGAAAAAAAAAAAAAAAAAAAAAAAAAAGAGATCGATCATCTTCTTCTAAAACTATCCTTTGTGATCAGAAGTTCAGAGCCTTTTTGCCAATTGAAAGAGTTTGTACAGAGTGTCAACGGATAGCAAGATTGTCCTCCACTGTTACCTCAGAACCCAGTTTTAAACAAAGAAAAATTTGATTGTTCCTCATCTTCTGTAAATGGAAAACCGTTGAAATTGTAATTCTTTATTGAAATGCTTAATAGAGAATTATTTACAATTTTATGGCAAACAATAACATGAGTAATTAAGCATATATGCATATTTATCATATCACTAGTTAAGTGTTATATGCACGAACATGGCATTTATACCTAAATTTGAGTTATAACAGGTCTAAATTACCCATGTACAATTAAGAAAAAAGTAATTAAATATGTGTTTATGTGTAGCATATCATTAGTCAAGCGGTATATGCACAGACATATTATATATACATATGTTGCAGCAATTTGGTGGACCGATTAGACTTCAAGGTCTTGTTTGACTAGTGTAAAAATAGAATTAGACTATGAAATTTGGAGCAATTGTAAAAAATTTAATTATCTATCCAATGAATCTTAAATCAATTTAATTGGAGTTCTAGAACAAATATTATGATTGTTTTTCCATGGATATACTACCGTTGAACTATGAACCTGGTACAACAGCTAAAATTTCCATATTATTTTTTTACCAAAATCAAATTTAGAGACAAAGATTAGGAAGAGTTTTAGATAATTCAATTATCTTTCAATGAATCTTGAATAAGCTCAATTGGAGCTCTAGAGTAAAACTTATAGTCATTTTACCATGGGCCTACTATTGCTGGACTACTGACCTAGTATAGTAATAATGGTAGAACTTTAGGTTATTTTTTGCTAGGAAAATAGCTAAATTAGCATATGTTTTATTTGGATGAATTATAGGCATAGTGAAAAATCTTTCTAATGGTACTGGAATGAAATCAATTGGAGTTAAGATAGAAAATTATAGCAGTTCTAAGATGAACTATTGTGTAGCTCTAGATAGTGATATAGTATGTGCATATATAACATACACAACATGATACATACAATAAAACTCAAGATAAACATAAATTTGAGTATGTTTAATTTTGAAAATGGGTTAATAATACATCTAGTATCATATATGAAGATATTGCATTATTAAGAAATCATAAATTTAAACGATTTGAGAGTATGTTCTTACCTCTTTTTCAGCACAAATCAGAAGAGAATCGATATTTATGCAATTTTACTTCAAAAGTTGAGAATTTCTCAAGAATTAAGTCAGAGATGATGGACAGGTGCTAGAGAAGATATTTCCATATTATTGGAGAATATTAGAGCTCATTTGAAAATATTAAACTCAAGAACAAGTTCATAAGTCATATAGTGGATTTTAATCCCATTCTCATGTTGATTATTTGGCAAATAATTTGAAAATGTTTGAGAAGGAATTAGGGTTGGATATCTAAGAAAAATGATGAGGAACATGAGAGAAATAAACTTATTTTTTTTCAAAATTTTTTGAATTTATTTAGAGGATTAAACAGCTGTTAGAAGATGTGTATACTGTAATATTAAGAACCCCTAATTTCATCTTAATTATAAAGTTGTCATTGGGTCAAATTTGATCCAAAATTAGTAATGAAGGCTACTCGGCTACTAGAGATAAACCTGAGATAGGATGGTTAAAATTAGAATTTTTATTTTTATTATTTATTTTAACTACGTATTTGCCTAAAAATCGACTGATCCGGGATAATTCAAAAAAATTATGAAAAAATATAAAATACTAATATAAGAGATCCCTGCTATGTGGAATTTGAAATTAAGGACTAGAAATAAAAATATAATATAATTTACTCATTATCTACCCGTATTAGTATTCGAGCTTTCGGATTTATACAGATGATATGGAATAAATCAATACAATGGCATAAGCATTTAGGTCGTTACACCTTACGCCTGAATTCAATTGGAAGATGGGATGAGATACAAAAAAATTTCTTAAAGAAATTCTTTCCCTTACATCAAACTAATTAATTGCAAAAGCAAACCATCACCTTTCACAAAAAAGAAAATGAAATTTTATTCAATTATTGGGATATATTCAAAGATTTACTACTCTCATTCCACAGCATGACTTTAAGATATGGATGTAAGTTTCTTCTATCAAAGACTTAACACTGCAATGAGACAGTTTATTGAAACTATGTGTAATAATAAGTTTTTGAGCAAGGATGCTGAAAAATCACGAGAATATTTTGATTCACTTACCGAAAATTCACAAGCATGAAAAATAGAAGATATTTTGGAACGTCACTAATTAACAGAAAACATCTCAAAATAGAGGTGGTCTTATTAAATTGGGAGAAACAAAAGATATAGTTGCATAATTAATTTCATTAACCAGAAAAGTTAAAAATTTAATTATGAAGAAAAGGAAACTGTTAAGGTGATAGATGAACTTCTAGAGATTTGTGATATTTGTGAATTATAATGACATATAACTCGCAATTATACAACTCTCTCTGTTTTTAAAGAAGTATTGAATAGACAAGCTAATACCTTTAACACAATTACTCAACCATTAAATAACCTACATTCATCAACTTGTAAACTTGTTTGAAAGAATTATTCAAATCTTCAATGGAAGCAGAATTCTCAGTAACAGTACAATCAACCAGTTAAGCTAACTGCAAATCAAGCACCACAGCAATACATCCAACAAACAACTTCAACTTCGATGTACCAACTACCACTGAAGCGCAATTTAGAGGATAACATCACACAGATAGAATGGATCAAATGATCCAAGTATAGCAGCAATTCATTCACTCACAATAGACTTATAATAGTCCGAACATGACAGCCTTCAATGATATTCAAGCTCAGATAAGCCACCTTAATTTAGCATTGCAAACTTGAGAAAAAAAAAATGTAAGCTTTAATCTCAGCCGGAGACCAGTAATTAGGTAAAATTGAAGATATAAATGCTATTTTTTCTTCAATTAATAATGACATACTTGAGATATCTACTATAATAAATTTGAGAAGTGGCAAAGTGCTTGATAAGCCTGTTTTAAGAAACAACAATAACCAAGAGAAACGAGGCAATAATTCAACACAACAATACAATAATGACAATCCTAATGAGACCACTTTTTCAAATTATAAGCCATATGTACCATTCCCTCATGTCTGAAGAATAAAAATATTAATACTTTTTATACTGACATCTTAGAAATTTTTAAACAGATGCATAGCAATATTCCTTTGCTAGAAGCAATTAAACAAATGTCATTGTATGCCAAACTAAAGAATTTGTGAGCAATTAAAAGATGCCACAATGTGTAAAAGAAGGCTTTCTTGACAAAATAGGTAAATGCTTTATTTTGCTCCGAAATTCTTGTTAAGTACAAAGATTCCGGAAGTCAAACTATTTTCGTGTATGATAGGTTAATTTAATATTGAGAAAGCTCTACTAAACTTGGGTGCAAGTGTAAACCTATTACCATATTCGGTTTATAAACAAATAGGTCTAGGATAACTTAAATCGACACTGATCACACTACAATTAGCTGGCAGATTAGAGAGACATCCTAATTGCATCATTGAAAATGTATTAATGCAAATCAAAAACTTTTATTTTCCTGTGGATTTTATAGTTATTGATATTATACCTATTAAAAATACTCGTCTTCAAATTCCAGTTATCCTTGATGTCTATTTTTAGCTACAGCTACTGCAGTTATCATTTGCAAGAATAGTATGGTTAAATTATTATTCGAAAACATGACCATTGAACTTAATATTTTTAATATCTACAAACAGTTGAATATTGATTTTGATAAAGTACAGGCTGTTAATACAATTGAAGAAATCCATAAAGAAAGAAATGTCATATCTTTATGCATCTCCGATCCGTTAGAGATTGCATTAATAATGGATGATGCTTTTCTTGAAAAACTTAATTTTGATGATGCCACTCAAATATTGAAATGCATGAATGATACTTATTGTTCATATATTGTAGGATGGACACCAAAGAAGGAAGTGTTTGAAGAGCTACTTCCGCTAATGAAATTTTTTTTCCTTCCAATGTTGAATCCCCAATGCTTGAGCTTAAACCTTTGCTTGATATTCTCAAATATGCAATCTTGGGACCTAAGGAAATTATTCTGGTGGTTATCCCAGTAAATCTTGATGAGAATCAGGAAGAATATTTTATATCAATGCTTCACAAGTACAAAGAAGTTTTAGGTTGGAACATAGTGGATATTAAAGGTATGGATCCCCTTATTTGTATGCATTGTATCACTTTGGAAGATGGCACTAAACCCATTAGACAAATACAATGAAGACTTAATCCTACTATGAAAGAAGTGGTTAAAACCAAAGTATTAAAACTTCCTGATAAATAGCAAATGGGAATGTCCAACCTAAATTGTTCCTAAGAAAAGTAGCGTATGTGCATTGATTATCGAAAATGGAACCAAGTAACGAGGAAAGACCATTAAGAAATTTAGTAATATTATTTGATCTCTTTCTCACCTTCTTTCGCAAGATGTGCAATTCGAATAGATACAAATATACCAAACAGTATTTGACACACTCAAGGAGATATTCATCATCACACTAATTATGCAACATCTAAATTGGTCACTACCAATTGTGATTATGTGTGATGCAAGTGATTACGCTATTGTGATAGTTTTAGGGCAATGAAGAGACAAGAAGCCCTATATGGTATACTATACAAGTAATACTCTCAATAATGCACAAACAAACTACACAACAACATAGAAGGAGCTTGTAGCTATAATTTTGCTCTTGATAAATTTTGATAATATATTTTGGTCTCACATGTGGTTTCTTTTTTTACAAATCATTCGGCGCTCAAATATCTCTTGTTAAAAAAAGATGCAAAACCACAATTGATTCAATGGATATAATTGCTTCAAGAATTTGATCTTGAAATAAGAGACAAAAGGGTGTAGAGAATAAGGTTGCTGACCATCTTTCTCATCTAACTTTTGATAACAATAAGCTACCTATTAGGAATTTATTCCCTGATGAGCGGCTATTTTATGCTAAAACTACTTCATGGTACGCTAATGTAATTAATTTTTTTGTTGTAAATGAAATGCCACAATATTGGAGTATGCACAATAAACAAAAATTCCTACATGAGCTATGTCGTTTCTTTTACGATGATCCCTACTTGTTTAAATATTGTTTGAATCAAATCATTAAGCATTATATGCCTGATGACAATATTGAGAGCATTATTGATTTCTGTCATACAGAAGTTTATGGTGGGCACTTTCTGTCAAAAAGATGATGGCTGAAATTCTTCAATTTAGATTTCACTATCTTGCGATGTTTAGAGATGCACATGAATATTGTAAATATTGTGAGTTATGTCAGAAATTAGGTACATTCACATGAAAGAATGATATTCCATTGATATCAATTCTTACAATTGAAGTTTTTAAATGTTGGAGCATTGATTTTATGGAACCATTCTTTATTTTTAATTAATATACTAATATCCTCTTAGTAGTAGATTATGTCTCTAAATGGGTAGAAACTACAACATGTCGAAACAATGATCAATAAACTGTAATCAATTCTCAAGAAACACATATTATCTAGATTTGGAGTTCCTAAATCCATAATAAGTTTTTCATTTCTGTAATCGAGACTTTGAGAATATAATAAAAAAAGTACCACATCATGCATAAGATCTCCACTCTATATCACCTACAATCAAACGGACAAGTAAAACTTGCTAATAGGGAAATAAAACAAATCTTAAAGAAAATGTGAATCCATCTCATAAACATTTGTCATTTCAACTAGTTTCTTGAAGGGAAAAATCAAGATTTAAAGCATTTCATGTTGAATACTTATAGTTTGATGCCTTAAAATTGATACTCATATGATAGTATTTATTTGTTATTTTTTATTGAAATCTTATATCTGATAATAAGATATACTGATACTTAAGATTGGAAATGATTAAGCACTTTATACACTTACACGATAAGTCATAAAAAGTTAATAACTAAAGATAATTCAAAAGGAAATCCTAACATCATTGAAAAAAAATGACGAAAACAATAAAGTGAGCCTGGTATTAAGGTAAAAAACTTCGAGATATGAAAAAATTGAACAAATAAAAGGAAGTGTTAAGTAGTTAGATTAGTATGCCTTGAAAAGCATGCTAATTCACATGAAAAATCTTATGGACTTTTATCACAAACATAAACTTAGTAACTGAACATTTACACCTCAGAAAGTATAAATGTTCACATTAAATGCAAATATTTTTATGTAAAAAAGAAATTTTTTTTAATAAAGACGAAAAGGGTTCCTATGAGTTTGATTGGAGTTTGAGACTTGATTGATTTATTTACACGATTACAAGAGTGCATAGGAGTGGATAATTGAGTGTTAGGTATATCTATGATAAGATTTAAATAATCATGATAAGATATTAAGAGTATTAGGAGTGGATAATCGAGAGTTAGGGATATCTATAATAAGATTTAAGTGATCATGATAGAATATTAAGAGTACTAGATTAAAGGTGAGATTTTAACATTGATAGCTTTATAAATATCCACGTGCATATTTTTAATTGATCTTGATATAGAAAAGAAATGGAATAATTTTTCTTCTTTCTTTATATTACACTTATTCTTATTTATCATTTTCCTTAAACCACTATTTCTTGATGTTTGTTGTGTAACATCTTTGGAAATCCTCACAAGATAATATTCATCTACTAGGATAATTTAGGTGTTTAAAGATTTGTTCCACGTGCTAATTGCTATCATGATTCCTATGAAAGTGGTTAGGATTTTATTTTTTCTTAAGATTTTATTTTTAAGATATATTTCATTTTACTTAGTTTTCTAAGGACTGGCAAAATCTAAGTTGAGGGTGTGATTACGAGCAAAAAATGTAAAGTTTTCTACCTATTTTATGAACTCGTAATCTAGTTTTGATGATTAATATGAAGAATTAATGATAAATTATCTTTATTAGTCAAACTCTCCACTTTAGTTTTTTGTACTCATTTATAGTTATTTAATAAAAAAATTCATTATAATTATTTGGTGGCTATAAAGAGTATGAGTGGCTAAATTTCTTTATTGGCGTAGATGAGGTAACAAACTCTAGATGAAGAACTGGTATGATTTTTTTGTTTTATTATGCATATAATTGTTTTATATATTTTTTGATTTTTTTTATTCCCTATTATCTTGTTATGCGCCAAATATGATTTTGAGATTTTTATGGTTTATTATTTGATTATATATTCGTTATTTAGTTTTTTATATAAGATAGACTCTTCAAATATGGTGTATACTTAGATTTTGAATGATTATTTTTATTATTTAACTTCCTGCTTAGATTCATCTCAAACATTCATATAGGATTAACCGAAGGAAAATCAATCAAGTATCAAAATTATAAATTTATTTGTTTTTTTGCTTCCATGATTTTTTTTCTGGTTATATGAGATCACTTGACCTATATAACTGAGATAAAATAAATATTAACTTATCCAATTATTCAATTTATGGGGTGTTAACCGATCTAGCACATACAGCTCTCTAGTTTACTTTACAATAAATTAATCTTTAATTAATTAGTTTTCGACCACCTCATAATTCTTCTTTTGTAACCTATATTTCTCAATGCCATAATATAATCTCAAAGTATTATATTTTCGAGAGAATGATCTTGAATTTACTGCTCGAGTACTGCCTGTCAATCTCCTGTGTTTGAAAGTGCATGTTTTAGATCGAGTTACCATACTGCTTGGAACAGGACAAAGCTATGTGGTGGATGTGAAGATCAACTATTATGGATCTTTTGTACTAATGTACTTCTGTTTTTATATCCAGTGATATCCTTTTTTTTATTGGTATTGTATCTTAGTTATATAATATTGTACTTATCAATTTTTAATTAAAATGCACTTATTTTTTGATAATGTATTATGTAACAAATTCATTTTATTTTTTGGATCACTATGTTATGTGGCTTTATTGAGAATACAAATTAATGCCGCATGCACACCTTTTTGATTTTATTTGTACCTGCTAGTAGTACACTCCGTTTTAATAGCAGTTAGAAAATAGTTCATTACATACATACTTGAGAAGTAATAAACTCACAATCATAGTCCATATAAAATAGCAATGTGTGTGCATCAGTCTGCGCATCCTATTAAAATTAAGAACATCAGATAGAATAGATTTCTAACGTCCCTGTATAATTCATCTATATATAGAGAGAGAGAGAATGGGAAATTCATTGATAGATGTGAGGGTTTTTTTTATAAATCTCTCTTTTATTTATTATGTTGAGTGGCACCACGTGTAATTATTTTATTCGGTCATCTAAGCGCTAGTGAAGGAATTCCTTTCTCCGCCAGTAAATTTCTCGTTTACTCATATATATATATATATATATATATATATATATATATATATATATATATATTATGTATATATATATATATATATATATATATATATATATATATATATATATATATATATACATGTATATATATATATACACATACATACATACATACATACATACATATATATATATATATATATATATATATATATATATATATATATATATATATATATATATATATAAACAAAAAATGCATACACGTACAAGGAAATAAGAATATATATATATATATATATATATATATATATATATATATATATATATATATATATATATATCTTAGATTAAACAAAAAATGCATACACATACAGGGAAATAAGAAATAAAATTTAAACGCCATACATAGTGCTACTGTTTGACGATTAAATACTGTATTAATTCTATTTGGCAATTAATCACCAAAAGAACTTCGAATGAAGCTTCAAATTTAATTTTGATGAAAGAAGTAAAAAAAATGAATTTAGATAAAACCACTTCTGCCTTCACTTCCATCGAATCCTCAATTAAGGATGTGTTTGTTTGCATGGAAATAAAATGGAAGTAGTGGAAGTATGCCTGCTTCCACTACTTCAAGTGTTTGTTTGGTTAAGAAAGAAATTATAAATTACTTTTTATATGCTGAGGTGGTGTCTATGTGGCACTTTACTTCCAAAATTTTCTTCCTCACACTTTTGGGTTGGAAGAGCTTAGAAAATAAATGAGTAAGACAAGAAAATATTTTTCGATTTATATATCATCATTATCATTCAAAAGTGATACTTTTTTCATAAAAATAAATAAAATAAGATAGATAATTTATACTTTAACTAATTAAATAATGTTTCCTTCACTTCCTAATACACTTTTTTCTTCTAATTTTAGCAAACA
Organism: Dracaena cambodiana; assembly: GCA_036321105.1. NCBI lineage: Eukaryota > Viridiplantae > Streptophyta > Magnoliopsida > Asparagales > Asparagaceae > Dracaena > Dracaena cambodiana. The sequence goes on along the minus strand of JAYEPQ010000016.1, from coordinate 17,916,025 downwards.
AATACAAGAAGAAAACTCTTCTCTTGCTTCAATTTTGAAAGTTACTTCTAAATTTCTTCCTTAACTTCCATTATTTTCATGAGCCTGACGAGTTGTTTGTGTATGTCACTATTTACAGATATTTTTCAATTCTCCTTCAACAATCAATGCTCAAATTGAAGAGAACAAAAGGAAAACAAAGAGGAAACGAAAAGAAAATGGATTCAAAGTGGATCTACGTTCTAAAAGTTGGATCTCCTGCTGCTGTCGGGGCTCACTAGAAAAAAAATTAAGGATTTTTTGTCTAAAAAATTTATAACAAACTTATAATTATTTGTCCTTTAAATTACTTGGCTCACTAACAAAAAGATAGTGCGTATTTAAAAATTTGCCCAAAAGAAGTTGACCCATAAAATATACCCTCACCAGTCACCATTTCCCTCACTTTAGGCGGTGGCCTTTTGAGGGGAACTTCTAAATGGGCACAAGTTTTTTCCTAGTGAGCCCAGTTAAAACTTCCAATATATAACAACCATGCCCTCTAAAAAAAATCTCCATTTTACCCTTCTTCCTTCTCCCGCTTCCTCCGTCCCTCTCGCGCGCAACAGGTAAATTTTTTTTTTAAGGCTAAAACCCATTTCATTTCTCAATCTCTTCTTATCATTTGGTTAATTAGGAAGTTTAAAGGTGATTATTTTCTTTGTTTTGTGTATTTTCATTAGAACTCTAAACAAAAGAGAGATTTTTGAGTTGTGTCGAACGAGACGTCAATGGAGAATACAACGATGTCGTTGGTTTCATTCGATGATCAAAACACTCTTCAGCTTTGATTCCATCTTCTTTGTATAAAATTTTTCCAATATAACTTTGGATTTTGATATCTATTGAGTAGAATAAAATTAGGGTTTTAGGATTCAGTTTTCTGGTCGATACGGTGCGAGAACCCGGGGGTTGACGTCGCGGTGCGGACTGACAGTCCGCCCAAAATAACATGGTCCGGACTTAAAGTCCGGACAAACTCAATTTGTCCAGACTGAAAGTCCGGAAAAAAAGAATTTGGCCGGACTGAAAGTTTCAGTCCGGCCAAATTCTTTTTTTCCGGACTGAAAGTCCGGACAGAGTAGTTTTCATGATGGTTTTTTTTCCGCAAGAGTATTATCAATTATTAATTATTAATATTGTTAAATTATTGGAACACAGGGTAATATTTCGACGCAGAGTATGCGATTCGATAATGAATTAGTTGTCGATTATGGTTTGGACTTCATAACAAATCAGGTATGATATTATGTTGAAAATTTCTTCATATTGAAATTAAAATATTTCCACTCAAAAATGTATCCTGTCTATTATGACTATAGATTTTTACAAATCGAGACGAACTTTGCCAGTGGGTGCGCGATATTGGAAAGTCATCATGGTTTCAAAATCTGATACTGGAGGTCAATTTAATAAGGGGAGAATATGGTTTGGATGTGAGCGGGATGGACAACCAAGATTCAAGAAATTAAAGAATGATGAGGACCACAGGGGCAGTAAAAAATGTGGATGTCCCTTTCGATTAAAGGGTCAACAGATATCAATAGGGGGCCCCGAATATAACCTAACGGTTTTGTCCGGTGTGCATAATCATCCTGCAGCAGATTACTTCGAAGGCCACACGTATGCGGGAAGATTGTCTGAAAGCGAGACAAATGTTGTGATCGAAATGTCGAAGTGTCACGTAAAGCCGAAAGATATACTGACAGCATTGAAGCAAAATGATCCAAAGAATGTTTCGACAATGAAAACAATATATAATGCACGACACAAGTTCAGAGTCAATGAATAAGGCAGTCGAACGCAGATGCAACAGTTGTTACTAAAAATTTCTGAATTAAAGTATATCGAATGGCATCGAAGCAATGATCAAACAGAATCAGTTACGGATCTTTTCTGGGCTCATCCTGTTGGCGTCGATCTTCTCCGAGCATTTCCAGGTGTTATTATCATGGATTATACCTATAAAACAAACATGTACAAATATCCTTTACTAGAGATAATTGGAGTAACATCAACGAATATGTCATTTTGTATTGCTTTTACCTTTCTTGAAAAAGAAAGGGAAAGTAATTATTCCTGGGCACTTGACAAGTTGCGTGGACTGTTTCTGAACAATGTATATCCAAGTGTCATTGTTACAGATAGAGATCTATCGCTTGTTAATGCAGTTAAGCTGATATTCCCGGCTACCCGACATCTTCTTTGTAGATGGCATATAAATAAGAATGTCTTGACAACTGCAAGAAATTGCTAGAAAAACAGAGTGAGTGGGAGAAATTTTTTTTAATGTGGAAGCTGATAATGCTATCTGATACTCTAGACGAGTACAATGCAAATCTAAGCAATCTAACAAACGAATTCCAAGCAAAACCTGAAGCTGTTGACTACATTCTTAAAACATGGTTAAATCCACACAAGGAGAAGTTCGTGGCTTATTGGACAAATATGTGTCAATATCGGGACAACGTAACTAGCAACCGAGCAGAAAGTGCCCACGCAAAATTGAAGAGACAATTGCGAACTAGTCAAGGCGATTTTGAAAAGTGTTGGAGTAATATACATACATTACTTGAACTTCAACATACAGAGATTAAGGCATATTTTCAAAAAAGTTTGACTATCGTGAAACAACGTTTTATGCTGGCAGAATTTAAGGAATTAAGGGGAACAATATCAATCTATGCATTGAATTTGATCTTAGCCGAAGTAAAGAGAACTGAGTTTGTGGGCGTTAACCCTGCTGAATGTGGTTGCATCATTCGACAAACTCACAACTTGCTATGTGCTCATGAGATTGCAATATACAAAAGAGACAACCAACCAATTTCCTCGGATTGCATTGACCAACATTGGCGGAAGCTTGATATGGTCTCGAGTAAAGCATTGGTTGTTGAAGGTGTCGGGTATCAGAAAGATGTGGAAGTTTTTATTCATAACTTTATTAAGTGTGATAATGAAGAACGGACTCGAAGATTGAGGAAATTAAGGAAAATATCTAATCCAGTTAGTTCTTCATTGGCGGATCCTGTGCCCAAACTGATCGGACATATAGTTGGACGCAAAAGGAAACTTGATATTTCGACACGAAGGGATTCGTGTGCATTTGAGCTAATAGCCTCCGCCTCTGATAGTGCTTCCCCAAAAATGAAGGCTGCTATTCTCCGCAGCGCCCGTAGTCCGTATAAGTTAATTCCAAGAAGGCCGCATATGACCAAGGTTCGCTATTATATATATCTAGTTTTTTCTATATTTCACATTAAATTATTTTAATTTTAAGTTTTTGTTCCATACAGGACTCGAAAATTGTTGTTAAGAAGGCGCCCCCTGTTTTGCCTACAGACCATGCGGAACAACTCCATCTAGCTCCCACTCTTGTAGAACCCTTCAATTCTTAGCAGACACGGATCCTGCTCCTAGTATAACCGGACTGTTCGTACCAGAACAACAGTTAACACCTGTACCCAGGCCCGATTTGAAGTATGAAAACTCATTGCCTGGTTTTATGTTGCCATATATACTTGATGTTGGCGATGTCAAGGCGACGGAAATTGTGGTTTTAGGGTTATCGCACACAGCCTTGGTATGGGGGAAGATCAGTTGATGCAAATCAGAAGAGATTTGTTAGTTGAACTTGACACTAATTACAACTCCTATATTCCATTGTTTGGGAGTATTGATTGGATTGTTGAGCTCTGAAAAGCACTGAATTATTTTCGGGAGTTTCCAAAGGCCGACTATTGGATGACGATGCCAGACATGGGACATATTGTTGCTTCAGTTACAATATAGTGGTTTTCTTTATATCCAACGTGCAATGCCTTACTTTTTACCACTAAGATCTCCCCCTCCTGCCGTAAATATCCAACGCAAAGAAGTTACCATAGCATTCGTTGCGGACTGTCACTTTGTACCTGTAAGCACAATTTATCGACTTAAATATTACTTTGATTTAACTCAACATATGCTTATATATGTTTATATCATCTTTACTATTATGTATCATTAAAATAACTTCATCCCATCCCTCAAATTGCATTGAATTGACACCGACATCGTGATCCCATTGCACAAGGATGGGAGGTACCGTACTTACACCGGATTGAACAGTTCAAGGGGATTGTACCATCTTCGGTTGCTACACAAAATGTTATTGAGTTGTAATGTAATTTTTCTCTTCGCAGACGAGTTCCATTTTGGTGTAATTTTGTTGTATAGAAGTTATGACTAATATTTTGTATATCTCTTGTATCATCGGTTGTGTCAGTCTTATCCGGAACTATATCAGTTTGGTCAAAACACTATCAGCGTGAGATGTATCGGTGTATCAGTGTGTGAGTGAATTATTGTATATTTTTTGCTTCATTCACTATATTTTGTGAAAGATTGTATAATTAGTTGTATTTATAAGTAACGTTACATTAGGTAAACTAATGATTTATCAATTTATTACATAAATAGAATGGGTGAGGCAGCGACGGAGTATCAGACCAGGTAATGCTCATGTCCGGACTGTAAGTCCGAACAGGGGGTCGCCGTTCGGACTGACAGTCCGAACGTGCTTGCTCCGTTCGGACTGTCAGTGCGAACAACTTGGATCTGTTCGGACTGCTAGTCCGAACGGATTCCACCAGTTCGGACTGACAGTCCGGACAGGAGCTTGACCTCGGCCACTACCTCATCCACTCTATTTACTTATGAAAATTGATTTATCATTAGTTAACCGAATTTAACGTCAGTTTAAAGACTTATATTAACAACTAATTATACATTTTTATCGAAATATAGGGAAGGAAGCAAAAAACGTACAATTATACACTGACACACTGATACACCAACCCATTGATACTCTGATACATCGTTTATTGCGATACAATGATACACCGACACACAATGATACAATGATACACAAATACAATGATACTACTGATACACAAATACAATGATACTCATGATATACCGATATAATGATACATGGATACACCCATACAATGAAACAACGATACAATTACTGATACAATGAAATAGTGAAGATTAGAAATAGGGTTCCCTGCATATAAAACAAACAAGATTTTATACAAATTAAAGAAATATGATCAAATACAAACATAGTGTTTATATTAAACGAACAAAAACCGACCAATAGTGTTCATTACAACCAAAAACCATAAATTCTACAAATTCATCAAAATGTTTGCAAAATAAGTTTACACCAGCCACTTGAAGTTCCTTACATCATCCATATCATTATACAACTCACACAATGATCACTGTCTCCTTGTCTTTCTCGGGGGTTGACGTCTGATTCTGGTTCGAGTCGAAATTGCCGTATCGGGTGCATTAGGAGTGGATTGATCTTGACTTGGTTCCCCTGCTTGCTCTTCTAGTGGTTCTTCTGGCTGAGTGCAACCAGTTAGCACGGCTTTGATCTTCGCAAGTGCAGTAAATAACAACCCAGATTGCTTCTTGAATGCCTTATCCCCTTGCGCAAGTAATGGATCGATTATTGCTTCTATGCGTGTATATCTCTGTAATATTAATGAAGCGAAAAAAATAAGTATCAGATAAACTGGGTACTATATGAGACAAAAAATAAAGAACATATATGTTAGTACCTCATCAACGATATTTGGCCGGGTTGATTGACTTCCTTCCTCTGCTTGGGGTTCATCTGATGCTACTCCAAGAAAGCGCTGTGAAACTTTAGAGAACCAAGAAATGTAATCTGACATGTAATCAGATGGGTAGTCAGCAATAGACCCACGGTGCTCCAGATACAATACGTGATCATGCCAATTTCTTCACATCTCCTCAATGTGAGTGTACTTTACCACATAGCTATTGGCTGTTATACCCCGTGCTTCACGTAACGTTGAAAATAGTGGAGGTGGAACGTACTGTTGACGACCAAACTGCCTTAGTACACTCACCGGATGGTACAGTTCAATCACGCTGAAAATCTTCAACGTACCCATAAAAAATGTAATTTCTCTAAACGGATATTTCTCTCTATAATTCCGATATGGATCCCAATCAACCTGCATGTACGTTGGATACAAAGAAGTACATTAGTTACCAATATATAACTTGCAAACTAAATAAGTATATTAAAAAGGGGAAATGTTACCTGGTTGCCTGTGAGTTTATCTAGATTTGACCGAATAGACTGCACATGTGATTGGGAGATATTGTGATCCCGTCTGCTCAATCAGCGACAAGCAAAAGGTTCACCGTTAGCAAAAGATAGGTTCGAGACCGGCATAAAACTTGGGAAATGAGAGAAAATCCAAGCCTGTAGTAGTGTCAGATACCCGACAATATGAGCAACGTTAGCTCGGGAAGCAAGCCCAAGCTGCCTATATAACCATACAAGAGCACCAGCACCCCATGCTAATGTATGGACATCTTCGAGATCATGCAGCAATGGTAAGTAATCAATGGAAACTCTCGTACAGCTCTTGTCCGCGAAAAGCATGCAACCAAGAAAATACAGTAAATAAGCCCTTGCAGCACACCGAATCCTATGTTCAGTGTCAGTATCCACAACCCAGCAAAATTTTTCTCTTAACCAATCCAGTCGAACCGATGCACCGTCTTTCGTATTAAGCTCATTCCATACTTCAGAATAACTGACGCCTAAGGAATGAGTAATTGTATCAGCAGCTTCACGTGAAACTGCTGATACTTGTTGGCAGACGGATTTTCCAACTACAGGTAAGTCAAGGAAGTAGGAAATATCATCCAACGTGATCGTTATCTCACCAAATGGCATATGAAATATGTTTGTTTCAGGATGCCATCTCTCGACAAATGCGCTAACCTCAACAGCGCTAATGTACTGGTAGGAGCATTTGACCAATGGATACAATGAAGACCCACATACTAATTCCATGAATCGAGTGTTTGGCTCAGGTGTCAACAATGACAATGCATTTATTTTTCTCCAGTGACTAATACATCGAAGTGGATCTCGTTCCTGTATATATACTACAGTCTTAACATATATACACACACAATAGATTGTTTTATGATTTTTAATGGGAAATAATTATCTCATCTTTTAGAACGAAGAAAACAACGTGCGTCTTGAAACTCTTCAGTACTGATAAATCAACTGGATCGGTAATTTGACTCATGAAGATCATCTTGAGAGCCTCCTGCATCAGTATTCCCTTCTTCTAGTCTTACACTATCATATCTGATCAAATTCGGAGTTTCTATATTTAATTCAGTATCTACGGCCACTTCGATTTCTCTCTCTCGTATCGGGCGTTGGATTTATGGTCGAGATGCTACTTTCTTCCTCCTTAACAAGGCAGTTGGTCGAACGCGAGAAGATTGTACTGGATCCATCTATGCAATACAAAGATATTTCATTCATAGATGTTTTTTTTATCAAAACAGTAAATTTTCTATGTGTAAGTAAGTAGTAACAAAGTATAATTTGCTACAAATATCATATTTTATCTATTTATTTTTTAGCCAAGATAATGTAATATTAAAATTTAAAGACACTGAAACTGTTCTTTGTTACTTAATCAACCATTAGGACAATACTATTAAACTTCTAAATTAATTAATAGATTTTAATATTAACATCTATAATTATAAAATAACTAAATTTTCGCATATTTTGCAACTACGTTTACAATATTATATTTTCTTCATAATTATAATCTAAATATTAAAAATCAAAATTAACAAAAAAAATGTACTCGTTTAGATTTTTCCGATTCTAAAATATTATCAGACCAAACAAGAAGTTTTCAGTTTTCAGGGCAGTCACAGAGCAAATAAGAATAAACTAAATAAAACAAAATTAAAATTAAATTAAAGCAGACTTACCGTGGAGCTCAGAAATTTGAGATCAAGAGAGAGGAAATGAGGCAGCGGAGGGTTGGGGGGTGTGGCAGCGGAGGGTGGGGGCGGAGGGTGAGGGGGTGTGGCAGCGGAGGGTGGGGGGGTGTGGCAGCGGAGGGTGGGGGGCTGTAGCAGCGGAGGGTGGCAGCGGAGGGTGGCAGCGGAGGGTGGGGGGCTGTGGTAGCGGAGGGTGGCAGCAGAGGGTGGGGGGCATGGCAACGGAGGGTGGGGGGCTGTGGCAGCGGAGGGTGGGGGTGTTGGGCTAAGGCTAAGGCGGCGGAGGCTTCGGCGGCGGACGGTGGGGCAGTGGCAGCGGCGGGTTTGGAAGGAGAAGAGAGAAGTGGGTGGCTTTTGGGGTTTAGAGGGCAGTGGAGATGGAAGTGAGGAGAGGAGTGAGATGAAAATATAGGTGAAGGGCATTTTGGGAATAAAAATATGCTCACTAAGAATTTCTCCCCTTTTCTTAATTGAAACTGGGCTCATTAGGAAATCTGGGCTCACTAGGAAAAAAGTTGTGCCCCGTTAGAAGTTTCCCCTTTTGAGGGGAGTTTCTAAAGGTGCACACCATATTTCATAGTAAGCCCACTTTAAAACTTTTACTTTATAACAGAATTATCTTTAAAAATTTTAGACCATTTTACCCTCTCTTTCAATCACAACTCTTCTCTCTCCTTCAACTTGCAGCAGTGGCAATGGTGGACGATCAGAGTGGATCTTGAGCGGTACTGGCAATACCTAGAGAGTGCTGTGTTGGAGAAAAGATGTGCAGTGATCGGTTCTAGAGAGGAGAAGAGAAAAATTTAGAGAGGGACTGTTGGGAGTTAGGATTCAGGGGAAGTGAAGAGAGAATGTGAGAGATAATAAAGAGTAATTTGGTTATTTTTTATGCCTATGGAAAAAACACACTTTTGAAAAGAGAGGTGGGTTCCCAAGGAAATCTGGGCTCACTAGGAAAAATGGTGTGCCCGTTTGGAAACTCCCCTTTTTAGCTTTCAAAATTCAAAAGCCCAGAATCGGACCCCCAATCCAGGTGCCAGTAGCGGATAAACAAACCCTAATTGAAACCAAGAGATTCGCCGGAGATGAGAGGAGTAGGCGGCGGCGGAGGAGCTCGTCAGCGAGGCCCACGCAAGGTCTCGGCCATATCCCCCTACAACCCGGCCACCGCCGCCTCCGCCGGAACCCTCGACATCATCCCCGGTGGCCGCCGCGACTCCGACGCCAGCATGTGCAGCAGCCGTCCCTCCTCCGCGGGCGGCCGCCCCCTCCAGTCGGCCCTCCTCTCGGATCGCAGCGCCCAATCCGTTGCCCTACACTCCATCAATGCCTACCTCTCCTCCCACTCCGCCGGCATCTCCCTCAAGCCCCCTCTCCCCTCCGCCCGTGACATCACTGCCTGTATACGCTTCCTCCTCTCCCGTCTCGACTTCGACCTCGGCCCCAACCTTGATGACGACCTCGTCGCCGTCCTTAAGTACCTAGGGTGCCCTGTCAAGCTCAACCGCTCCGCCCTCCGAGCTCCCGGCACCCCGCACGCCTGGCCGCCCCTCCTCTCCGTCCTCTACTGGCTTGTCCAGCTCGCTCGCTACGCCGATCACCAGCTCTCCTCCTCCCCTCTGCGCCGCCCCACCAATGATGTCTTGCTCTACACAGCTCAAAGCTACACTCTTTACATCTCTGGCGAGGACGAAGCTGTCACAGAGCTAGATGAGGAGTATCTGCGCGAGATGGAGCATGGTGCCGCTAATGCAGCTGCTTCGGTAGATGCTCTTGCAAAGGAAGTTGCGGAGCTTGAGGAGAAGGTGAACGGGATGAAGTCGGGATTGTCGAGGAAGGAGGAGTTGGAGAGGGAAAGGAATATGCTTGTTGAGGACAGTAGGAAGTTCCAATCCGTTGTGGAGAGCTTTAAGGAGAAGGTGGCGGAAATGGAAGGGAAGTTGAGGGATTGGGAGAAGGAGCTGGAGGCAAAGGAGAGGGAGAGTAAGGGGATATGCAAAGAGAATGTGGAGCTGCAGAGAAGGATTGAGGGGCAGGTGGTAAATGCAAGGGATGTGGAAAGAATGAGGAGAGAATTGCAGGCTGTGGAGAGGGACATTGGAGAGGCGGAGCAAGGGAGGAATGCAATGGAGGAGAAAGCTTGGGAGCTCGAGGTGGAGATTGGAAAGAAATTGAAGGAGCTTGAGGCAATGGTAGAACAGTGCAATCAGGCAATGAGGAAGTAAGGTTTTTTCATCTAATTAGCTTTTGATGCTCATCATCTTTTTTATTCTATTACTTATCATGACTACCAATTACACTTCTGAATTTATGATATGCTTGCTCAGCACAATGGAAATAGACGTTTTAATTCTGATAGTCTAATATTAGATTATACTTGCATTCCCTTTTCTTAATGGGGTGACATTTACCTAAAATACAATCCTACTGACCATAAGGAGCAGCACTAAGCCGAGCATACTTCACAAAAAGGACCAAGTCAAGTTTCATACTAGTAATCGTGAATATTATGCCAGTCCTTCATACTATGGAGCTGGGACTTATTCCATGTAACTCATGGCCAAATAGGAAGCCAGTTGTTCTTAGGAGAACTATTTTGTTCTTGATGGTGCTTTCAAGTTTCAACTTCATGCAGTTAGAGATCAGCATAAAATTTCCTTGTAGATCGGTTTAAAGTTTTGAGTAATGGGCAACGTGTTTTGCATTCAGAAAATGTATTTATTATACTTAAGATAGATTACAAGCCAAAAGGTTAAATTGAGATGCTATACTGATCAAAGAAATTTGGGCAGGATTCTAAAAATTCAATATATGTACATTGTTATGATTGGAAGACAAAACTCAGTATAAGTGCTCGACTTTTGTACAATAATGTATTTTATATCTTATTGACATCATTCATAAATTAACTCATGCTGTCAAAGAAGAAATAGGTTGCTTGTCTATCATCCTTAGATAGTTAATATGTCTATTGTGTTGGAGGTGATCATGACAGAGCAGCTTATTAGTTAGAAATCATTAAGTCCTATAGTTTTTACTTTTATGATGTTTTCTTATTGGATTTTAAAGCAATTTTTCGTGAATTAATTTGCCAGGAAGGTGGACTTCGTAAATGTATCAGATTTATGGTGTGACTGTGCATGCATGATAGATTAAGAGAAACACTCAAGCAAAATTGTCAGTTTGCTATGAGCAATTGTGGTGTAAAGTAGTTTTATTTGCTACTTTTGTAGTTTTTCCTTGAAAGTTCAAACTAGCTGAAACTGATGAAGTTACCTTAATTGAAGGCTAATGTCTTTCTGGTTTTATTATAGTCACGACTGTTATATTCTGGTGTTTTTTTTGTTAAACTGAATCTATGCTTTTAGTTAATACCAAACTATTTTTGGTACCATTTCTTACTAAGAGGAATTGTTGATTGCCATTTATGACCTTGTTAACCACAACTGCCAGTTACAATCGTGAGCTAACAAAGATATCAAATTGATACAGAAGGAACATATATGTATTTAGTACCATAATTGAGTCACTGAAAGGCGACTTCTACAAGAATGTTGCCCTTTTTCACATGTCTCAACATGCCTTTTCAATTACATTTATTTCTTTTTTATATTTCAACTCATGCAAACTATAAGGGCCTTCATAGGTACAGGCATCCTTTGGTCTTTGCTTCCATCTTGTTAGTTTTGTCATGAGGTTGCGGAAATTTTTTTTCATTCCCTTTGGTTTTTATAAGTAGATATAATTTGCAACATTTTCAAAATAACAGCATGCACTTCTAAGTCAAGGATATTTATGCTTGATGAGAATGCAATAATTGGATTTTTGACAATCTGTTGCTGCTCACTGTTACTCTTATTTGTCCACTGATACTTCAACATAATGTGGTGATATAACTGTAAGTTATAGGTTATTTAGTGCTCCTGCCTTTGATTTGTAGACAGGTATACTAAGCTTTTTATCCCAAGTACTTAGGATAGGTTACACGAACCAGGTACTTAGGATAGGTTACACGAACCAAATGAGAATCATGCCGGATCGACCGCATGGATAATTCTTCTCCACTCATTCCTATCGAGCAATATATCTTCACTTAAGCCTCTACCATTTATTTCTTTTCATATCACCTCTATTCATATTTTCTTTGGATGATCTTTCGTTTTTTAATTTGCCTTATATTGATAAACTCTGCTCGTCGAACTAGTATATCTGTAGGCCTATGTAGCACATGACCAAATCATCATAGGCAGTTTTCTTGCATTTTCTTTTCAATGTGAGCTACGTTTACCTTAACATGGATATCCCCATTTATCACTTTATATCTTGTAGTGTTACCACACATTTACCCAAGCATGTGCATTTTTGCTATACTCATCTTTTGTGAATGACGTCTCTTTATAGCTTGCATTTCGTGCCATATATAGCAAATTGAACCTAATAACAGTCTTATAAATTTTTTATTTTATTTTAACGGAATGTTATGTTCACAGAAAACTCCTAATGTGTACCTCGAATTCAATCCACCAACTTTGATTCTATGGTTAATATCACTATTGATCTTTCACCCAAGTACTTAAAATGAGTGGTTATTTGTATCTCTCACTCTTCCATTGCCATAGCATTATAGTCTCGGATACTTTGTTTACTAAAATCTCAAGATTATAATGTTTGTCTATAACTCCAACTTGGCATTTGCCTCCGCTCCCATCTCATCAACTAAGATAATATCATTAGCAAATAACATATACCAAAATTTATTATCCTGAATATCTTTATTAAGCTCATCTATTACTATGACAAATGGGCTCAATTCAGATCTATGATGCAATCCAATTGTGATCGAAAAATTACTTGTTAGGCCGCAATAAGTTCTGACATTTGCCACTACTGCATCATACATGTCCTTAATTATGCCAGTATATTTGATGGAGACTCTTTTCTTCATCAATGTCCATCATAGCATCTCTCTGATACATTATAATAGGTTTTTACAAAATCAATAAAGACCATATGCAAATTTTTATGTCTTTCTCAAAATTTCTTTATAAGTTAATGAAAAATTGAATAGCATATGTCCTTGATCTCTTCGACATAAACCCAACTGGTTATTTGATATCCTAACAATTTGTTTTAACCCATGTTCAATTGCTTTTTTTGAAGCTTCATAATGTGACAGGTGAATTTTATTCCATGGTACTTAGAACAACTCTAAATATCACCTTGGTTCTTATGTATAGTTTTAGAATATTTTTCCTCCATTTATTTGGTATCTTCTTAGTTTGTTAAATCTAGTTAAAAAGGTTTGTCAACCACTTTCATAGTTATCAATATCGTACTGTATGCGATACGTCTCCTACGATACAGTACACAAAAAAAATAGATACATATATTAACTGCGATACTATTGAGTTATGAATTTTAGGATACGCTAAGCATATCCTACGATATGCGACCCGTATCTTACGATATGCGATAAGTTATGATATACTGACTTGGCTTATCAATGAATTTTAAACTCATTCAAATAAACTTTTTAGAGTTGAATACGGAATACAAATTCCGAATAAGTATAGTTATTTAACAATAAAGAATATTAAAATTCAATATGCTTACATTACTTGATAAAAATATTTAAACAAATCATCAAAAGAGATTTATTTTTAAATTATAGTCAATATAAATTATTTAATTACTAATTCTCAATTTAAGTATCTAATGAGTTATTTATTATATGATAAAATTTCAATAAAAGGAAGACTTTATATATATATTTGAGAAGGTGAAATTAAAATAGGTCGTCAGGATGATGATAGTAATATATCTATAAGGGATGATTAATTTATATCACTTTTAGTTATTGTGTATTTTTTTCGGATTGATAATGAACTTAAGTTCAATGCTTTGATTTTTTTTTTTGAAAATCACATACAACCGAAACTGAGACAACATAAAAGGAGAAAGATTGGGAAGACGATCTAATTTGATTATGGATATAAAATTTGATTTTAAATGGATTGGTGAGAAATAAGAACTTGACATAGTGAAAGTTGTTGCTTATATAGATTTCAAAGTGTGTTTAAGTTGAAAGAGGAACAATGGATCTAATAAAAAGAAAACGAAGAGAAGATATAATCGTAAAAGTTTTGTCTATTAGCTATTTGTTTCTAAAATTTAGTCTCTAATAGATTATTTATAATTATTAGTGAGACCTCTTAACTGGAATCCAAGTGACCTCTTAACTGGAATCCAAGTGTAAACAATAAATAAGGAAAAAAAGAAAAATAAGAGTATACTGAAGGAGGAGTTTGTGTGGAGCAAAAGTGACAGATGAAGAAATAAATATCATTTTTCAATTGAATTTAGCAATGTATTTGCTAATGAAGTATAATTTGATTAATAGCCTCATAGTTATCACATTTTGAATGTTAGTTATTTATATATGGTTATTGACTTATATTTAACATATTACCGACCTTTAGTATTTGCGTTTGTTATTTGTTTATTTATACTTTAAATTTGCTTATATATTTGTTATATTATATATTGTTATGTGCTTGATTACTTAGTATATATTGATTAATGTATCTTACAATACGATATGTGATACGATAAACGATACAATACATAAGGATAACGATACACTATATATATCCCAATTTGATAACTTTGGCCACCTCACACCTATCTCTTTTGGATATCTCCATAATTTAATAAGAATCTCATTCAGACCACTAACTTTTCTTGATTTCATTATCTTTAAAGTGTCTTTTATTTCATATTTCTTAATTCCACACAAAAAAACTACAATCCATATCTTCAAATTGAATAGTAAGGTCGCCCAAATCTTAGTAAAACTACTATTATGTAAACTGTCAAAATAATCTCTCTTTCTTTAATCTCTTCATATTGAACTAGAACTTTTTGATCCTCATCTTTCATTCACTTTACACTGTACAAGTTTGTAGGCTTTCATTAATTTATTAAAGCAATTTTGTATATATCGTTTTCAACTTATTTATTATCTAATTTCTGGTACACTTGCTTATATAATTTAGTTTTTGCATCTGAACAATTTTGTTAATCTCCTTCTTGACTAGCTTATATCTCTCAAAACTTGCTGCATAACTATTCTTTTTCAAATCACTATAAAAGTCATGTTAATCTTAATAGTATTTTTGCCTCATTCCCCCTTGATGCACTCCTTATATGGTGAAGCACTCCTTTTGACTCACTACGTATATTTTTACCTGCCCTTTTCATGCAGCTAGCCATTTTATTTCATGTTATATTGAGATCATTATGGATCTTCCAATTTGCTTCCTTTACCATTCCACCTACAAAGATTTTTTGGTTATTTTCTAACTGCCACTACTTAATCTTAAAATTTAATTTATGCTTAATCTATCCAAGTCTCCTTTTAATCCTAATATCTAAAACTAAGCAGTTATATTGGGTAAATACACTTTAACTTGGCACTACCTACAATTGATGCAACTAGCTCCACCTACCCTTTTAGTTAAAAAGAAATCTTTTGGCTCAAGTGATCCATTTTTCAAAGTAATAAAGTAAAAAAACTCTCTTTTTAAACTAAATGTTTGCTAAAATTAAATCATAAAACAAAACAAAAATTAGAATTGAGTTACCGCTTTATTTCTCTATCCAAAATCAAGTCCCCTATGTATAATGTCAAACCCATTACGACTAGTTTCGACATGTCCATTAAGGTTTTCACCAATAAAAGTTTTTCTCTAGTGGGTATTCTCTTTACCATCTCATCTACATTCTCCCAAAATTGACATTTATTAGATTCATTAGGTCCTACCTGTGGTGTATTGACAGTAATGATATTAAGAATCACCCTAATAATATTCTATCACATTTCATCCTAATATCCATTGTATTTTCAAGTAACTGTTTATTTATGATCACATCTACCTCATTATTATTTCTATCGCTGTTTGTCCCGAAGGTTTTATGACTCTAGTATTTTAACCTACTTAACTCTCCTGAAGACACAAGTCTGCAAAATATTAATCCTCCTAATCATAATAATAACTAATTCTACTAATTTATCCGTAAAGAAATTTATGTTCTATGAGGCTAGCCAAACCCTATATTTATGAGGTAACATGTTTATTCTTGTTCCTTAAGTTGTAGAAACCATTTCATATTTGACACCATATACTAGTGTTGACATGGCAAGTTACTTCTGGGCAATGACCTAACAACTCTTACACACTTTTCATTATATCCTGACTCCAATATAGTGTATTTCTCAGTAGGATACGTCCCAACGAAATTCATTTTTTAGCTCATATCATAGTATGTGATGATGTTTTAAGCTAGATATTATAGGTCTACTACAACTGTCATCATTTATCCTAGTTTGAGACGTGCAGTGAAAAGATGAGAACTTTAGGCAAAGTGCTGGTGGAATTGATCCGTAAAAGGTATAAAGTTTTAAATATCGGATACTGTAATCGTATATGATGAGAATTTTTTATATCAGATAGGGATCTCAGATGATATGAAACGTGCTCATATTGGATGTTCGTATCGGACATTGTATATATTTGCATAATATATATGTAATATTTATACCTTAGATGATTTTAACTTCCAAGATCATCATCTATCTTACAGAAATGACTCAACATGTATGTGAGCATTCTAGAATATGCATTCAAGTGCAACACAATAAAATAAACTTGGAGTGGATTCAATCAGAAGTTCAACGCATTAATTATTGAAAGAAATCAAAATTAAATTAAGAGATAACAACAATGTAACGAAAATAGTGATGACTAGGGGCAGCTGAGCAAGCACCAAAGTAAATAGGAAAGAAGAGGAAAGGAGGAAGAAGAGAAGAGGGAAGAAGAGAGCCTTTAAAAAAAGGCTTTTGGAGTCTTAACTTGTACTTGAAGAAGCCCCACAGAGGTTGTCCCTGGCAGTTACAGTTCTTGCTATGTGCGAGAGATGCACTTAAATTTTTGGCACTGCAGTTTAATCTGACTGATTTAGGGCATATGTGCAAGAATTTAGGATTTTGCTTAAGTAAAGATACGGGGTTTGGGTATAAAATATACATGATACGTAATATCTCTTTAGTTAATATTGTTCACTTTTGATTTAGTTGAGTTTTTAACTTATATTGGACTATACGAGCTCAAAACAGTAAGAACTTATTTTCACCTTATCATCACGATACAAAATAGAATGAAATAAACTTGCATCTAAATCTATAATGGTTTTTCTGTCTACAAGTGGTCACAAAGGATGGTAAATTTAGGTAATAACTGAGGAAAGGTTTAAACCATGTTAGCCTCATACAACTTCCAGAAATCCTGGCACACTCCTCTTCCTGGGACGACATAGTTGTAGCAATGTGGACTTGTCTTCATACACAAATTCATACAAAGATTCTGGACCATATGAATCTCTCATACATTTTATGTAGACCATTACTTTGGCATGCAACAACAACAAGTTCGATTTAATTGTTATATTGGGAAAGTGTGGCATCTCATTTATTCAATGAGAAATGGATCAAATATGATAATTTGATGGTAATGTAAAGATTAGAATATACTCTGGGACTTCTGAAACGATCCATTTTTTTTTGGTAAATTTGAGGTTTTCTCTGTTAAGTATTACTGTCGTGTGTCTCAGCCTACAATCTGGGGTTTGGGGCTGTGAGAATAGTTGTAATAATAGGTCCTTAGTCAGTTTGCAATCTGTATAATGGCTAGAATTTCTGAGAGGTATATATTAATTTCTGTAAATGTTTTGTTGGAAATGACATAATTCAAGAATTTGAAGGGAAATGTAGTGATACTAACAAAAATGATGATGGAAAAGTTCTTTTCATCTCTATTTGTCCTGCTGATAAAACTGGCCTCTGAGCGACAACAAAGAGACTAAAATTGTCAAGGGAGATGAAGTTATTGTATTGTGGATACTAAGTGGCTGATTTGTGACTTCTTATGTAATATCATTGGTTAAAAGTAAGGTTTAAATATTGGCCTACATCGATATTTATTGCATATATCATATCCAAATAGTGCCAATATTCCCGATATTGCTTATACGAATGGCTCGATATTGTCGATTTATACACCATAAACGATCGACCTATATTGATAATGAGTTTGATATTTTAAACTTTGATTAAGAGGGACAGTGATGAGATATTAGATATCTATAGCAAAGTAGTTCAGAGAGTTATGATGCACATTTTTTATATATCTAAGTTCATGAAAGTAAAACCATATTGAGTGTCTTAAAAGTTAGGAAATTTAGGTTAGAGTAAATCAGGAGTTTCCATGATACATGGAATCATTTCCATGAAAGCGTATACCCAAATGCAAGCTGTGCTTGTTATTTGCAAAAAGGTTTACAATGGCACAAAGTGTGGGAAAAGGGTAGAAAATTTGAAATGGTGTACTAACTTCTCAAGATAAGATTTTTTGTGATAAAATTAAATATCAAACTATTAATAATAGGGAAATCTTGTTATTTATCCTGTAAAGTTACCATTGTATTTCAATGGTTATTTGAAATTTCCACTATATAATTGCAAAATGGTCATCTTACTTAAAATCAATCACATGGAAGATTCAAAGATATGAAAGGATAGACTTATATGCTACAGAGAAAGCATATGAGGGAATAATAAATGGGACACTTGGAGGGGATGGAGTAAATTAGGGTGTGGTCGCTAATACTGTCGACATTCAAGAAAGCTTGTTGAACATATGTAGAAATTTGTGGTTAAAGTGAAAATTACTGGCGCCAAAATTGGTGTTTGGTATGCTCTAGCTCAAAATATCTTTCTATAATTTCAAAAGTAAAGTGGCAATGGTTGCTGGTTACCATATTATTGTTTTATATTCATTTTGTTCATCTTCAATGATTTGAAGTGTTTAACTGAAGTTGTTTTAGAGTAAAAAGTTTTTATTTCAATCAAATAAACGATAAAGCTGTGAACTGATGAATTAAACTTGTGTAACATACTATACCATCATGCAATTAGCTTTGTTCTTTTAGATATGTTTCCGACCATTTTGGTCAAAAGATTAAACTCATGGTGGTCAATAACTATTTTGAACTGTATTATTGAATAACTAGTTCACAACCTTATCTCATTTATTGGGCCAATTACAAATATGTATAACATGCTATACCATGATGCAGTGAGCTTTGTTCTTTTGGATATGTTTCTGACCTCTTTAGCCAGAAGATTAAACTGATAGTGTTGGCCAACAATTATTTTGAATTGTAATATCCAATACCAACTTTACAAGTGTAGCCCAAACAATAGGCCAATAACGTGCATCAGGAATAAGTCTTGCATATAATCTAATACTCCCGACAAGCTAAAGAATAAATTGTAGCCCTCGTTTTTGTGGAAGAAAATTCGGTAAAGCAATTGTGACCAAGCATGCTTGGGTGAGCATAGTACTTGGAGGGGTGATCTCCTAGGAAGTCCTTGCATGCGACATTACGACCCCTCACATGCAAGATAGTGCAAGCTATCATGCACATGACAGATAAAACAAGTAGGAAATAGATCATGTTTATCGAAGTTAGAAGCTAGGACCATTCAATCCTTGGGGGTTCCTCTAGCACTATTTCAGCTAACTGTTATACCTGAAAGCTTAAGCTGTGCAGTTGTGTACTGACGACAGATACGTTAAAGATAAACAATAGCAAATGAAATAAAATTGATTGGGTTAAGTGCAGATCACAGTCGAATAATCTGCTATGACTATAATTTGAAAATGCAAAAGCCATTAGGTTATTTTCTTTGAGATCTGGCGGTAGAGGGGAGGGAATTTTGTATGCATAAAGTGTGAGACGCATATAAAGACGATGTTGAGTGTTCAATTTTCTTGATAACCTTTAAAGTAAAGATGACCACAGATGGGTAAGCCAGGGGATGCCAATAGAGGTAACAAGGAAGAATAATTGAGGTTGTTATTTCATATGTAACATTTTTAGTGAAATTGAGCATAAATTCCTTTTGCTTTTTGGCTTGTTGTGCCTCAGGGATAAATGATGAGGTAAAAATAATGGGGATCATGGCAATCAGCCGTAACAAAATGATGGAGATCAGGATTTGATTTGGAAATAGATTTGATTTGATTTGGATTCTATTAGGATTCTGTTTGTCAGGGTTTCCCTATATATATGGGTTTGTATGGAGAATTAAAGGAGATGAATAATATTAGAAAGTTTCTTGAGAAATTTCTGGCGTGGATTTCGCTTTAGCAAATCTTTCCTTGTGGATTCGTGGAGAGTGGGCGTGGATTTGCCTAGGTGGATTCCCGAACCGTATAAGTTCTTCCTCAATCTATCTATTTTCCCCAATTTGTCCCAAAAACCCTAATTTTCAAAACTCTAACCCTAAATTTGCTTCCGTCCTGCGTCAAATTTGGTATCAGAAATTTCTCAAGAAATTTTCTTATATTATTCATCTCCTTTAATTCTCAATACAAACCCATATATATAGGGAAAGCTTAACAAACAGAATCCTAATAGAATCCAAATCAAATCAAATCTATTTCCAAACCTGATCTCCATCAATTCTTCCCGGCTTCAAAACATGAACCTCTGGTGAATGACGAAAATGATAATTATCGAGCAAATCCGGATCGAACTGTTGGACTTCTTCGGTGCGCAACCAAGTACAATCTGAGTCTGGACGTCCATGCCAGCGCACCAAATAACGCTGATATATACCATCTTCA
This sequence comes from Dracaena cambodiana, assembly GCA_036321105.1. Lineage (NCBI taxonomy): Eukaryota > Viridiplantae > Streptophyta > Magnoliopsida > Asparagales > Asparagaceae > Dracaena > Dracaena cambodiana. The sequence goes on along the minus strand of JAYEPQ010000016.1, from coordinate 17,895,401 downwards.
GTTTTGCCAGGACATTGATATTTTTCCATCCGTACATTGCCTCCTCCTGCTCTACAAAAGCATTATATAGATCAGATTGAAGACATTCTGGATGATGAGATTGTTTCGACTGCTGATGGTGGATATCAGCGTTATTTGGTGCGCTGGCGTGGACGTCCAGACTCAGATTACACTTAGTTGCGCACCGAAGAAGTCCAGCAGCTCGATCTGAATTTGCTCGATAATTATCATTTTCGTCATTTACCGGAGCTTCATGTTTTGAAGCCGGGGAGAATTGATGGAGATCAGGATTTGATTTGGAAATAGATTTGATTTGATTTGGATTCTATTAGGATTCTGTTTGTTAGGGTTCCCTATATATATGGGTTTGTATGGAGAATTAAAGGAGATGAATAATATTAGAAAATTTCTTGAGAAATTTTTGGCGTGGATTTCGCTTGAGCAAATCTTTCCTCGTGGATTCGTGGAGAGTGGGCGTGGATTCGCCTGGGTGGATTCCGAACCGTGTAAGTTACTTCCCCAATCTATCTATTTTCCCCAATGCATCCCAAAAACTCTAATTTTCAAAACCCTAACCCTAAATTTGCCTCCGTTCTGCATCACAAAACCTATCAGCCTACCTGTTCACCTAAACCTCTTTTGGAGTCTGGCACTTGGGGATATAAACTGGTTAAATGAGGTCAAAGTAATGAGGAAAGGCTATACATCATATATCTACCTAGAAGCTATTTAGGCCCAGCTTTATATGAGATGTTTGAGATCCTATTCTGCTCATAAAGTCAAGAACTCACCATCTCCTAGATGGTTGACAACCGGTGATGAATTTGGTTAAATTTTTTCTGGAGCTTTCTCGTCACTCCTAGCTTCATGTTAATACGAAGGGTTTGGATGATGATAATCAAGATGAGGAATAAGTTGGTATGATTTGATAGTTGAAGGTCCACCACTTGCAATATCTGATGAGGAAGGATTCATTTCCAATAAGTTGTTGTAAAGGAATAATATAATAACTGAGAGTGAGATAAGGTAGGGGCAAAGAACACTACTGCAATTTTAGGACACAATCATTTTAAGATTCCTAATAATTTTTGGCTTGATTCCTTTCCATTGTTTGCGTACCCCAAGTACTTGGGATAAAAGGCATAGTTGTTGTTGTTGTTGTTTGATTCCTTTCCATTGTTTATCTTAAATATCTTGACCTATCAATACTTTCTCCAGTGTATCTCATCTAGCTTTTAGTTATTATATAGATTCCCATTGACTTTTCTCATTTTCAGGTTAAAGCTTGGCGATGATCTTCAATATGTTTTGAATCCTCGAGGTTCATCACCATCTGATGTAATGGGGCTTGATTACAAAAGTATCCTAAAGCCTTCACTAGTTGCTCTCTCTGAGGATACAAAGAAAGGGCCAGTTGCAAAGCTAGAGGAATTGAGGGCTCTAAAACAACAATTACGCGAAAATGCTGTGATGCTCGAGGAGAAGAAGGTCTCTCTTGCGGATCTTCAAGCTAAAGTAGCCGAGGTCTGCCCCCAATGCTTGTTATCTTTTATTTCTCTTTCTATATCTTCTCTTTTTTTCTTCTCTAGTACAATTACAACCAATTAAACGTTGCAGAATTGGTTTCTTCCCCATGCTCAACATTATAGCATTTTGGAGTAGTTGATTGCTTATTATGTAGGAATATTAAGTTTGGTTTTCCTAAACAACATTCATTTTAATTACCTTGATTACAATATGGTGACTTCTTAATCTAATAATCAAATGTCAACAAATGCTAGCCTTCGTGCAATGATTAATATTTCGCTTCTTGTTATTAGATTACCTGGCATAGTATTGAAACTGATATTTTGTAGTTCCAGAGAAATTAAGAATATATCTGGCCACTTAGTTATCTTATGTACTCTTTTTGGAGCTTTGAATTATTTATTTCTTTGCTGCCATTCTGTTTCATTTCATCACCAAAGGAAAATAACAAAAATTGCTACCTGCTTTTAGAAAAAGTAATATTTACATTCTTTGGAACCTTATTTGTGCAGGTACATAATATTTGCTGGTGTTCCTGTCCGTGATGTCGTGTTTTATTACAGATACAATATCTATATTTTCCACATGCTTCGACAATTTTGGAATCTTAACGACTGAATACCCTTCTGTGAAATTTGGTCCAAAAGTTCCTGGCTGAGAAAATTTCAATAGACTCATCATCATTGGTTATAATTCAATCAAATAAATAATTAGGTAGCATCTTGACCAGTAGGTCAAAGTATCAGGTATTTTTAATATAAGAAATATTAACATATCAGAAGTAATGGTATGCATGATTGTGTAGTAATTCATGTTCTACTGGTGACTGACTTAGAGTATATATATCCCAGCTGCAGAGATTATGCATATGGAAAAGCATCTTTTGTTGAGAATGATTGCTCATTATATTTTGGAATTTCAATGCAAAGGTTTAATAGGCTCTAAGAGTTTTGCTATGCAGTTGCAATGATATATAGTGTTATGCAACCATACAGAATCTTTTTTTCTGTATTTAATCCTTTATAAGAGTCAAAATATAAGTCATTTGGCCAGTAGTTGTATGCTTCTAATAAAGAGGAAAATGATCATCTGTCAAGAGTACTTAGGAAGTTACTCTTTGCAAAATTTTAATAGAGGCAGTTTCTGTCAGAGGAGCTAGGAAGCAAGGATAGGGACATAGATTTGGACACGAATACAAATAAAGGCACGGGACACGACATTTGTGAAAAATGAGAACACGAATTCAACTATGATATGGACAAAATATAAAAATAAATTATATTATTCTATTATTAAAATAATAATCTTACTACTCAAATATCCAAAAAGAAAGCATTGAAAATGTATTGTTAATTTCTTTTCATTATTTTATAAGGGATAAGTCTCGTTAGTAACCATGCATCTATTTCCCTCACTCTCTTTTCATAGGCAATGAGAAAAGAAAATGTGGTACTGACAGCGGATCATGGATCAACATAGAGTGTGAACACAAAAAATCATTTCTTTATATATAGCAACCAAACAAGACTCATGTGCAAAAGAATTAAAATATATCTTCATAAAGCTAACTTGGAGTAGATTATTATTACCAATTTACCAATATTTATTTTTGACTTTTCCAGACTATTTAATTATTTTTTCAGACATAATCGACAAGAAGCATGGACACGACAATGGTACGACACTTTTTTCTTCTTATTAGACATGCTGTTTAGTGTATCCGACATGGTTTTTCATGTCTACAGTGTCCTAGACTATTTAACTCTTTTTTCAGACACAAGCATAGTTATCAATATCTTACGATATGTGAAACGTATTCTACGATACGATATGATTCTAAGGAAAATTGATACGTATCTTATCGGCGATAATATTGAGTTATGTATCCTACGATATAGTAAGCATATCCTACTATTAGATTAAAATACTATTTTGTATTTGGATTTAGTTTGAGTTTAGTACCACATTGCCTATTGAGAGTTTAATATGGAATTAAGAGGTCTATAAATATATGTACTCTCTGACTTATAATTGATATAGAGATAGAGATTGAGTTTTGATTCTCAATACTTTCTGACATGGTATCAGAGCAAGTTTGAGAAGTAGATCTCAGTTGTGTATCCGATTACCTATCAATCTTAACCCTCCATTCAAAAACACAAAAAAAAGAGAAGAAAAAAAACCGTAGATTACTTGTGGCTGCTTCGTTCGCTTCGTTCGAGATTTGGGAACGACTTTGTTCGAGATTGGTTCGAAGACATCTTGTTGTTTGCTAGTTCGAAAGACAGCAGTGCTACTGCAAAAGAAATCAGCAGCACTCATTACAGGAGAATCTGATTCTTTTTGAACAATTTTTCATCCTGTTTTTGCAGCAGTTCTGTTTGAACAGTTCGCAGATTTGTTCGAACATATTCGTTCGATCTGGTGAATCTTCAAGATGTCCGCTTCAAGGTCTGGCCGATTTATTTCGCATCTTCGTTCGAGGGTTCTGGTGAACCTGACGTGAAAAGATCCTGCTTAGAAAAGGAATAGATTTTGCTTCTAAGGAACAGTGGATAATCTAATTCTAAGGAATAGATCTTCCTTTGGAGTTTTGCTGAACAAGAAGTATTAACTATCCTTATTACTGCCACAACTTTTCTGTAAGTTGAGTTCTCAAATTTTTTTCTATGTCATCATCTACTTCAAATGTTTCATCTACTGCTGTTACTGCCCCTACTATCATGACCGAGAATTTTTACCCAAAAAACCTTATTGCTACTACTGTTAAGTTGAATGGCAATAATTATCTTTTATGGGCTCAATTGTTCAGGGTATTTGTGGGTGTTCAAAGAAAAAATATACATTTACTAGATGATCCACCAAATAAAAACGATCATATCTATTCTGATTGGCTTATTAATGACTATTGCGTGATTACATAGCTCATTAATAGTATTGAAGAAAAAGTAAGTTCTGCTGTTTGTTCTTGAAAACTGCAAAAGAGATATGGAACTCTTAAAGAAGTGTATGGTACTGAGAAAAATATATCATGAGTTTTTGAATTGTATGAGCGCTTGTTTACTCTCAAACAAGACAATTTCTGTATTCGAGTACTATTTCACTCTTCGAGGCATATTGGATGAGGTTGAAGTTTACCGGCCACTGGTTACAGATCTTAAAATCTTTAGATAATATCGTCAGGATCTTGTTGTTACAAAATTTCTCTCTGGATTGGATTCTTCTTTATTGACCCAAGTAAGAGGTCAAATTTTTGTTAGTGATAGTGTTCCATCTCTGACAGCTACATATTCCAGAGTCCTTCGTGTTTATATTAGTTCTAATACATCACAAACTCAGATCCTTGCCTCCAATGACCATTCTGTCTTATTTTCTGGTCAGGGACGAGGTCGTGATCGTGATTCAGCGAGAGGCCGTGGCTGTGTTCACAAGGTTGATTGAAACTCCGGTTGTGGATGAGAATCCTGTGAATGTGATTATTAGGGCAGAAAAAATCACACATTTGTATACTGTTGGGATAAGTATGGAAAATCAGATTGGGTACAAGCTGCTAATACTTTACCTCCAATAAAAGATACTGCATCAATAATGAATTTTGCTAGCACTTCGACATCTTCAACGATGGTTTAGATTCCACAAAGTGAACTTGACAGTTTTCTCCGTTTTCAATCTATCGTGTCTAGACCGCATGCTACTCATACTTCCTTGTCAGCTATTGATGCTCACATTGCTTCCTTTAGCCAACCATGGGTATTAGAATTAAGTTTGCCTCACTACTCATGCTTCCTAGTCATCTATTGATACTCACATTGCTTTCTTTAGCCAACCATGGGTATTAGAATTAAGAGGAGCCATCAACAATATAGACTCTGGAGCTTCCTTTCATATGACAGGTATTAGAATTAAGTTTGCCTCACTATATTTTTTAGATAAATACCTTCATGTCTATATTGCCGATGGCTCCTCTTCTTCAGTCATTGGTGATGGAAAAGTTTATGCTACTAATTTATTAACCCTTGATAATGTTTTGTTTGTTTCTAATTTTCCTATTAGTTTGTTGTTTATTCTCCAAATTACCATAGCTAACAATTGTTATGTAATATTCTTTCCTACTTACTGTATTTTTCAGAACCTCCAGACTGAGATGAGGATTGGTATGGGGCGTGAGTAACGGGAAATATACTTTTTTGATGAGACATCACCAATATGGTTTGCTGCTTCCTCTTTTGATTCCCTTTTGCAGTGGCATCAATGCCTTGGACATCCTTCTCTTCAAAATTTTTATCTCGTTTTACCCACTGTGTTTGGTATATCTACATTAAATTGTGAGTCTTGCGAACTAGGTAAACATTATCGCATTTCGTATCAAGGTCGAGTCAATCTACATAGTAGTTTTCATTTGAGTTAGTCCATTCTGATATTTGGAGAGCATGTCATTTTCTCTCTTTTAAAGACATTAAGTATTTTCTTATATTTGTGGATGATTTCTCTCGCATCATATGGATGTGTTTGTTAAGAGAAAGATATGCTATTCCTAGTATAATTGAACTATTTTATAAGGAAATAAAAAATTAATTTTCTATATCTATTCGTATTTTACACACTGATAATGCTATGGAGTATATGAAGACTGATGTTTCCTTATTTTGTGCTAATAATGGAATTATTCATCAAATATCTTATTCTCACACATCCCAGCAAAACAGTATTGTTGAAAGAAAGTATAGACATATTCTAAATGTTACTCGGACATTAATGATTCACTTGAATGTTCCAAAATATCTGTGGTCTGATACTGTTCTGTGTACATGTCATTTAATAAATAGGATCTCATTGTCTGTCTTGCATGGTAAAACTCCATTTTCCTGTCTTTATCCTGATATACCATATTTCCTCTTATACCTTGAGTATTTGATTATACATATTTTGTTCAAGATTTGTCTTCCGGTTGAGACAAGCTATCTCGTCGTGCAATCAAGTATGTATTTGTTAGATACTCTAGGACGTAAAAGGCGTATAGGCGTTATGATCCGGTGTCTAGAAAGTATTTTGTCTCTGCTGATATTATTTATTTTTGAGCTTGTTTCCTACTTTACTTCCACATCAACATACTAGTTGGACACTTCTCTTCTTTTACTGCTGCCTATCTCCTCTACTGAGATTGGGCAAGTATTGATGCCTCATAAAGGGGATGAATAGGTGCCTCTCATGAAACCACTGTTGGTATTTTCTCACCGTCAAAAAATGCCTTCCCTAACTCACTACCTATTATTTCGCCATCTCCAGCTGCAGGTTCTCAACAATCACAATATTTTTCTACTTCTGCTTATGATCTTCCCATTGCTTTTCGGAAGGGTAAATGCTCTATTACTGCTCATCCTATTTCTCAGTTTGTTTCATATAATCATCTTCACTCAATCTGTTAATTTGCCCTTTCTCTTTCTTTCGTCTCTATACCTCGGTCTTTTCAGAAAGCAATATTGGTTTCTGCCTAGCAGTCGGCCATGGATGAGGAAATGCAAGCTCTTGTCTCTCGTGAAACTTAGAATTTGGTTCCTTCGCTTGATGCATGTATTTTTGGTTATCGCTGAGTTTATTCTGTCAAATACAAGTCAGACAGTTCCATTGACCGTTATAAAGCTCATCTTGTTGTGAAAGGTCTTTTGCAAATTTATGGTGTTGATTACTTTGAGACTTTTGCTCCTGTAGCATGTCTCGACTTTATTCGTATTCTCTTCTCTCTTGCTGTAGATCTCAATTGGTCATTATTCCAATTGTATGTTAAAAATGATTTCTTATATGATGATATATAAGATTTTTTAGGTGTATATGAAACAACCTCCAGAGTATATTGTTCGGGGGGAGAATGTTGTCTGCAAACTCAAGAAAGCAATTTATGGATTTAAATAGAGTCCTTGAAACTGGTTTGAGAAGTTTTCTACTGTAATTACTGATATTGGATTTTAATGTTGTCACTATGATTATTCTGTTTTTGTCTGGCATACTCGTTTTGGATTGTCCTTGTTGCTGTATATGTAGATGATATTCTATTAACTGGGAGTGATATAACAGTCTTAACTAAGACAAAGGATTATCTCAAGTAATATTTTGTAACTAAAGACATGAGAGGACCGAGATATTTTTTCAGTATTGAGGTAGCTTGTTATAAGTATAGATTACTTCTCTCTCTCAGAGGAAGTCTATGTTAGATCTCTTGGAAGAGATCGGTTGTCTTGGGAGGAAACTTGCTAATACTCCAATAGAGTCAGATTTAGATGTGTGGAGTGAAGATAGTGATTTGTATGAGGATATCAAACAGTATAGAAGAATACTTGGTAAGCTTATCTATCTCACGGTCACTAGATCTAATATTTTTTTTGCTGTTGGCTTACTAAGTCAGTTCATACATAAAGTAAGGGACATACAATGAAAAGCTGCTCTGAGAGTTCTGACATATTTAAGAGCTCTCCTGAAAATGAGTTATTTTATAAAAATATGGACATTAAAATCTCTGCTTTTTTAAATGCTGGATATGTAAGAGATAAAAGAGTAAGAAAGTCGACTACTGAATACCTTACATTTGTTGGAGGTAATCTAGTCATATGGAGGAGTAAGAAATATGATGTAGTGTTTAGATTTTCAGCTGAGGCAGAATATAGGGTAATGACACACTATGTGCGAATTGTTATAGTTAAAAAATTTGCTGACTGAATTTGGATTCAATTCGAAAGATCCTATGCCTATGTATTGTGATAATCAGTTAGCTATTTATATTGCTCAAAATCCAGTATTTTATGATCTTACTAAACATATAGAGATAGACTACTATCTGGTTTGAGATAATTTGGCGAAGAAGATAATATGTATTTCATTTACTTCTTCTTCAGAACAATTGACCGATATTCTAACTAAAGTTGCATCACCAACTTTGTTTTCTAATCTGTGTAACAAGTTGGGGATGATTGATATTTATTCCCCAATTTGAGGGGGAGTTTTAGATTAAAATACTATTTTGTATTTGGATTTAGTTTGAGTTTAGTACCACATCGCCTATTGAGAGATTTATATGGAGTTGAGAGATCTATAAATATATGTACCCTCTAACTTATAATTGATATGGAGATAGAGATTGAGTTTTGATTCTCAATACTTTCTGACACCTACAATATACGATACATATCTTGAGGTATGTGATACGTTACGATATGTTGATTTGGCTTATAAATGGATTTCAAACTCATCCAAATGAAATTTTCGAATTAAATAGAGGGTACAAGTTTTAAACAAGTATGTCATTTAACAGAGAGCATCAAAATTCAAAATACTTATTTTAGTTGTTAAAAATATTTTAAACAAATCATCAAAAGGTATATTATTGGTGAAAATGGATAAAAGTATGATGATATACATATGGTTGCACAAGATTTACTACAAAAAATCATATTATCCTGAAAATTCAAGAACATTTTTGAGATGATATACATATGGTTGCACAGCCCATAAATCACAAATAAATAGTAATAAAAAAGGTTTTATACATGCACATGCATACTGGCTATCTACTATACTCCCATCCGTAGACAGCACTTATTTGATCAAATGGTATATTATTAATTTATAGTAAATACAGAGTAGAGAAGAATCATCAATGTGATCGATCCGACATGATTCTCTTTTGGCTCATCTAGCCTGCCTTAAATACTTAGGATAAAAAGTTTAGTTATTGTAGTTGTTGTTGAGTCAATACAAATTATTTCTTTATTAATTCTCAATTCAAATATTTGATGAGCTTATTTATTAAACACTAAAATCCCCATAAAGGAAGAATTTGTATAGATTTGAGAAGATAATGAAATTAAAAATAAAAATTCTTAAGGATGATGACAATGATATATCTATAAGGGATGATTTACTAGTAGTAGTATCTCTAAGGGAGTAGTAGTATCTATAAGGGATGGTTAATTGATATTAATTTACTTGTTTTATATTTTTTCGGAGGGTTAACGAACTTATGCTTAATACTAGTTTTGTTGAAAATAGTATACAATCAAAATTGAGGTAACAGACTGAGATTAGAGAAGCATGTATCAAAACTGACTATTGTATATAAAATTTGACTATGAATAGTTACATGAGAATAAGAACTTTACATAGTAAAAAGTATTATTTGGATGGATTTCAAAACATATTTTAAGTTAAGGGGGAACATTGGATCTAGTAAAAAGAAATGGAAGAGAATGTGTAATTATAAAATCTTTATCAATTAGTTATTTATTCCTAATATTTAATTTCTAATAGATTAATTTATAAGTATTGGTGGGACCTCTTAACTTGAATGCAATTGTAAACAATAGATAAGGAAAAAGAAAAAAAATAAGAGTATATTAAAGGAGCAGTCTAGGTGGAGCAAAAGAGACGAGAGTAAGAAAAATGGATGTCATTTTCAACTTTAAGTGGATTTAGTATTATATTTGTTAATGTAATATAATTTTGATTAATGATCTCATGGTTATCGCACTTTGAATGTTAAGTGAGTGAGTGTGTTTGTGTGTGTGTATATATATATATATATATATATATATATATATATATATATATGAGGAAACGGAAAATACACCGGCGATTAAGGGAGTTCCTTCACCGCCGCTTAGGTGGTCCAATAAAATTAAATGAATTCTCTTAACTGCCTTTTGAGTGGTGTCACATGTAATAATTTTACTGGGCCATCTAAGCGGCGGTGAAGAAACTTCCTTCACTGCAGGTGAATTTTCCGTTTACTCTCTCTCTCTCTTTCTCTCTCTCTTTGTTGACTTATATTTAGTATGTTAGCAGCTTTAGTATTTGTCTTTGGTTGTTTGTTTATTTATTTTTTTTTAAATTTTTTATTTTTTTATTATGTATTATTACATGCTTGATTATTTATCTATTATACATTGATTAAAGTATCTACAATATGATACACAATACGATATATGATACTATATGTAGGGACGACACACTATACATATCCTGATTTGACAACTTCGGACACAACCTATAAAAAGTATGGACATAATTTTTTATAGGATAAGTCGTGTGGTGTATCCAATACTGTTTGTCATGTGTAGCGCGTTCTCTAGATACGTGTCCTGCACGTCATCAATGCCGCATTTCCAGTAGCATGTATATGCTTCTTAGTTGAGAAGGAAACCTATGAGCATGATGTCAATGTAAAGGAGGAAAATTGAGCATAACTTCTTAACGAGGGGAAATAAGGAGGAAAATTGATCATGACTGTAGAGATGAGAAATTTTTGCTTGTTTTGTTACTTTCCTGTAAATTCATTATTTATAAATGAAATAGTTACTAATCAATGTGAACAACTAAATCCAATTGAAAAGAAAGAATCAGCCACAATTTGATTCGTAAGTCTGCAAGCTTAATTGAAAAGAGATATTACCAGTCTAAACTCTCAATAAAAAGAACTAAGATCAACTACTATTTCTAACAGATCTCCAAGATAAAAAGTATCTATTGTGCCTTCGCCTGATCTTTAAGTGCGATGGATCCACTTCCTCATTGATATGCAGATCCATAGAATCATGACTTATCAAACTTGGATCTCGGAAACGATCTAGCAAGTGCATTAATTAAATAGGGGGAACATATAGGCATAATGCATGTATACAAGGTGCATCCTAATGAAAGGAATACTTCAAGATAAAAAAAATTTAGAAGCATGTGATGAATTTAGAAATAAATCAAGTCTTATATGTGCTTATTGGTCTAAAATAGCAATATATATATATATATATATATATATATATATATATAGGTTTATATCCTTACTTAGAACTGATTGGGACTATTTGGTGGAAGTTGTGCCATAGAATCTAGTTACAAAGATGGTAGAGTAGTTTAAGATATTACAGGCACAATTAAATGAGTCATTTATTCTTGTTTCACATAAATTTAGTAATTAATTATGTTTTAATCACATTCTTATCAATACATTATTTGGATACATAATTAATTTGCTAAAAAATCAGGACATGTGATACTAGGATAACATGTAGTAAATTGTGCAATTGTAATAATAATTGAGTTGCTTTGGTTATATAGTATGTTATTATAAGAATTTTCTTGCTATGATGAAAACTATTCATAATTATTTAACACATTTAAAAAAAGAAAAGAACAAAGATAAGCAAATATTATTTACAACTGATATGCACATTTATTGAATAATGTTAATTAAATAGAGAGTGGATCGGGTCTACTAATTATTAAATTTAAATAATATAAATTTAAGCTACTCATGAAAAATATTAGCTAAATAAAGTTAATCTAAGCTTATTATCGTTAAGTTAAAGAAATAATAATTTTAATATGAACATGAATCAAATAGCGAGTGATTTGGATTGCAGAACACTTACCTTAATCCAGTAGTTTAATTTGTAAAAATCAGTAAAGACGAAGCTATTGGGACTGGATCTGCAAGCTGAGTTTATTAACGGATCGGATCTGCAACGGATCTTCAAAATTTTTTGTGGCAGGTGGTGAGGTTTATGGCTGGAATTGATGCTAGTGGTTGGAGAGGTGCGGTCTTTATGATTTAGAAGGCTTTGGCAGCAAAGAACAAAAGGGAGGAGGAAATTTGTTTTTTTTCCTCCATTTTTTGGTGTGTGATGGATGAAAGAGGTGGTGACAGCTAGTGTAGTTCGGGAAAAATAGAGGTAGGATTAAGGTTAGAGTATTTTTCTATATTATAGTATGGTATATTATGGTATGGTTACAAAGGGATATATTTTCTAATTGTATCCAAACTCAAATTGGTCAATTATTTTCTCTAGTAACTAGCAAGTAACTAGTTGCTGGGATAAGGTTAACGTGAAGGTCTGAGGAGATAAAATTAGGGTAGGATAGGATTTCAGAAGGATTTAGTTGACTAATTTAAAATTTGAAATTCTAAATTAAAGAATCGTTTTATTAGGGTAGGATTCAATTAGAAAGATATTCTAGTTATACTTAAATTCTAATATATTTATTGTTATTATAAATAAATAATTATGGGGATAACATCAAATTAAGAGACTTTAAAAGATGGAATTAAGTCAACTAATTATTATTATTATTATAACGGCCTAAGAAGCACGGACATGTAGTATTCTAAATATCGGATACCGGTGATATATTGGTTGGCCAAATTACATACCGGATACTGGATACCGGGCGGAGTATCGCGATACAACTCTAAATACCGGAGTATCATATTTGTATCATACTAGTTAAATAATTAACTATATAGAACATATTAAAACACATAAAATAAGTTTATGGTACTTACTTTGGCCAATGCCCTATAACTAAACTACATGGCCAATGTCCTATAATTAAAATTTTAAAACTATAGATTTTAAGTATCAATTGACAATTGCTTAATTAGAGACATACAAGTATACAACATAGCCAATATATCAACAAATCAGTGAATACTCTCAAACACTCTCATTACTTATTAGTTAACAAATTTTAAATCAAATACACTTCAAAATCCCAATACAGCCAAACATTATAAACCTATTGTTCACTGACTCAATAATTCAGTTCACTGAATCAGTGAACTGAATCACTGATCGGCCTACTGATTCATTGAATCAGTGGGTCAAACACTGATTCAGTTCACCCATTGATTCAATCAGTGGGCCGAAGTCTTCAATTCGGCCTAATTAACGCAAAATTACACAAAAAATTTAAGATTTAAACACAAAAAACAATCAATTTCATATTTAACATGCACAATTTTAAGAGAAATTAAAGAAGATTGTAATCCTAATTAAAATTAATATAAAATTAAACAAAAATGACTTACAGACTAATCGAATTGGCCAACGAAGTTAAGGGATATGTGGAGGAAGATCGTCAGGATGAACTAGATGCTTCAGGTTGTCCAAAATTGCCATCACCTGAGCCGGAGGATGATTGGCGAGGAGCAATCGGAGGGTTTGAGAGTGATAGGTCGGAGAGTGATCGGAGGATGATCATAGAGTGAATTTGAGGTGGACTTTGGGAATTAGGGTAGGATTAAGCCTCGATTTTACGATCACTCGATAACTCGATCGTGAGGGGTGGAGAGAGAAAATTTTAGGGTCCTGCCCGTTAAGATATTTTTATTTTTTAACGGGTCGAGTTTTTTATGAGTTAACAGATTTAACCCGCAACCAAAACCCATTCCTTTAAAAATCGATACTACTTAAGACCGACAGATATGTTTAATACTGTTACCAGTAGATATATCGCCACGTGGCTGATATATCGTCCCATACTGGTCCAAAACGAGAAACGGTAAAAAAAACACTATATAGTTTCGTTTCTTCATGATTTCCGATATACCTGCCGATATTTAAAACACTGCGAACATGGATATAGTTACAGATATGGACACGGATACAACATTTGTGAAAAATGGACACAGATATGACATTTGTGAAAAAATGAAAACACGAAAATGGCAAGGATACGGAAAAATATAAATATAAATATATATTTTCTATTATCAATATAATAATTTTATTAAAATATCCAAAACAATAGCACTGACAATGTATAAATTCGTCTTTTTATTCCTTTACAAATAACAAGTCTTAGTATCAATCATGTATCTATCTGTTTTCCTCACCATATATAGGCAAAGTGATAAAAAGAAAATGTGGTGATAATAACGGATATAGTTCAGCGTAGAATATGAATATAAAAATTTATTTTTACAAATATAGAAACCAAATAAGACTCATGTTCATAAGAAAACACTAAAGTATAACTTCGTAAAACTAATTAGGTATAGATAGATATTACCAATCTAGTAATATTTATTATTGATTATTTCATACCATTTAACTCATTTTTTTTCGACACAGTCTATAAGAAATTTGGACACGGCAATTGCACTACTTTTTTTCTTTTATATTGGACACCGTGTGGCATGTTCGACATGTTTTTTAGCATGTCCGTGGCGTGTCTAAGTCGAATATGTGTCCAACATGTACACGGCATTTCCGGCAGTTTGTCTGTGCTTTTTAGATTACGTCAATTAATTATTAGGCAATACGGTTAAAAAAAAAAAAAAAAAAAAAAAAAAACCATATGCAAAGGGTTAAGTGTTACACTCCTGAAAACCATACCTTATGAAGCTGCCATCTCTTGAAAAAAAAAAAATCCTCTCTCTCATTCTACACATGCCAAAAAGTGGCAGAAAAAGAAAGCCTAGATAAAACAATGAGCCTGTTCCTATTTCTTAAATTTCTGTTTGACAGTATCTGCTTCAGATGTCATATTACCGATAGAATCTCCTGATAAACCCAATGTAGCCTACATAATGACCAAGGGTATTTAGAGAATGGACACTCAAAGTGAAGGTCTATTATGAACTCCTCTGAGTTAAAACACGATTGTTGCAAGATGCCAAATGCGTGGAGCCTGACTCTTGAGAGTAATCTGTTCAGAATGGCCTTTAGCAAGCAATAGGACTCTTTAGGGCAATAATTTGAAACATCAGCGAATGGAAAACCTGGGATAACATCTCTACAATGTCAAAAGCTGTGATAAATATAAAAGTTTGAGCTAATTTCCCATCCAGAGCCATTGGCCTCATGTATCTGATGTATCATTGCTGCTGATGGTCTGCCGAAACTGAGAGTGCAGTGATTTCATGGGCTCAGTATCATTGGTGATCAGATAATTAACTCTCCAATTTAGACTTGAGGTGTGAGATGAACTGTGTCTCCAAGTCAGTAATTAACCTTCCTTCTGGAATCCATTTGTCATAGCAAAGTGAAGTATCAGTTTTCATTTCCAATCTTCTTAGGCTTGAATTCCAGTGCCTTGCAATGGATGATGAATTTCCAGGTATAAGATTGCATATGAGTGGGAGTAGCATCCCAAATTGGGTTATCTTTCGAGCAATGTTCTCTCATCCTGACTGCACGTTAAGATTTTAGAAGAGCAGACTCTCTAATCCATTTTTGTACCAGCAGCACTTGACAGGTCACAGAGTTTTCTTACTCTTAACCACCTTCCTTCTTTGACTTGCACAATTTCCAACTGACAGCATGGGTCTCATTATTCCAAAAAATTTAGAGGCCTATCTTTTCAGTACTCTGATAACCAACTGCAACAGGGAGTTTAAATGATTGAATCCAATGCTCAAGGAGCTTAGAAGCACACTCCTGCTTAGCTCAATTCTGCCAGCAAAGATAGGACAATTTATTCTCAATTTGTTTATTACTGCTACATAATTTGCAGTCTATAAAGGAAGGCCTAAATATTTTGAAGGAAGATAGCCTTGTGCACACCCCAAAGCAGTAGCCAAGTCAGATTTGTGTTTACACCCTCTGCTAGAGTATACATTGCTCTTATCCTTATTGATAGATGGCCAAGCTTTGGGTTCTACAGTTTCCGATAAGCTATTTGAAATATATAGCACATTCAAAAATAATAAAATGGGCTCTTCTACAAATTCCATCTACTCCGAATACTACTAGAAGGTGTAGTAGTCTCAGAAATTAGAATTATAATGCAACATCTCCATGTAAAGAATGTTTCAGTTTGCCACATAATTTTTGTGAAGAGTAGAAATTTTTTAACAACTATTTGTAGTTTGTTATATCAAGTTGGATGGCCATCAAATAACATGAGCAACTTTACTAATCACTCAGCATGTATCCTTAATGATGTTAATCTTTTTCTGGTGTATGAACTGTTTCAGGCTGAATCTAGGTTGAGTTCATTAAAGACAGAAATAGAAGAACATGCATTGAGGTGCAAAACTGAAGCTGAAAAGGTACAACAAGAGTTTACACGAAAAGAAATGCAGTTGAGTATACTGGAAAAAGAGGCAGATCAGTTTGTGAAGGTATATATATATATATATTATTTTTTTGGATTTCCAATTTTTCATACACTTCTTGTTACTTATTATCTACTGAGGTATTCAGCATGATATTTTTGAGGGCGGTGATAGTTATAATTTGGCACCTGATGAACATTGATTATCTCCATGCAGAGCTCTGAACAGAAGTTACAGGATGCTATCAGGGAAACTGATCAGGAAACTCAGATGTGTGCTGGCGAGCTCTTAGCCTTGATTGATGCAGTGTCGGAGTATAAAGAATTCACTGAATCTTTAACATCTAGAATGAAGGCAAATGTTATGGAACTTTTAAAGTTTGTCGGAGATGCAGAGGCTTCTGCTGTCTCAGCAAAGTTGAACCGTCATGTCTAATAGTTAATAACTTTAATGACAATGATTTTGATTGTTCAACAATACTTGTCATCTACTGCTTTCAGTTTAGGTGATAACAGTTTGTAATTTAAGTTTGATGCTGCCTAATGCTTTTGTTCAAGACATAAAGGGCATCATGTGATTTGCCAACCTAATATTGGTTTTACCATTACGTTATTGAAAAGGTTCCATTTTTTAGTTCATCATAAAGGGCTGTACTAACCTCGGTTGGCTGGCAAAGTCTCGAGTGAGGAGATTTTTGTTGTGCTGCGATAGGTAAATTGTCATGATTGGAGGTTTTTAGACAGGAACTGGGTAGATTCTGGTCCGATACGCTCTGTTTTGCTCACATTTGGTCGGGTTAAAGATAGAGAGTGATAATAAGAACAGAGAATGTCATTAATGAAAGCATAGGGACTGAATTTCGTTCAATTTTTTGGTGACTTCTGCAGTTAAATTCCTAATTGTTTTGAGGAAAATGGTGCTTGACCAGCATCATTCCAATAATAGAGACAGCAACTTTCAAATAACAGAGTAGAGAAAGGAAAGGAAGAATGCCATTTACTAATGTCAGTGACATTTGAGCTGATTTTGTAAATTATAGGGAAAACTATTACTATGTTGGCGAGATTAGATTTGATTTTAAGCTATGCCTGATAATGTGGGACAAAGAATTTGTATCTTTTATATAACAAATGAAAAAAGAAAAGAAAGAAAAAAAAAATGATGGGATTCTGCGAAGCTCTTGAAGGAGTGGGATCCTGCGAAGCTCATTAACGATAACATTGCTACATCATCTTCCATTATATTCGCTGTGGTTTCAGAGAGCTGAAATGCTCAATATTAGAGACAAGCATTACCCATTTTCCTTAAATTAATTGTACTTATTCATATTATGTATTGTGCCTAATTATGAAATTTGCATCATCCAGTATCACTTCTTACAGCTGAGCCAAAGATCACTAGCAACATTATGCTTGAGTATGGAAGAAAAAAAAAAAAAGCATCAAAATATCAAGTAGTCAAAGAGCATGACCATGTGGTGCTGAGAGCAATCTTAGGGATAAAAATAGAAAAGACGGCCCTCTTATCTAACTTCACGGTTCTTCCTCCTCTGGAACACCATGTACCAGCGCTCCCGGAACCTTCTCGATTATGACAGAGCGACAAGACTTAAAAGTGTGTTTGGGTATTTAGAAGTAGTGGAAGTAAGGAAGTAAATTAGAAGTTACTTCCAAAAATGAAGAATTGAAAGTATCACACTTCTAATATTTCTAGTGTTTGTTTCTTAATGGAAAATGAATAAAATAATTATTTTTTGAAAGAAAGAAAAGAATGATAAAACACAAGATAATAAATTATTAATACTTTTTACTTTTAACTTTCTTTCACCCAAAATCCATGTGTAGTAGATTTGAGAAGTTGGGTTGCCACATAAAATGCATCTCATCATTGTGGAAGTAACTTCTACTTTATTTCTAAACCAAATAAACACATGAAGGGGTGGAAGTAACTTCTACTTTATTTCTAAACCAAACAAACACATGAAGGGGAAGAAGTGACTTTACTTCCACTATTTCCTCTATACTTCCATGCAAACAAACACATCCTTAGAGGAGCTCTACATCAAGGTATAATTTCTCACTATTCGCAGAAGATGCTCAATAATATCATATCATAATAACGAATACAAGTGTTGACATGTAATTTTGTGCAACTTGAGCCCGCGGCAAAGGCCTAATAGGCGAAAAGCTTAAGAGTCCAGGATCCAACCAAAAAGTATCTGGATCCATGATAGAGTCAACACTTAGCAAATTTACTATGTAACACTAAGTGGATCTTGTTGGAATTCGTAATAGAAAAAATTTACCAATTGATAAATCCGAAATAAAAGAAATAGTTTTGTATATTATTGAATCTCCTGATTAATACCATGAGTACAAAATTAAAACCGGAAGCATACCTGAATCCATTGGTGTAGAAATCTTGCGGGAAGAGAACCCTTGCGTTATGGTGTTCCAATTCTAACTACCAGATCATTCCTTAGAATTCTCTCTGAGAGGATTTTGAGAAATCAGAATACGTCGTGCCAGAACGGGGACCATAACCCTAATTATAAACTGCTAGGCCAGTTATATTTTTACCATAATTACCCTTATGCTCCTAATAGAAGTAATAATTATCTAATGGTATCTACACAATAATCTCATGACTATTATACCCTTTAAGCCAATTAATTAATTATTAATTAGACCACATAATTTAGACTTGGTTTAATTAAATGATAGCACATACATTTTAATTGTCTACATGTGTGGCCCCAAATTATAGATTAATTATAAAAATTAATCTAACAATCTCCCACTGGGCCACATATGTAATCCAATAAAAGTATTTAACGGTATGAGCTCAAAATTTGCTATCATGTACTTAGGGTATATCTGAAATAATCTTGTCCATTTACTATGCTGACATAGGATCAAAGCGACCTTTATTACATCAATTGTTACTAGACCGATCAATGGTCGCATATATCAGCACAGCTAAATAACATAGATCAATCATGAGTGCGTAGCATGGAAATTACATGCAATGTGATCTATTCATACCTATTTCCAACTGGTTCTACTTAACTTTATTGAGATCAATTTTTTAGCATAATTTTAACAAAGTATAATAAGCTGAATACTTTATTTTCTGCAGAACATAATCCAAATGTATAGATAAAATCTAAACATAACATAGAGTAATAAACAATAAATAATACAAACTCCCACTAAATTTGAATATTCTCAAATAAGATAACACCCATATGAGCAGTGTGCTCATGAAAGACCTTGAGTGGTAATCCCTTTGTAAGCGGATCCGCTATCATGGAGTTTATTCCAATGTGCTCTATGGATATCTGTCCACTCTATACTCTTTCTTTTACAACTAGGAACTTGATATCAATGTGTTTTGACTTTGTGGAGCTCCTGTTGTTATTGGAATATAAAACTGCTGATTTATTGTCACAAAATATTTTCAGTGGTTTTTCAATACTATTCAGAACACGCAGCCCAGTGACAAAATTTCGCAGCCATATTCCTTGATTGGATGCCTCATAACATGCTACAAACTCTGCTGCCATGGTGGATGAGTTATGAGTGTCTGTTTTGTAAACCTCCAAGAAATTGCTCCACCAGCCAATAAATAAATATATCCTATGTGGATCTTCTGTTGTCTTGACATCCAGCAAAATCGGAGTCAGAGTATCCAATGATCTCTAATTGATCTGATCTCTTATATGTAAGCATGTACTCTTTTGTTCTCTGTAAATATCTCATAACCCGTTTGGCTGCTTTCCAATGATCCATTCCGGAGTTATTTAGATATCTGCCTAACATGTCAACAATGTACGCAATATCCGGACGCGTACATACCTGAGTATACATTAGACTCCCTATAGTCGAAGCATAAGGAATTTTATGCATTTCTTGAATTTCTAAATTATTTTTAGGGTATTGACTGAGACTGAATTTGTCTCCTTTAGTAACAGGGGTATCACCTGGTTTGCTATTTTACATGCCATACCTTTGGAGAACTTTATCGATATAGTTCCTTTGTGACAATCCTAGAACACCCCTAGAACAATCTCGGTGTATCTGGATTCCTAAAACAAAGGAGGCGTCACCAAGATCTTTCATCTCAAAATGTTTTGACAAAAAAAATCTTGGTGTCGTGCAATATTCTTTTATCATTTGTGGCTAGCAATATGTCATCGACATATAAAACCAAGAAAATATACTTACTCCCACTGAATTTGTGATACACACATTCATCCATAAGATTTGCCTCAAAACCATACGAGACAATGATTTGATGAAGCTTGAAGTACCACTGACGAGAAGCTTGCTTTAGCCCATAAATGGATTTAGTTAATTTACAAACCATATAGTTTGAGTCTTCCGACACAAAGTTTTCTGGTTGTACCATATAAATTATTTCGTCAATATCGCCATTGAGAAATACTGTCTTAACATCCATCTGATGTAACTCAAGGTCATAATGTGCAACTAGTGCCATGATTATTCTGAAGGAGTCCTTCGTAGAAACTGGAGAGAAGATTTTTTTGACGTCAATTCCTTCCTTTTAAGTAAAACATTTAGCTACAAGACATGCTTTATACCTTTCCACATTATCATTTGAATCCCATTTGGTTTTAAATATCCATTTACAATCAATGGGTTTCGCACCAGCTTGTAATGGGACAAGTTTCCAAACTTTATTGTCTTGCATTGATTTGTACTCTTCATTCATAGCTTCAAACCATTTCTGAGAGTTGAAACTTTTCATAACTTGATGGAAGTTGATTGGATCATCTTCCATCATTCCACTTTCTTCCTCATGTTCCGAAGATATACGATATAATCGTCCGGAATTGCACTTCTCCTCTCTCTAGTGAATCGCCTTAATGGCGTATTATCTTGAGGTTGTTGAGTTTGTTTTTCAGGAATAATTTTATCATTTGGATTTAAGGGTTGAATAATATTGTCTATTGGTTGAGGATCCAAATTTACTTCTTGATCAATGATAGGTATTGAAACCTGTACATTGTAAAAAGCAACAGCAGATCCCTCTTCCTCCTTAAAGATAATATTTCTAGTATGATTTCTCCCCCAAAACTCAACATCCTCAAAAATATTGCACTTCCCGTCTCAAAAATTGATCCAATAGTAGGATCATAAAATTTAAAACCCCTTGATCGCTCCACATAGCCAACAAAGTAGTTGCTAACTGTTTTAGAGTCCAATTTCCTTTCATGAGGCTTATAAGGTCTCACTTCAGCTGGACATCCCCAAATATGAAAATGCTTTAGACTGGACTTTCGACCCGTCCAAAACTCATAAGGCATTTTAGCAGCCGCTTTAGTTGGTACCCGATTCAGGACATAAGTTGCCGTTTTGATTGCTTCACCCCAGAGTTTTTCTGGTAAAGTAGAATGACTAATCATACTTCTTACCATATCTTTAAGAGTTCGGTTTCGTCTTTCTGCTACACCATTCATGCTAGATGATCCTAGCATGGTGTATTGAGGGACGATCCCACATTCCTCTAGGTATTTAGCAAACGGTTCTGGACGTTGTTCACCTGATCCGTCAGATCTGCCATAGTATTTACCACCACGGTCAGATCTGACGCTCTTTATTCTTTTGTTGAGTTGTAACTCAACTTCTACTTTAAATGTTTTGAATACGTCCAATGATTGTGATTTCTCATGTATAAGAAATAAGTAGCCATATCTTGAATAATCGTCTATGAATGTTATAAAGTATTGTTGACCATTCCAAGATGTCGTAGGGAATGGTCCATAGATATCCGTATGAATTAATTCTAAGACGTCTGTAGTTCTATTGGCACCTAATTTCTTTGTTTTGGTCTGTATTCCTTTAATACACTCGATACAAATATCAAAATCCGAAAAGTCAAGTGATTCCAAAATCCCATCGGACACAAGTCGCTCAACTCTTGATTTAGAGATGTGACCTAGGCGTTTGTGCCACAATGAGGCCGAACTATCTTGATTCAATTTATGCTTTGTACCTCATGACTCGACATGCAAGGTTTCATTATAGGAAAAAATAGTTTCTAACAAATATAGATTATCATAAACATTAAGTTAATCGGTTCCAACAATATTTGAATTAATAGATGACGTAAATTTATTGTTTCTAAATGAACAACAATAACCTGATTTGTCCAAAACAGAAACTGAAATTAAATTCCGTCCAAAAGAAAGTACAATAAAAGTATATATTAAATCAAAAAAATAACCAGTTTTCAATAATAATCTAAAGTGCCCTATTGCCTCTACTTCTACTGACTAGCCGTCTCCGACATAGATGCATTTTTCTGCATCACTTGACTTTCGGTAACTCAGGCAACCCTGCATAGAAACACAAATGTGAGTAGTAGCACTAAAATCTAACCACCATGTGTTTCTAGGTACTGAAGCTAAATTAACTTCAGAACAGACTAAAATAAGAAACGTATCTTTCTTAACACGCCAAACGGCATACTTGATACATTCCTTCTTAGTGTGTCCAGGTTTGCCACAGAAGAAACATGTTGCCTCAGCTTTCTATTTCTTTTGTTCTGGACCCTTAGAAGCAGCAAGCTTATTATCCTTATTCTTTCGTTTGCCCTTGTCCTTGGAAGTGCTATCCAGGTGAGCACTTTCGGTCCTTTCTTGCTTCAATCTCTCTTCCTCTTGCACACAAAATCTTGCACACAAAATGAAATGAGCTCATTAAGAGTCCATTTCTCCTTTTGACAGTTATAGCTAACCTTAAACTGGTTAAACTGTGCAGAAAGAGAGATGAGAACCAGATGTACGAGTAAATCATTAGATGACTCAAGTTTCAGAGCTTTAAGTTTTGAAGTAAGATGAGACATCTCCATGATGTACTCCCGAACATTACCCTTGCCTTTATACTTCATTGAAATTAAGCTTGCTAAAAGCGTGCTTATTTCAGCCTTATCGTTTTTAGCAAAACGTTTCTGAATTTCTGCAAGGAACTCACTGGCATAGGTAATCTCATCAGTTACTGCAACCCTAAAAGCTTCTGCAATGCCGCGCTTGATGATTATAAGACTTAGCCTATTTGAACGCTCCCACTTATCTCAATAAAGCTCATCCTGCTGAGTACTTTCCTCATTGAGTTCATTAGGTTTGGGCATTCTCAAGGCTAAATCTAGATCCATGCAGCCCAAGAGAATCATCATATTTTCTTTCCAGTCCTTAAAATTAGTCCTATTTAACATAGGAATATTGCTCACGTTTGCAGATACAAAAGTAGCAGACATAAAAGCTGAATAGAGAACAAAAATAAAATAAATCGAATAAACTATTATGCTCACATAAAACAAGCAAATAAACACTTAATCTTTAAATTTAGAAAACAAATTATGACATTTCAAAATACCTAGCACAACATTAATATCAAGTTTTTGGACAGTAATATTAACTATAAGTGGTACTCTTGTTGTAGTGATCAAATATTGATGATAAGTTATGTCAAATAAAAAACCTATCTTTGGATTGGTTTATTATTCACATTAGGTTACATTTATAATCATCACATATTTATCACCACTGGTGTGCGTGTAATTTGGCCAAATATTAACTTTCCTTTAGGCCAGTCAATATCCGCATGAATCACATACACACAAATATCTAACACTCCGAGCAAACTAATCTACACGAGAGATGTCACTTTAGTGATTTCTCGCTTTAATTAGCCTATTTAAAGTGCTAAATCAATAATTTAAATATTAATGTCATAAATTTGCAAAAAAAAAAAATTTAAAATATGAACAATAAAATCCGAATTCTGTACAGTAAAAAAATTATTTTTTTTTAATGAACAGTAGAATCCGAATTTTGCACAGTAAAAAAAAAATTTTACTATGAACAGTGAAATCCGAATTCTGTACAGTAAAAAAAAAAATTTTAAAAAAAATGAACAGTAAAATCCGAATTCTGTACAGTAAAATTTTTTTTTAATAAATAGTAGAATCTGAATTTTGCACAGTAAATTTTTTTTTATATGAACAGTAAAATCCGAATTCTGTACAGTAAAATTTTTTTTAATGAACAGTAGAATCCGAATTTTGTACAATAAATTTTTTTTTATTTTTATGAACAATACAAAACCTTAAATTCAATTGATTACTCATGGAATTAATCAAGGAGTAGGCTCTGATACCAATTGTTGGAATTCGTAATAGAAATAATTTACCAATTGATAAATCCGAAATAAAAGAAATAATTTTGTATATTATTGAATCTCCTGATTAATACCATGAGTACAAAATTAAAAGCAGAAGCATACATGAATCCATTGATATAGAAATCTTGCGGGAAGAGAACCCTTGCGTTATGGTCTTCTATTTCTAGCTACCAGATCCTTCCTTAGAATTCTCTTTGAGAGAATTTTGAGAAATCAGAATACGTCGTGGCAGAACGGGAACCATAACCCTAATTATAAACTGCTAGGCTAGTTATAATTTTTACCATAATTACCCTTCTGCCTCTCATAGAAGTAATAATTATCTAATAGTATCTACACAATAATCTCATAACTATTATACTCTTTAAGCGAATTAATCAATTATTAATTAGACCACAAAATTTAGACTTAGCTTAATTAAATGATAGCACACACATTTTAATTGTCTACATGTGTGGTCCCAAATTATTGATTAATTACAAAAATTAATCTAATAGATCTTTCCTATCCATAGGAAGCTATCTATACATATGGAAAGGCGGACCCGGGATCTCCAATAACTTCAAGGTTCTTCTATAAATACATACCTGTCTTCAAAGGGGAGAGACGGATTCCTCAACTATTGAGAGAATTCTAGATATCGACGAAAGAATGAGAGTAAGAGAGAATGCAATCCTTTTCCTATAAATGAAATTACTTGCCAAACGACTGTTCATTAAGAGGATGTAGATTGGAGATCATTCTCGACCAAACCTTGTTTTATCATGTTGCTTTTTCTGTCAATTTCTTTTTCTTTTTTACTCTATGCCTAGTTGTGTTGAGATTTGTCCAAGCAATGTAGTCTGAAAAATTTTCACCATAAATATTAGGCATTGTTTGTGAGAATTTGATCAAACATTCCCAATCAACAATGTCGGATACGCAGTCGAAGGGACAATCAAGCGAACAAGTCCCTCCCCGAGAGGAGGAGGGGCGACTGCAAGCGCGTCGATGAAGCCAAGGACCTGAATGCCCTTACAACCACAACCAGTTCTGCAAACTTGCTTAGTAGATCAGTGCTTTTGATGTCTTAAGGAAGGCCACGATGATAGAAGCCAATATAGAAGGAGCATTAGTCCCTTCATGCATGGAGGCAGCATGCAAAACTCATCTCTCCACTCGAAAGCTTATGAAGATTTAGACTCTGAGTTCGAAGATCACGAGCCCATCATCAGAGCCTTACTATGGAGGGAGTCCAAGTTCAAACCCGGGCCAGAAGTACGATGGTCTGTCGAACCCATCCGGCCATGTTACCAACTACTATGCTACTACGCAACTCAAGGATGCTACTAACGACATCCTTTGTAGAGCCTTTTCCATGACCTTGGAATATGAAACGAAGAGTTGGTACAATAGACTCTCTACAGGATCCATCCACTCCTACTAAGTACACACTGTTCATTTAGCAGTTCGCTGCAATTAAGACTATGAAGAAGAGAGTTGCCTCCCTTCTTGGAGTGTAACATGCACCTTGTGAGACACTCCATGACTTCTTGAAGAGATTCAACAAGGAGAAGTTTCAAATAGAAAAGTGCTCCTCTAACATAGTTCTCACTGCTTGATCAATAGAGTGATACATGCAAAACTTAGAAAATCCATCAGGAAGCGAAAGCCCGCGTCAATGCCTAAGCCCTTCGAACGATTCAACAAATACATCAGGCTAGAGGAGTATGACCAAGAGCAGAGACTCCCAAAGGGCGAAGGAACCAACCGACAGGAAATCCAAAAAGCACAAATAGTGTCTTGCAAAGTGCCATGATGATCCTCCTGGGAGAATACCAAAGTCGGTGAACATACAATACTCAACACTGATTATGATGAAATTTATTTTCTATTTCATGCACTCGTAATCTAATTTTTGAGATATAATATGAGAAACTAGAGAAAACCTATGATAAGGTACCACAATAGGTGCACTTTGGTGGATATTGATAAATAAAGAGTCCCCATCAATTATATTGTCATAACTAAGAACATATATAATGGAGTAATGACCAATGTCAGAACATATAATGGCTTACAAATGATTTTTTTATCACAATTGGATTGCATTAAGGATACCCGTTCTTATTTGCTATAGTAATGATGCGCTTACTAGAGCTATTCAGGATAAGATACTTTGGTGTATACTATTTGCTGATGATATTGTCTTAGTTGATGAGATAAGAATATGGATAAATGCCAAGTTAGAGTTATGGAGGTACACAATAGAATTTAGAGGTTTTAAACTGAGTAGATCTAAAACAGAGTATATGAAGTGTAAATTTAGTAAATGACGGACCCTAAGCTATAGTGATGTTAACATTGGATGGACAAGAAATATAAATGAGCAGTAGTTTAGATATTTGGATTCTATTATTCAAAATGATGGAGAGATTGATAGTGATGTCAACCATATATACAATCTGGCTGGTTGAAATGGAGGATTGCAATGAGAATCTTCTATGACCGTAACATTTCATTAAGGCTGTAGGAAAAATTTTATAGAACTTCTATATACTAACTTTATTATATGATACGGAATGTTAGGCTATAAAGAAACGTCATTCACAGAAAATAAGTACAATAGAGATGCGTATATTTCACTGGATATGCGACAACACTAGGAAAGATAAAGTGAGAAATGAACATACTCGTGCTAAGGTAGGTGTAGTCCCCATTGATGAAAAGATACGAGAAAATCACTTAGGATAATTTGTTCATGTGTAATGTAGATCTACAAATATATTAGTTCGACGATGGGAGTTTATCAATGTAGGACACGTTAAAGGGACGAAGAGAAGACTGAAAAAAATATGGATGGAGGTGATACGAAAAGATGTGAATTCTAAATGTTTAAATGAAAAGATATTACTTGATAGGAATGAATGGAGAATGATTATTAATGTGATCAATCTAACATGATTAACTTTTGATTCATGTAGTCTACCCCAAGTACTTAGGATAAAAGCCCTAGTTGTTGTTGTAATATAAGAAATTAATAATTATTAATGCATATTAGACTAATTCTTCTCTTGAGTATTTTATCTAGTTAAACTAGTGTTCTATTATCTCTTTATAGGATTTTGGAAGCAAGAAAACGAAAACAAGAAGTGTGTGTTGCATAAAGATTCTGATATTTCAAGTTGATAGTTAATTGTCAACAACCATTTGGTGGTTGTCGACAATCCTTTGGTAAACAATGCAGTAAAGCTCACCAGAGAGCCGCAGTTGAAGTAGCAGTCGAAACTGCTGTCGACAGCGGTTTGCATAGATACGCTAATATGCAGCTTTTCAAAGGGAAAATGAGTTCCATCCAATAAAACTCTAGTGCTAGGTAACCAAATTCAATGGGGAGATTATAAATACACACTGTATCTGTAAAAGAGATATAGAGAAATATAAAGAGTTTTCTTTGTTTTGGAGAGGGACTTGGAGATTCTTAGTTCTTGTGTTTTTCTATAGTTGATAATAAAATATTTCTTTCTTTTTATTTGATGACTATGTCTACCATGAGTAAGTAATTTTTTTTCTGTCTTGGATGATAGGACAAACTCTCGATCATGATCTGGTATGGATTTATTACTTATTGTACTTAATTGATTTATATAATATTGTTATTAATTTTCCTATATGCTCTTTTGGTTGTTGATATATGATTTTGGGACTTTAATGATTTATCTCTTGATAGTTTAGTTATTACTTAGTTTTTGATATAGTAATAACTCTTTTGGCATGGTAACTACTTAGACTTTGAAGAATTATTTCCATCATCCATAAATCATACTTAGATTATTTCCAAATTTCATATAAGTGTTAATTGAGGAATTTAACTAATGATAATATTTTTTTAATAATTTTGTCTTTTAAAGAAATGTATTCCCGTTATATAAGACTATGTGATTTATGCAACTGAGATAATTATAGCAATAACTATTCAGTGATATGATTTTGAGAGCATTGACTTTTCTGAACTGATCTCTCTTTATTATCTTTAAAATCAATTAATACCTATTCAAACCAACTATTCTTCACTTTTTAATTCAATCTCAATCTATATTATAAGTGTCTAGCATTAGAATAGTATCCTCGAGTGGACAATCTTGAGTTGATTACAGAGTATTACTTGGCAATTTTTTGTGCTTAGAACTGCACGAATCAACTCATATTAAGTTTTTGATGTCATTGTGGGGGATCTATACTATTGTGCAAAGTATCATTTGCTTGTGTGGTTTTGATTTTGTATGACCGGTTGGCAAAGAGTATCTAATAGTAGACTCATTTGATCAGTGGCAGATTCTCTTTAACTTGTAGTTACTGCACCACCTGTTAATATGAGTAATAACAATCATAACATGGCCAATAATGGTAATAATAATGAGTTCGAGGGTCAAAATACAAATGATGATCAGAGCTAACATGTCCAATTATGCTTTTTGAGGCAGATTCTCTATGTAACTATGCTCCCCGAGGCACAAATGTCCAATTACTAAGTTTATGCTTGTATTATCAATCCATAAGCATCGTTATGTAAATGCACATGCTTCGTGAGGCACACACCAACTATTTAACATTTGCTTTCTTTTTATTTTATATGTATATATTTATAAAGGATCCTTGCCTTAGTACCAGTAGGCTTACCTTTATATATTTTCTATTATATCTTTAGATGATAGCATTCTATATAGTTCTTCTATTATTTTCAGCTTGCGTGACTCATCATGATAGTGTTGCATTTTTTTGTCAATCTTTATTATCAGATTATATTATTTTCATATCTAAGTTATCAATAATAAATAACTAAAAAAATACCTATCATATGAGTGTCAACTCGAGATATATTCCTAAAAATATCCAATTTCAATTCCTTAATATCACTTGTTATATTAAGATTTTTTTTTGAATTTTTAAATTTTCATGAGTTTTTAATATTATACACATATTTCACAATTGAGCTTATTCTAACTATATCATATCTCATCCCCCAACTTAATTTGTGCAGTGTTCTCAATGCATAATTATATAAAGATTTAAAACTAAATACACCTTATCTTTCTAACTATTCTAACTATATCTTTTCTTTTATCCTTTGTAGAGCAACCTCGGTATCTACTGGGCATCAAATTACCTCACCTTGCTCAGTCTCTTTGTGAGGACAACATCATCATTGGTTATATGTTAGTACATCTTAGTGACGAGTCGGAGATGGCATTCGTGATGTCGCTCGAAGCGCTGGGCATGTAGCTCCAAGTGGGTTTGTTATTCTTTGATATGCATTAGCCGAGTTGTGATGGTGGTGGCAAAGTCTGTCAGTGAGTGTTGTAAGCTATCCAGTGTGATCTCGTTTGGAGGGTGGATTAGGACAGAGATTCTCTTTGTCCTTGAGGTCTCTCCTTGGATTGATTGCATTGTCGTTGTCGCCTCTATTGGTTGCAAGGTGACTTGTCTTAATAGGCCCGAGTCTGGCACCTAATCTGGCCTCGCACTCAAACTCCTTTTGACTATAATGTCAGCTAAGGGCTCCATATGTCTGGCGATGGTGTCAGTTAATGACATATCCAACCCCATGCGTCAAACAAATTTGCACGATTAGGGATGATAGAACTAACATTGACTTCTGTGTTCTTGGATATTTAGTGTGGTCTCATGCTTAAAGCATACACTGAACTACTGCAAAGTGCATTATATCCACGTCATCGAATGTGCACCTCCGCAAAATCCATGAGAAAAGCACCACATCTCTTGGATATACTTCTTTAGGTGTATATGACAACGCTATATTATATTTTGAAAATAAAAATATGAGAATTAGCTCCTGCTTTAACAAGCCAAATTTCAGGTATTTAGTGTTGAATTTGCAGACCGTTAGATTGACACACATCTCCCAGAATGTAGGTGTGCTAGCAGGTGTTTGGGGTATTATTTCTCCAAATGATGGGTAATAAAAAACTATAACTTTGATGTGTATTGCTACGAGGATATCTTGTCTTGTAAAGTTCACCACTTGTTGTCATAATATTGAGAATGCTGGTTGGTTGTCCGTTGGTAGCTCGAGGTGGGCGTAGAACTCCCACATGAACTCATTGATTGCCATTTTATGATCATGCATTGTGTAATCTTCTAGCCACATATCACACATTATGAACTGGAAGAAGATGTTCTTATTTATCTTGTTGTAATTGATAGTTCTCTCGCGCTAGAGCTTGAATTGCTTGAATTGTTCGTATGCTCTCCGGTCCACCATCCCGGAACTCTTCATTGGCTCCCTTGTGTTGGGGAGGTTGAACTAGTAGCATAAATCCTAAGCCTCT
Source organism: Dracaena cambodiana (assembly GCA_036321105.1). NCBI lineage: Eukaryota > Viridiplantae > Streptophyta > Magnoliopsida > Asparagales > Asparagaceae > Dracaena > Dracaena cambodiana. Next base: position 17,864,514 of record JAYEPQ010000016.1, on the reverse strand, counting down.
TGATTGTCATCTTTCTTGGACCCATTATCTTGAAAAATTATTTTATTCTATAGCATTTTTCCTTAATAGTACAAATTCTTAAAGATCAATGTGATCCTCATTCTGTAGATGGGTTAGCAAATATAGAAGTTCCACCATTCTGGCATGGAGGGGTAATACTCAAAGACCTCTTTTGCTGATCATTGCACTTTGAAGTGGGAAATGGTCAAAAGACAAGTTTTTGGGGTGACAGATGGGATTCCAACCATAGAATGAATGTTGATTCCATGAACTTTTCCTCCTGGCCCGGAATAAGGAAGCATTAACCTGTGAGTCAACCATGGAGGCTCTTGCCATTTTATAGAGGCTCTTTCAAATTTTTGCTCAGATTATTCGCGGATATGTATACGAGAACAAAATAGAGGAACTATTCTACCCTCTTACAAGGTCTTTATATAAACTGGAGGATAGAGAACAAGCGGGAATGGTTGTGGAACAAGTCTAAAACATATACTATGTACTTTTATGTTACAACCAATATTGAAAATAACATGTTATGAAACTCGTTATATTGCGTTATAAAACTTAACAGAACCTAGCACTACGTAACAACTGAAAATAACTCAGTGTACCATAACGGTATGTTTTTTGTATTATTTTACGTTATATTACGTAATGTTATGTTAAATTACGTTATGTTACACTATTTACAATTATTTTTTAAAGTAATTTCTATATTATTGTTGATTATTATTTTATTTTTTTAGCAAATTACGGTAATTCTCTTATTTAATTAGTTGTTGGTTTGTTTGTTTGCTTATGAAATTGCTAAGTTATTAATTTGCAATTATTTTCTTGTGCTTGTTGTAATTTCTCCCCGGTTGCTGAAATATCTTACTTGTTAATTCTATTAAATTTTTAACCAAACGGCAATCAACAATTATAAATCAGATAAATTGAATTTACAAAATATAAATTACAATAATGATAATAAGTAGAATTGAAATAAAAAATTAAAATCTTGTTATCTTATTTAGATGATGACTATAATTATGGTAGTAGACTTAGTATAATTTATAAAGGTAAATACAAAAATTATTGTAAAACTTAATATAAAATTAGGATGATTATATATTACAAAATGATTATATATATATTTTTTGGATTTTTTAAATTATGTTTTGATTTATAAAAATTATTTTATATAGTTTTATATTTATTTTTATTAAATAAATAGGAAATTGCATAGCCTATGTTATGTGTTACGCTATATGCGACATAATGTAATCGAGGCTCATTTAAAATTGTAATTTGTTTGTATTTGTGGAGTTTTCTATTCTAAAAGTTTAAATTGTTTGTATTCTAGGATTTTTTAAATTGTTCGTATTCTAGGATTTTTTTTTTCCTCTTTTAAAATTGTAATCAGTTCATATAATGTTGATTTGCTCTTTTAAAATAGTAATTCGCGCATAACATGATTTTGTTTCCCCTTACGGGTGTGAGAGTATGTCAAGTCCTAAAAATTTCCAGTGAGGTTAAGTAGTGGACACACCAGTAACAAAAGATGCGCATTCTGAAAATATTATTTAGATATTGCATGAATTTGTAAACTATAATTGTTAAGACAACTCAATAACTGAGGTAATATAAAATATTTCCTACTTATACGGTTCAATAGTCGCCATAGCAGTTTTAATTCTTCATTGAGAAAGTGTCGGATAATAGAAACATATACAGTCAAATGGAATTGTGATTGGTTACAACATCTTTAGGTTTTCAGGAGTTGTTATTCCTATTGCCCGGCAAGTTTGGAAGTTTAAAGTGTCTCAAAAAGTGAGCTTTTCTGTGATTCCTCTCCAAGGAAGCTGTTATTAACAAGAACAACCCACAACACACTGAGTGCTAAAATCCGATGGTGTGCGCTAGGTGCTTAAGAGCACCAAAATCAATGCAACATATTTTCAGCTTATTGTAAGGAAATACGGAAACTCTTTTCATTCCGTGGAAAATATATTCACATGATGAAGGTATTTTGCAATCTTAATGACATCTTATTGGTGGGGAGTGAGCCTTCTAAGACAATGGGTGTATGAGGCGCAAATTTACCATAGGAGCTATGCTTTTGAATATTTAGTTTGAAAAAAAAAAGAATATTTAAAAACATCTATCTTTCTATTTTGTCTTGCTTAAATTTTATTGATAGTGTATTACCATTTTGTGGGCAAGGGAGTGCAGTGGACGAATGCCAGACATTGATCAATCCCAAGGGATCCTTGCAGATCTTGGATCATCATATTGTTGTTGATTTGGATAATACAATAACAAAGGAGTAGTTTGATGGTTTTAATAGATAGAAATTACTACTGTATAAAATTAATAAGATTAAAAAGATTGTTGTCTACTTTAATCATAATTGATGATTTTAGAGACTAAACAAAAGATATGAAATCAGAATTGATGTTATATAAACAATTTACTTTTTGAAGCAACAGAGGATTTGTGCATGGTGTAACACCACCTGCGGTGCTCAATGTTTCTCCTTTTTTTATATAAGTGATAGCATAAAACAAATAATTCTATTTAAACCCACAACGTAACAACACTTTTATTAATGTGGGACTATTTTTTTTCTCTCTTTACTATATTCTACTTTGAAACAATTTTCATTTACATAATTTATTTATTTTTGAACTAATAAATTAACTAAAAGACTTAATATTTAAACATACATAAATTCAACATAGTTCAGCCCATGACTAACCACAAATTTGACTCGAGATTTGGCAGGAGTGTGACTCTTGTCGGAAAAAGGGCTCGTGAGATGACAATTAAAGGGATGAAACATGTGGCTTATGCTATCTATTTTCTTTATGCGAGGACATAATTGTGTGCTTATGTTATTATGTAACTTGTTTTGTTAAACTCTTAGTAATATAACACAGAGATTATACTCACTGTTTATACTTACTTCTTTCTATGCTTAATCTATTCAAGGTTAGTTGCCGAAGGCATTTCGACGTTTCTAATAGATAATATGTCTAGAATGAAAAAAAAAAAAAAAAAAAACTTCAACCAACAATAAAATCAAGAAATTTCTCTTCAATTATTACTGGAGATCTAGAGAATCCAGAAAAACTAGAATTGGACTGGATTATCCGTTGTTCGAATAGGAATTATTTTTGGATTCGAGTTCTGAGTACATCTGGTTTGCCAAGCTGATGCTTTCTTCCCAAATAAACCCAAACCCGACCCCTGCCATTCTGCTACCGAGCAAAACCGCCGTACCGTTTCAAAAAACAAGAAAAGTTACCAAAACGATCTCTCTCTCTCTCTCTCTCTCTCGCTCGCTCTCAACAAATCAAATTTCTAGGTTTCCAAGAGTTCTTCAATGGCGACGACCAACGCCGCCGGCGAGACGTATAACGAGTTGAAGAGGGGGAAGCTGGAGGAGAACCGGAGGAAGGTGGAAAGTTCAAGCAAGAAGCTTCCACCTCCACCAATCCGTCATAAGTGGGCCCCCATTTCTCTGTCGATTTGTGCTGTTTCTCAAATTTTGACTTGTTCTCCCAATTTCTAGTTTTTGTTTCGGAACGTGAAGACAAGTTGTCTTGAGGAGAAAGCTGGAGGAGTGTTGGAAGAGGCTCGTGAAGATCACTTTCTGTAACTTCTCTGTTGCTGCTTCCGACAGCGCTACACCCGAACCATCGCCCGTGGGCTCCTCTTTTATTTGATTCTTTTTCAATTTTATTTGATTCTCCTTTAGTTTTATTTGATTCTCGATTCTTGATTCTTCATGAATTTGATCTTTAATGGGAAAACAGGCGAACAAGGTGGGGGGAAAGCTGGATTTAGAAAATGGGTCCGCTGAAAGGAGGAGCTCACCTCTCCTTGAGCCGACCTGCAAAAAATATCTCTTTTGCTCAGGATTTTACTTCATTGTAACGTTGGGCAACGATCCTAATCTTTAATGTCTTATATCAGTATATTTTGCATCATCTGTATCAGTCTTGAAACTCAGATATTGATACAGATGGATACCGAGTGAGTTAAGTTATATCTTTTATTTTTTTTTAATTTTAAATTCTGCAGACCAGGAATTTCATATTTTATTAGTTAGGAATTTTTCATAATTCTTTTGAATTATTCATGATTGTCTGATGTTTGAGCAAATACCCAATTAAGATAATCAAATTAAATTTAAAATTCTAATTGTAACTATATCCCAACATTATTTATATTTCTAGCAGTCCAACAACCTTTCTTCACAAATTTTGGACTGAATTTGATCCAATGGTAACATTATAATTAAGATGAAGTTTAAGAGTTTTTGACAATGCAACATGCCTATCTTTCAGTAGCTGTTTAATCTCTGAAATAAATTTAGAGAAATCTTAAATAAATAGACTTATTCTTCTCGTGTTTCTCATCATTTTATCTTCAGATCTTGAACTCTAATTCCTTCTTGAATTCTATTAAGTAAATTGCCAAATAATCAACTTGAGAGCAGACTGAAAATCCACTGTGGCTACTTGAGCCTTGTTCTCTAGTTTAACTTCTTTAAATAAGTTCTAATCTTCTCCACTAATATGAGAAAATCTTCTCCAATACTTTTTCTTATTCCATAATGTAGTTCTTGGGAGATTTCTCAACTTTGGAAGAGTAATTGCATTAATATCAGTTATTTTCTAATTTGGGTTCAAAAAGAGGTAAGAATACACTCTAAAATCCTTTCAATTCGTGATTCTTGATGTAATATCCTCATATATGATACTACTCATACTAGATGTATTATCAACTCAATTTTAATATTTTGCACATTCAAACTTGCATTTATCTTGAGTTTCACTGGATGTGTCACACCGTGCATGTCATATATGCACATACCATATCATTGTTTAGACATATACATCAGTCCATCTTATAACTTCTATAACTTTTGTATTTTAGTTTCAATTGACCTTATTCCAGTGCCATTTGAAAAATAATTCACTAAACTTTAATTCTTCCAATCGAAGTGGATCCTAATTTAGTTATTTTCCTATCCAAAAATAATCTGGAAATTCATCTATAGTTGTTGTACTAGGCTAGTAGATCAGTAACAATAAGTTCACGGTAAAATGACCATAACTTTTCTTATAAAATTCTAATTAAACTTATTCAATATTCACTGGAAAGATAATTGAATTATTTAGAACTGATTAAGATTTTAAGCTCTTTTAATTTTATTTTGAAAAAAAGTAATCTGGAAGTCTCAGTTGTACTAGGTTCATAGTTTAGCAGCACTATGTTCATGAAAAAACAACAATAACTTTTGCTATAGAAATCTAATTAAGTTTATTTAAGATTCTGTACTGACTCTAATTTTTAAGCCTTTATTGTCAGTTTATTCTATATTATCATTATCAGCTCTAGAGCCCAAACACTGATACGGGCAGATACTGAGTAAATTGAGTTATATCTTTTAATTAATCTTCAATTTCAAATTCTGCAAAGAAAAAACCTCTTATCTTATTATTTTAATTTTTTTTATATTTTTCTTGAAATATTCTGAATCAGTCAATTTCAGGCAAATACCCGATTAAAAAATCAAATTAAATAAAATTTTTTAATTTTAATCTCCTACAATTTTAATCTCTTACCAACTTTAAATTTATCTCCAGAAATCCAGCAGTTATCCTTGATAAAACTTGAAATGGAATTGATCCAATGACAAACTTGTCATTAAATGAAGTTTAAGAGTTCTTATAACATAACAATATACTTATTTTTCAGCAACTGCTTGATGCCCAAAATAAATTTAGAAAAATATGAAAAACATCAAGCTTCTTTCTCTCATGTTCCTCTATATTTTCTCTTTAGATCTCAACCCTAATTTCCTTTCAAATTCTTTCAAATAAATCGCCAAATATTCAGCCGAGGGTAGGCTGAAAATCCATTAAATTGCTATATAAACATTGTTCTTGAGTTTAATCTATCCAAATGAGCTCTAATTGTCTCCATAAACATGGGAAAACATTCTTTAGCACCTGTCTTTGTTCTATAGTGTGATTCTTGGAATATTTCTCCACTTTGGAGGGCCAATCATATTAATATAAGTTTATTTCCGAATTAGATTCAACTAGAGGCAAGAACACTTTCTCAAACCCTTTAAACTTGTGATTCTTGATGGAATTTCCTCTCATATGATACTGAATATATTATTAACCAACTTTTAAGACTATGCATGCTCAAATTTGCATTTATCTTGAGCTTAGTTATATGTGTCACACCGTGAATGTTATATGTTCACAAATTGTATCACTGTGCAGACTTATGCAGCAGTTCAATTTAGAATTATCATAACTTTTGCATTTTAACTCTGATTGATCTCACTCTAGTGTTATAAGAAAGATAATTATTTAAACTACATATCTTCCAACTATAACTTGTCCTAATTTATCTATTTAACTAGTCAAAAATACCTGGAACTTTACCCAATACTGTTGTACCAGGTCAGCAGCTCAGTAGCACCATACTTATGGTAAAATGACCATAATTTTTATACTAGAACTCCAATTGGGCTCATTCAAAAATTATTAGAAAACTAATTAAATTATTTATAATGTCTAAATTATTAGTATCTAATTCAATTTTTATCCTGGTCTAATCTAATCTGGAACTTCACTTGTTATTCCTGCATTTCCATAGCAGTAAGTCCATGTTAAATCAACTATAAATTTTGTTCTAGAACTCTAATTGAGTTCATTCAAGATTCATTAGAAATATCATTAAATTTTCTACCATTGTTTAAAATAGCAATAACGGTAACGTTACATTTTGCCTTTGTTAGGTTATGTTACAATAGCGTAATAAAGTAGATTATGCAGTTTCCTATTTATTTAATAAAAATAAATATAAACTATATAAAATAAGTTTCATAAATTAAAAAATAAATTTAAAATATCTAAAAAAGAATATAAAACCATTTTGTAATAAATAATCTATTCAAATGTTATATTAAGTTTTATAATAATTTTCACATATTTTCGTAAAATATATTAAGTCTACAGCCGTAATTCCAGTCATTATTTAAATAAGAAAGCAAAATTCTAATTTTTTTATTTCAATTCTAGTTATTATCATTGTTGTAATTTATATTTTGTAATATTTAATTTATCTTATTTATAATTATTGATTTCAGTTCAGTTAAAAATTCAATAGAATCAATAAGTAAATTTTAGCAACCGGACAAGAAATACAATAAGTGAACAAGAAAACAAACTTAAATTAACAAGTTAGTAATTTCACAAATAATCAAACGAGTCAACAACTAATTAAGTAAAAAAATTACATCAATTCGCTAATAATCAAAATAATAATCAACAATAATATATAAATTACTAAAAAAATAATTGTAAATAATGTAACATAACATAATTTAACGTAATATTATGTAATATAATATAAAATAACATAAAAAAATATACTGTTAAGGTACACAGAGTTATTTCCAGTTATTACGTGCGTTTGGGTTCCATTAGGTTACGTAACACAATATATGAGTTTCATAATGCGTTATTTTCAATATTGTTCTCTACAATTATACTAAATTTTAATCTCTAATTCCATTTTGCGATAGTTAAACAAGAATCGGAAGCCTAACATGTTCACTAAGTTGCAATAGTATAGTTACATGTATAATGTCCGTACTTATACCTCTTGATTTATGATCTAATATCCATATACACATATTTAATCTCTCTTGTTATTACCTGTGCATGGTAAGTTCAGACCTGTCATAACTCATATCTAGACGTACATTCCATGTTACTGCATTTACCACTTGACTCATGATATAATATACATGCATGTTTGTTTATGCATGATATTACTTGTATATATTATTATTCATTGGAAATGATATCTTATGCATGTGAACATGTCCTGTAACTCTTGTAACTGTCAGTATTACTCTTGTACTTTCCAGTATTGCCACTTTTTAGTAGTACTCTGTACTTACCGGTATTATCGTGCATGTTGTTTTAGGCAAATACCCAATTTTTAGCAAATACCCGATTAAAATAATCAAATCAAATAAAAAATTTCAATTTTAACTTCCTACTTCAGATTTATCTCCAAAAACCTAGTAGCTATCTTTGACCAAATTTGAATAGGAATTGATTCATGGCAAATATGTAATTAAGATAAAATTTAAGGGTTTTTAACATAAAAATATACTCACTTTTCAACAGCTGTTTGATCTCTGAAATAAATTAAGAAAAATATGAAAATAGCAAGCTTTTCCTTTTATATTCTTTTTTATTTTCTCTTTAGATCTCCAACCCTAATTCCCTCTCCAATTCTATTAAATAAATTATAAATATTCAGTCTGAGACGGTTGAAAATCCATTAAATTGCTACATTAACTTTGTTTTTGAGTTTAACCTCTCCAATGAGTTATAATCAACTCTACCAACATGAGCAAACATTCTCTAGCACCTGCCTTGTCTCTAGTGTGATTCTTGGGAAATTTTTCTACTTTTGAGAAGCAATCTTATCAATATCGGTTCATCTCTTATTTGGATTCAACTAGAGGCTTTAATCTTGTAATTTTTTAATGTAATTTCCTTTCATATGATATCGGATATATTATTAAACCCAATTTTAAGACTATATATGCTCAAATTTGTATTTATTTTGAGTTTTATTGCATGTATCACACCGTATGTGTTATATAAGTGCAAACTGTATCACAGTGCAGACTTATGCAATAGTCTATTTTTGAATTGCTATAATATTTGCATTTTAACTCCGATTGATCTCATTCCAATAATATTCGAAATAAAATTCATTACACTGCAATTCTTCCAACTATAGCGGGTACTAATTTAGCCATTTGCGTAGCAAAAAATAATCTGAAACTTTATCTAATACTGCTGTACTAGGTCAGCAGCTCAGCAACATCATGAACATAATGAAATAACCATAAATTTTACTCTAGAACTCTAATTGTGGTCATTCAAGGTTTATTGGAATGTTAATTGAATTATCTACATCTGTACAAATCTTTTAGCTCTGATTCGATTTTTATTCTAGTCAAAACAAACATGGAAATTCACTTATTACTGTTGCATTTCCTAGCAATAGGTCCATGATATATCAACCATAAGTTTTGTTCTAGAATTCCAATTGAGTTCATTAAATATTTATTGAAAATAATTGAATTCTCTATAACTTACTAAGTCTTAGCCTCTAAATTTTTTTTTTTTTGCATAAGTCAAATAAGACTTGGAAGTTTGACACGTTCACTGAGTTTCAACAATATAGGCATATATACTATATCCGTGCATATGCCTCTTAATTTATAATATGATAACTTGTACATGGTGATTTCAGACTTGTTATAGCTCATGTCTAGACATACATATCATATTCGTGCATATACCACTTGATTAAAGATATAATATAATACATGTATGTTTGTTTACATATGATATTACTTGTACATATTATTTTTCGTTAGAAATAATATCTCAAGATATGAACATGTCCTGTAACTCTTATAGCTGTCAATATCACTCTTGTACTTTCCAGTATTGTTACTTTTTAGTAGTACTCCTGTACTTAGCAGTATTGCCATGTGTGTTTCTGGTAAATACCTGATTTTTAGCAAATATCCGATTAAAATAATTAAATTAACTCAAAAATTTTAATTTTAACATTCTGCCAACTTCAAATTTATCTCTAAAAGTTCAGCAGTCATCATTGATCAAATTTGAATAGAAATTGACCCAATGACAAACTTATAATTGAGATAAAATTTAAGAATTTTTAACTTAGTAGCATACTACTTTCCAACAGCTGTTTGACCTCCGAAATAAATTTAGAAAAATATGAAATACATCAATCTTTTCCCTTTCAAGTTCCTCTCTATTTTATTTTCAGATTTTCAACCATAATTTCTTCTCTAATTCTCTCAAATAAATTGTCGAATAGTTAGTCTAAGAGGGCCAAAAATCTATTAAATTACTACATCAACCTTGTTCTTGAGTTTAAACTCTCTAAATGAGCTCTAATCATCTTCACCAATGTGGACAAACATTCTCCAGTACATGCCCTTATTCTCTAGTATAATTCTCAGGAAATTTCTCTACTTTTGAGGAGCAATTATAACTATATCAGTTCATTTCTGATTTGGATTCAATTAGAACAAAAAATATACACTCTCAAACCCTTTGAACTTGTGATTTTTTGATGTAATTTCGTCTCCTATGATACCATATATATTATTAATCCAATTTCAAGACTATATATGCTCAAATTTATATTTATCTTGAGTTTTATTGCATCTGTCATACTATGCATGTTATATGTGCACAAACTGTATCGCTGTGCAGGCTTACGCAATAGTTAATTTTAGAATTGCAGTAACTTTTGCATTTTAATTCCGATTGACATCATTTCAATGCCATTAGAAACAACAATTCTTCCAACTATAACGGATTATAGTTTAGCCATTTACCTAACAAAAAATAATTTAGAACTTTACCTAATAGTGCTGTACCAGGTCAGTTGCTCAACAACACAATTTCATAGTAAAATGATCGTAACTTTTACTCTAGAACTCCAATTAAGCTCATTTAAGGTTCATTGGAAAGCTAATTAAACTATCTACTTTTTTCCAAATTCTTTAGCTCTAATTCAATATTTATTCTGGTCAAATCGAATATGGAAATTCACTTGTTACTGTTGCATTTCCTAGTAGCAGGTCTATGGTAAATCAACCATAACTTTTGTTTTATAAATTCAATAGAGTTCATTAAAGATACATTAAAAATATGATTGAATTCTCTACAACTGTATCAAATATTAGCCTCTAATTCCATTTTTTGCTCGATAAACATGATATGGTTATCTAACATGTCCATTAAGTTGCATTAACATAGGCGCATCCAATATATTCATGCATATTCCTCTTGACTTATCAATTTCAAATTCTGTAGAATGGAGATTTCTTATCTAAATATTTTAGATTTTTTCATATTTTTCTTGAATTATTAGGGATCGGTCGATTTTCAGGCAAATACCCAATTAAAATAATCAAATTAAATTAAAACTTTCAATTTTAATCTCCTACTCAGTTCAAATTTATCTCCAAAAGCCTAGTAGCCATTCTTGACTAAATTTGAAAAGAAATTGACTCAATGACAAACTTATAATTAAGATGAATTTTAAGTGTTTTTAATATAGCAGCATACTTATTTTTAGCAACTGTTTGACCCCCAAAATAAATTCAGACAAATATAAAAAACATCAAGCTTCTTCCACTCTTGTTGCTCTCCATTTTCTCTTCAAACTTCTAACCCTAATTTCCTCTCCAATTCCCTCATATAAATCGCCAAATATTCAGCCCGATAGGGCTCAGCATATGTTAAATTGCTATATCAACCTTATTCTTGAGTTTAACCTCTCTAAATGAGTTCTAATCTTCTCCACCAATATGGAAAAATATTCTCAAGTACCTGTCCTTATTCTCTAGTATGATTCTTTGGAAATTTATCAACTTTTGAGGAGTAATCGTATCAGTATCAGTGCATTTCTGATTTGAGTTCGACTAGAGCCAAGAATACACTCTCATACCCTTCAAACCTATGATTTCTTGATGTAATTTCCTCTTGTATAATAACAAATATATTATTACCCAATTTTAAGACTATACATGCTCAAATTTGTATTTATCTTAAGTCTCATTGCATCTTTCACACCGTACATGTTACATGTGCACAAACTGTATCATTGTGCAGACTTATGCAACAGTCCATTTTAGAATTACCATATTTTTTGCATTTTAACTCCTATTGATCTCATTCTAATGCCATTAAAAAGATATTTATTAAACTATAATTCTTTCAACTATATCGGATCCTAATTTACCCATTTACCTAACCAAAAATAATCTGAAGCTTTATTCAATATTGTTGTACCAGGTTAGTAGCTCAGCACCACCATAGCATAGTAAAATGACTATAGGTTTTACTTTAGAACTCCAATTGAGCTCATACAATATTCATTTGGAAGCTAATTGAATTATCTACATTTATCCAAATTCTTTAGCTCTAATTCAGTTTTTTTTCTGGTCAAATTAAATCTGGAAATTCATTTGTTACTGTTGCATTTCCTAGCAGCATGTCCATGGTAAATTAACTATAACTTTTGTTTTAAAACTCCAATTGAATTATTTCAAAATTTATTAGAAAGAAGATTGAATTCTCTATAACTGTATCAAATATTAGCCTCTAATTGCATTTTGCGCTGGTCAAATAAGACATAGAAGTCCGACATGTCCAGTGAATTGCAATAACATAGGCGGTGTACTATATCCGTGCATATACCTTTTGATTTATCGATTTCAAATTCCGTAGGTGAAGACATATTATCTTATTATTTTGAATTTTTATATTTTTCTTAAATTATTTTGGATTGGCCAATTTTCAAGCAAATGCTCGATTAAAGTTACAAATTAAATAAATTTTTTTAATTTTAACCTTCTACCAACTTCAACTTTATCTCCAAAAGTCCATCTGCTATCCTTGACTAAATTTGAAAATGAATTGACCCAATGACAAACTTGTAATTAATATAAAGTTTAAGAGTTTTTAACATAGCAGGATACTCACTTTCGAGCAGCTGCTTCACCCCGAAATAAATTAAGAAAAATATGAAAAATATCAAGCTTCTTCATCTCATATTCCTCTCCATTTTTTCTTCAGATCTCAAACCTCAATTCTCTGTCCAATTCTCTCAAATACATAGGCAAATATTTAGCCCAAGTGGGCTCAACATTCATTAAATTGCTATATCAATCTCGTTCTTAAGTTTAATCTCTTCAAATAAACTCTAATCTTCTCCACCAAAATGGAAAAATATTCTCCAGCACCTGCCTTTGTTCTCTAGTATGATTTTTGAAAAATTTATTAACTTTTGAGGAGTAATCGTATCAGTATCGGTTTATTTCTGATTTGAGTTCAACTAGAGCCAAGAATACACTCTCAAACCCTTTAAATCTATGATTTCTTAATGTAATTTCCTTTCATATGCTATCAGATATATTGTTAACCTAATTTCAAGACTATATGCTCAAATTTGCATTTATTTTGATTTATAATTATTTTGAGTTTTATTGCATGTATCACACCGTACATGTTATATGTGCGCAAACTATATCACTGTGCAGACTTATGCAGTAGTCCATTTTTGATTTACCATAATTTTTACATTTTAATTCCAGTTAATTTTATTCTAGTGCCATTAGAAAGATGATTCATTAAACTATAATTCTTCCAATTATAGCGGATCCTAATTTAGCCATTTATCTAACAAAAAATAATCTAAAACCTTATCTAATACTGCTGTACTAGTTTAGCAGCTCAGTAGCACCATGCACATAGTAAAATAACCATAAATTTTATTATAGAACTCCAATTGAGCTAATTCAAGATTCATTAGAAAACTAATTGAAATATCTATATATGTTCAAATCCTTTAGCTTTAATTCATTTATTATTCTAGTCAAGTCAAATTTGAAAATTTACTTGTTACTATTGCATTTCCAAGCAGCAGGTCTATGATAAATCAACTATAACTTTTGTTATAGAAATCCAATTGAGTTTATTCAAAATTTATTTGAATAATAATTGAATTCTCTAAAACTATATCAAATCTTAGCCTCTAGTTTTATTTTGCGCTAATCAAATAAGACATGAAAATTTGACATGTCCACTGAGTTTCAAGAACATAGGCGAATATACTATATTCATGCATATATCTCTTGATTTATTAATTTTAAGTTCCGAAGAGTAGAGACCTCTTACTTATTATTTTGGATTTTTCTATATTTTTCTTGAATTATTTTGGATCAGCTGATTTTCAGGTAAATACCCAATTAAAATATTCAAATTAAATATAAAAAAAAAATCTAATTTTAACCTCCTATCAACTTTAAATTTATCTCCAAAAGCCAAGCAACCATCCTTGACTAAATTTGAAAATGAATTGATCCAATAGCAAACTTACGTATAAGATGAAGTTTAAGAGTTTTTAATATAGCAACATACATTCCAACAGTTATTTGACCCCCAAAATAAATTCACAAAATTATAAAAAACATCAAACTTCTTCCACTCATGTTCCTCTCTATTTTCTCTTCAGACTTCTAACCTTAGTTTCCTCTCCAATTCACTCAAATAAATCGCCAAATATTCAATCTAAGAGGGCTGAAGATCCATTAAATTGTTGTATCAACCTTATTTTTGAGTTTAAATTCTCCAAATAAGCTCTAATCTTCTCCATTAATATGGAAAAATATTCTCCAGCACCTACCCTTGTTCTTAGTGTGATTCTCAAAAAATTTCTCTATTTTTGAGGAGCAATCGTATCAATATCGGTTTATTTATGATTTGGATTCAACCAGATGCAAAAATACATACTTAAATCCTTTAACTTGTGATTTTTTAATGTAATTCTTTCTTATATGATACCAGATATATACTAATACCCAATTTCTATACTAATACCCAATTTCAAGACTATACATGCTCAAATTTAAATTTATCTTGAATTTCATTGCATATATCACACCATGCATGTTATATGTGCAAATTGTATTGCTGTGTAGACTTATGCAGCAGTCCATCTTAGATTGCCATAATTTTTTTCATCTTAACTTTTATTGATCACATTCTAGGGTCCTTGAAAAGATGATTCATTAAACTACAATTCTTTCAACTATAGCAGATATTAATTTAGTAATTTACCTAGCCAAAAATAATCTAGAATTTTACCCAATACTTCTATACTAGGTCAGCAGCTCAGTAGCACTATGCTCATAGTAAAATTACCATAACTTTTACTCTAAAACTCCAATTGAGCTAATTTAAAGTTTATTGAAAAACTAATTGAATTATCTACTTCTGTCTAAATTCTTAGAATCTAATTCAGTTTTTATTTTGGTCAAATCAAATATGAAAATTCACTTGTTATTGTTGCATTTCCTAGCAGCGGCTCCATGCTAAATTAATCATAACTTTTGTTCTAGAACTCTAATTGAGTTCATAAAAGATTCATTGGAAATAATTGAATTCTCTACAACCGTACAACTCTTAGCCTCTAATTACTTTTTGTGCTAGTCAAACAAGACCTGGAAGTTTAACAAATCCACTAAGTTGCAACAATTTAGACATGTATACTATGTCCGTGCATATACCTCTTAATTTATGATATGATACCTATGTACACATATTTAATCTCTCTTGTTATTAAATGTATATGGTGTGTTCAGATCTGTCATAACTCATGTCTAAACATACATGCCATGTTCGTGCATATACCACTTGATTTAAAATATGATATACATACATGCATGTTTATTTATGTATGATATTACTTGTACATATTATTCTTATTTAGAAATGATACTTCACACACGTGAACATGTCCTGTAACTATTGTACTTATCAATATTACTCTTGTACTTGCTAATATTGCTACCTGTCAGTATTACTCTTGTACTTGCTAGTATTGCTGTAGTATTGCTTCATATTTACTTTGTTATTGACACATGGATACTTATTACATATGTCATATTGATATTTTGCATTGTGGGTATGGAAAAATAAATGGTGGAATAAAATCTTAGTTTCTAATTCCTTTTTGTGCTAGTCAAACAAAACCTAGAAGTTTGACACGTCCATTGAGTTGCAACAATTAGGCACATGTACTATGTGCATGCATATACCTCTTAATTTATGATATGATACCCACACACATATATTTAATCTTGTTATTACATGTACGTGGTGAGTTTAGACCTGTCATAGCTCATGTCTAGGTATACAAGTCATGTTCGTGCACATACTGCTTGATTTAGGATATGATATATATGCACACATGTTTGTTTACGTATGATATTACTTGTACATATTATTCTACTCTTATACCTACCAGTATTACTCATATTTGCCAGTATTATTACCTGTCAGTATTACTCTTATATTTGCCAGTACTACCGTGTGTGTTGTTTCATATTTACCTGGTTATTGATAAATGATCCTTATTGCATATGTCATATTGATACTTTGTATTGTAGGTGTAAGAGAAATGAATGGTGGAATAAAATACGTATTGTGGAAGTTTCTTGTCTTACTTGAAATGCATCCCACTGATTTGTGTACTGTATAGAGATCGGTACATCATTTGGTTTGACTGGTACTTAGGCCATGATCTCGGGCATACACGAGATATCCAATGTTCTTAGCAGCGTGCCATCCGGTTAGTATGCGACTACTCTTGGAGCCATCGTGTTGGGTATGCACAGTACACTTTTAAAACATATGAATACTCCCACCATTCAGTTCCAAACTAATATGATAGAATGTGCATCCATTTGTTTGATCATGTTACATTATTCATATCTTATACTTTATGATTCATATGCATAATCATGTTACATTATATATACTATATACCTCATGATTTATTTTATATTATGCATACCATTACTTCATATTTCATATGTATACATATTTTACATTGTTTCCTACAGCATGCCACACTCACACTTTTATATGTTTTCTTTAGCATTGACCGAGTTTGGGTTTATTTGGATTCTGACCCCTGAAATTATCATACTCTAGATCTAGCAGCCGCGATACTCATACTCGAGAAGGAAGACCCACCTGTCGAGGATCTCTACATCTAGGAGCAAGCCGAGTGCTAGTACCTCGCGTCACGTAAGATCTTCATCTCTTATGTGTATATATTATTTTGGATTATATGTGCATATGTATCTTATATACTAATTCTGTTCATGGTATTCAGACACTCTTGTACATATTTAGTATTTATATTGCTCTGTTTTGATACTTAACTCTACGTGAGCAAAATTTTGTGTATATATTTCATATCATTTCAGTATATATGTTTTTGGATATTGCTGTATTCATACCTGTAATATTGTAGCAGATAGATTTAGACCTGTGGTATGTGTATATATATCATATTTGCGTGCTTTCATATCTCTTGCATGTGATTGTATGATGTAATGCCCCGTACACTCTAGAATTGAAAGTGCCATCCGATAACACCCTACCAATTATTGGAATACATATTCGGGCCCAATAGTGTGATTTGGAGCATTATATGCTATTGCAATCTTCTTATAATTTATGCATGAAAAATTTGTTTATATGAATTGCTTTATGGTTTGTGAGTTTGAATTGATACAGAAGTGGGTTGCATTGTTTGTAAAAAGAAGAATGATCAAATAGAGCTTGACTAGAATATTTTATGATTGGCCTTTTTTTATGTTTTGACTCTTTTTTTGATATACACTCTTTTTTTTCTAGACAAATTTAAGTTATTCACTGAAATTGGAGTAGTGCAATTGAGATGGAGGTGTTAATGTCAGTCAACGCAACCTTGTTAGGTATTCATATGTGAGTATAGCCCCACATCTGATAGAACAAACAAAGTCTATGAGTTTAAATTTAGAGTTGGGGCCTTTACCTACTAGCTTAAACTTTTGGATCAGATTAGTTCTCCGGTTTGTATTTGAAACCTATCATGCTCCTGGGTGAGTTCGACATTTATCCGCAACAACTGGTATCAGAGCCTAGATTTGGGGCAGGTTGTGTCGGGTCAAGGGTCTAGGTTATGATTTAAGGGGAAGTGAAATTAGTGTGAAGCCCGAAGTGGTCGGGTAGCGCAAGTAACTTTGGGTCTAGTTTGTTAGGGTGCACCATGTGGATGGTTTAGACCAAAATTGAGATTTTACGGATGGTGGTTCCCATGGATGATAATTCTACAGATGATAGTTCCCGTAAATGATTGCAGTATACTCACAATGAAAGAGGAGATTGTTAGGTGTTCATATGTGAGTATAGTCTCATATCATGTATGACAAAGAAAGTTTATGGGTTTAAATACAGAGATAGTGCAAGTAACTTTGGATCTGGTTTGTCAGGGTGCACCACATAGATGGTTTAGGCCAAAGTTGAGATCTTACAGATGGTGGTTCTCGTAAATGATGATCCTACGGATGGTAGTTCCTGTAAATGATTGCGGTATACTCACATTGAAGGGGGAGATTATTAGGTATTCATATGTGAGTGTAATCTCATATCGCATATGACAAGGAAATGGTTTAAATACAGAGTTGGGGCCCTTACCTACTGGCTTAAAATTTTGGGTCAGATTAGTTCTCTACTTTGCATTTGAAATCCATCATGCTCCCGGATGGGCCCAATGTTTCTCTCTAACAAACATTTATACTATTGGTTTTATCTCTTAACCTTGTTCTCATATAGTGGATATTTCTCATTGTTCCTCGTGGATGTTGTTCGAACTTGGTTGGCCGAACCATGCTATATTCAGTGTTCGCCTTATGTATCTTTTTCTTGTAATCTCAATATTGTGGTCTCGAGACAATCATGATCAAGGTCAGTTTGATCCCAGCATAAACATGGTTATTGCTTTCCAATTCTTTGCATGCAATGTAAACAGAAACCACTCTTATCATTCTATTATTCACTAGATGATTGGCCTCCTTAATTCTTTATTTCATCTGTCATTGGTTTATTGCGGATTTGGCATTCTATTTCTCTGATACTTGCTACCTGACCCTACCACAGCTCTCCCCCTATTAATAAAACTTTCTAGAAGCATATGCACTATAGGAACTCCTAATGCACCTCCCTATAGACCTTTTGCTAATGTGCTCGACAACCCCAATAAAAGGCCCTATAAACTTGATTATAGCTCTGTTGACAGGTTCTGCCAAATACACATGCAGCTTTCTAGTTTCTACTAGTCACCACTCATTTCTGATTCTTCCATACCCTCAACAAAAAAGAAATCTACACTTCAGTATGCATTCAGATTGTAACTTGTGATTCTTGTACTTCATAATACATGTAGGTAAAGTAAATAAATTTATGACCTTTAGAAGATTAATGGATTATTTTCTCTCTCTTGTGGTATAGCTCTTCACATCATATCTTCAGATGACTCCATGTGTCTTCATTTTGCTCTACTGCTTATCCCTTCTTGACATGCTTATGTACATTTGGTTATAGTTTAGAATGTATAGATATGAAAATACGTTGATGGTCGATGTTTGAACAGGTAATTGCTGAGGTTGTGCAATGTCTTGGAAAATAAGTCTGTGTCAATTTGCTATTGTTCTTAAACATTCATCATAAACAAGACTGAAGTTTCTCTAATTTTTGTTGATGATGTATAGAGGATCAAAACACAGAGATTTATCTGGCCATGTGTGATGAAGTGAGCTACGTGTCTGATGAAACGAGAAAATATGCTAAAAAAAAGCTGAAGAAAAAACATTAGAATTGGGAGCCGAATTCCCATCCATTGTGAAGCCTATGTGCTTGTCAAATACAAGTGGAGGATTTTTGCTAGTGAGTTTGGGAGTAATCTAAATTAACAATAAAATATTATTCTTATATTTAATTTTATTTTGGTTAATGACTTTGAATTCCATAAAAAGGGCTTTCCAGTTGATTTTGCCATGCATCTACCAAAAAAATAAATCATCATTCACTTTGGTCGAAGAAGATGGAAAGAAACTAATACAATTTACCTTGCATGCAGTAGAGGACTGAGTGGTGGATGGAGATGCTTTTCCATTGATAACTTGGCTAATGGATATGCTTTGGTTTTTCAGTCAATTAAGCATACAACGTTCAAGGTAATAAATATTTTTTTGAATGGATGATTTTCTTATACATGCCAAAAAGTATAACCTGTATCTGTCATACATCTCCTAATGGATAAATTTTACAGCCTGTGCTTGTCATATATTTTCTTATGGATGGATACATGCCAATGTGCATACATGTGTGCACATGCACATGTTAATGGCCTTGAGCAGCCTGCAAAAGTAGTCAAAGCATGCAAATGTTTAGCATTATATAGATGAGAGAACAAACTATAACATGTAGCAAATGAAAGATGCTATCTTGGTGATCACAACATTTCCTCAAGGCACTTCACTACAGAAGGGAAATTCATTCTGTCCAACAACCTCAGTTCCAGCCTTCTGTGCCTTAATTGCAAGTCTGTTTGCAATAATATTTGCTTGACAAAAAACATACAGAGTTAGAATTGACTCTGATATAGGTCACATTATAGCTAATATTAGGTTGCCCTATAATATAATCAACTATTGAACAGTTATAATTCCACTTACGAGCAAAAGCATTTCAAAGTGTCGTGAGTATATCTCAAAAGACTTTCTAGAAAGCCAGGAGACACACACTGCCTATTTGACATGCAATTTGAGGTAGTGTGCTACACTTCCTAAATAGAAGGCGTTCTTCATCACCTGGAAGCTGAACACATTTTATTTTTAATGTTTATATTAATGCCTGTCCTCCTGGATCCTATCATAGTTTATGCTCTCTTTACATGGAATATCACTATAATTTATGCTTTCTTTTCGCGGAACTTTTTCCATTTCATCTAATGCATCATGCTTAGATCACATGATACATTATTGACTATGCCTTTAATCTGTACAGATAAAATTGTAGCTGATATCATCGTTGTAATGCTTCATTTTCTCGAGGGATACAGAAAAGGAGTGTGGTATCGATAGACACGCACATACAACGTATACAAGACAAAATATTAGTAAAATAAGCAGAATATGAATTCTAAACCAAGGTACACATGTCCAAAACAGAATCTTAGGAAACTAGGAACTAATTACCACTTAGAAACAAGGATACTATGACTATAATAAGTTTAATTAATATAAGTCAAAAACATATATACACAGTTCACTATCCAGAAACAAGCATGGATAGATAGCAACTAAAAAAAGAATAAGTACAAAAAGAAATTTGATCACTAGTATACATGATTTGGGAGTACCAAAGAAGCCAAGGTCTATGATCACTGTTTTTCCGTATGCTCCATAAAGTATGGATCGTCCACTAGTAGCTCTATATTGTACTCTTTTTTACCTAAGTGTAGGATAGCTCAGGGTTAAACCCAGTAAGTAACAAAATCGAGGACATACTCGAGACAATAAATTTATTTGATAATACAAGTACAAATGAGGTTCTATAATCTCTATGATGAATAACATGTAACGAACAACATTTAACATGTAAGAGAAAATAGTAGATGCAATATAATAATAATAGCGAGAACAATTATAAAGAAACTAAGTAAAGGTCAATCCTAAAAGTCTACCACACTTATCTTGTATACCCAGGGGAAAACCAGAGTAAATTCTATTATATATCCCATACTATATAACCTATCGAAAATTCTAAAGGTGCCTCTCACATACTTAACTGGTGGCCTACCACTTGGTTATGTGTAATACTTAGTTATAAGTGGCACTTAACTCTCGCTCGATACACAATCTTGTCTTGACACTACGATCTAGTATAAGTTTTTACGTAAGTTATTATTTGAAACTAGACAACAAACTATTAGATGTTTATAGGAGGATACTCTTCCCGAATCTGGGGTCACAATAATAATGATATATATACATGTCCTACTCTAAGGCTAGTACCGCATCAATAGTGATATAATATAATATATAGTAATATTTTGTTCTGAGGTCGGGACCAAATCAACAATAAATGTATATACATATCCTGTTTCGAGGCCAGGACCACAACAATAATAATACTTCTTATATCCAGAAATCTAATTCGGTTGTATAGTTTTTCTCAATACCCATGGTTGAATTTATTTGTTTTTGTTGAGTATGGAGTATAGTAACATATTTCATTATTAACGATATAACCAACTATACAAGTTGAATGTCAATATAATCTAGCGTAATCTAGTTATCCGTACTTCATCTCTAACCCCTGTAATTACGATCATAAACATGAAAATAGTCTTTATGGTTGCATATGTAGATCATGAGTCACAAAATTAAATGACATGCTACAAAATGTATCCATATCTAGATCACAGTTAGTACTTTACATAGTCAATTCATATGTAAGTCATGACATAAGAAGCACTAAAATCAAGCTACAAGCAGCTATATTGATCATGATGAATGCTAGTAAGTAGTGCATTTGTATAAATCATCAATTTGTTTAGACAAATATATAACAATATTAAATTAAATATTAATAAATATAATCCACCTTTATAATATTTCCAAATTTTCAATATTAAATCAAATCAGTGTTTGGACTTGGGATGAGTTTAACATTGCTATAACTAAATAAACTCTAAAACTATTTATTTACTAATCATATTTAAAGTGTATGCA
Organism: Dracaena cambodiana; assembly: GCA_036321105.1. Classification (NCBI taxonomy): domain Eukaryota; kingdom Viridiplantae; phylum Streptophyta; class Magnoliopsida; order Asparagales; family Asparagaceae; genus Dracaena; species Dracaena cambodiana. The sequence continues at coordinate 17,842,232 of JAYEPQ010000016.1, read as the reverse complement.
TACTTAACTAATTATTGTCTAGAATTAGTTACATGCATGATGCCATTTCTAATTTACTTTTTTTTAAAGCATAATAACTTAAGAAGTGTAGAGATTCTTGTAAGTAACATATTTTGCATGGATAATACAATATTATTAAATATGCCTCTAACTATATCATGGATTTATACAATCAAATTTTCATTAATGTGAAAACCACAATGGCAATAATTTCCATAAAGATAAAACTAATGATAATATGGGCACAAATTTCTTTTCTCTTTTGATTCCATAAAACTAACTAATTAATCTATAATCCTAACTCGATTTTTGTTTAAATCAAGTAAAGTGTGCATAATTGTCAATATATAGCTATATCATAAGGTCTCCAACTCATAATAATTTTATGTTTATCTCAAACAATAGTTTAACAAAGTATTTCTAAGCTAATCATAAAGATTAAGTATGGTTCAATATACAAGTTAGCTTTTGTAAGCATTTAACAAATTCTATATAATATAATAAAAAGTAGGTTTAAACCTTAATCTAGTATTAATTGTTCACGATTATTAAATATTAAGACATGATGTAATGCTCATGTTTTTCAGCTGCTTCCCAAAACGGAGGATGCTACTTAAATTTGCACTAGAATACCCAACAGTCACAGGATCTTGGAATAACTGTAACTATTGCCACAACAGATGAATATACAACATATTTAAAACTGAAGTTATATTTATAAAATAAGAGATTGATTATATAAAAGGGCACGTTGTTGTAGATTTGTACAATAAAATAATCAAAAGAAGGAATAGTGCCCGACAAAAAAAATATGAACAGTATATACAAGGTTATGATTGTAGATCCATCCCTTATCGATGTTTGGCTTGATCAACTAAATATGGATCTTCGATTAGTTTAGGCTCTCCTTTCTCTTTCCCAACACCTGAATTTAGAACCCAGAAAATTAAACCTAGCAAGTAACACTTTAATGAGAGAAAGAGATGTATTATTAAAGTACAGGATATCAGTGTACGGGGGCATACTCATGTTAGTGTTGATCGTAAACATATAAAATTAAACATGATAACAACTATAAATAAATAGATAAATAAAAAAAATATGATGAAATAATTATTCTATGTATCTTGATCATGTATACTATTAGTCTTAGTTATCATCTAAGTTAGTCGTAAAAACTGTATTAATAGATAAGATAACACTATTTTCCATTGCCATATAAGTGCCCGTACAAACCGAATCTCGGCCTCAATCGCATGGTACTGAACCATACCATACCGGTATCATTATTCACACCACGTACTATATTACAATAAAGGATATATCACACTAGATATTAATTACTAATCGTGATCTAGTATCACCTAGATCACTGCAGTAAAAAAATTCTCGGTTCTAACATTGAATAATATTTATACGACATGACTATTATTCATCGTATAGCTTCTCCCTATCCCCGATTCATTATATATAATACACATGACTTATAATGATATCATGACATGGCTCGTTTATTTACATTTACATATCCATTTCTATTATTTATGATACCATTAATAATTTATTATTGGAACATGTATATGCAATATTATTATATTCCATTCCCTTGTCATGTCACTATACTCACTATCATATCCATCACGTACTATCTGTGTTAATATATTATGTCATTCACAAATAAGTGACGCATTCCACACTATATGATCGAGATTTAATGAAATAATTTAGACCACCGACTCTACAAATTTTTATTTAATTCGAAATTAAGACAACCAACAATAAAGAGTAGTAATAACACATTTATATAAAGCCTCATATCTCCCAACTTTTTTCATTGCACTATTTTAAAATATAGTATTACAGTACATTTATATATAATCCTATAATGTGTCAATCACTATACAATCATATATACACATTATATTTTCTATTGTATTAATTATTTTCACGAAAATGTCTAAACTATGGACGTAAAATATGACCATGTTAATTTTTTTTACATCACAACATTCTTATATATTAACTAAAATATTTTAGTAATTCTAAATATTATATCTATTATTATTACATGTTGATTTTTAACTAAGATATTGTGACCGTGGTCATTCTAATATTTTTGTGACAATGGCCATTACTAAAATTTTTGTGATATGCAAACTATTTCAGTGATTAATTAATATTTAGTAAGTACCATGTCTGTATAACAAACAACGCTAAATAATCTATTTGTTCCTATATTTATGAAATCAACCCAACGTAAAAAATATCAATTAACATAACCATAACAAAATAAGAAAATTTATTAAATTTCTTGCTTACAAATAAATCTTATGTGGCAGATTGTTTGGATTTTCTTTTCTTAAATTATTGTATATACGAGGTCAACCACAACATATTTAAATAATATATAATAGTCCATATTGTTCCAATCTAAAATATAAATTTTATAGTGAATATTCAACATAATTGTGCTATTCTAAATGTTTAATAGATCAATATATTTAAACTATATTATTTTTAGCATCAAGAAGTGTAAATATTACAATATTTATATATATCGAAATTGAACCTATACAAATTTTGTTAGGCTTGTTTAGAGTTTGACTATTAAATTACCTAATAATCCAGTTCAATTCTCAAGATCAATTAAAAGTTCAAAATGTGAGCCGTGCATATTCATAAAATAATAGTATAAAATGTGAACAAAAAATATTCATAAAAACAAGATAAATTACGTCCACAAAATATAAATTAAATAAATTTTTCAAGAAAAAAATAAAAAATAGCAGTGTTACTTACATAATATTTATCCAATTTAATCGATACGATCCTTAACTCTAGCCTTCCTTTGCCTTGGCTCCATAAAAGTGTATTGAGAGTTTCTCTCTATGTGAGTTTGTAAATTTTTTTTGTGAGAAGGGAAAACAAAAATGTAAAGATAGTTTATATTTAGGCTAAATGGCAAAGATGTAACTTTTGCTATCTTACCCTACAAGTCTGCTCTCTAAATGAGCCACGTGACCTTCCATTCTCCACTTATCATCTTATTGTGACAATAGATTAGCACCTCATACTCTAGGGTGTGCCCTTAGAAATTATTTAAGATAGAGATATGGAAAAAGAATTTTTTAATATATTTAATAGTTTATTATTTTCTGCTTAGATCGATATTTTTTGAATACTATCAAATTAATACGGGACGTAGCGATCAGTCATGGAATTATTAGAAAATTATTTGCATATTTGTTTGATGTCCAGTGGATTATCAAAGTAAATAAAAATTTGAAAAAGAGAGGAAAAAAAAATACTTGCTTTTGTTCTTTTTTCTGTTTTCTTTTTTTTTTAATTTGCCTTGAGTTGCTAAGGTGCAGCTCCATGTGTAGAGAACGAATGGTGAGGGAGAGAAGTGTGTAGATTTCAATGAAATGGGAGGAGGGAGAAGTTATTTATTTCAAAGTGACAAAATTATAATTTTGAGAACCTTTATCATTTAAGCATTATTTCTTCTTAAACCACATTATCCCCATGCTATGCCATCTAATCTATTGCCTTAACCGCCTTGCTCCTAATTCAACACGTCAACTCATTTTTTTTTTTTTTGCAGGAGTGTCCATTTTAGTGTGTGTCTATTTTGCATGAGTGTTCACTTTGCATAAGTGTTCAACACGTCAACCCATTTTCTTTTAAGTTTTTGAATTATTTAATAATTTAATTAATTTTGTTCCAGATAATATTTTTCAAATATTACCAAATTAATATAGAATATAACAGCTAGTGAGAGGAATACTAGAAAATTATCCGTATATCATTTTGATGTCCGGAATGGGAGAAATAAAATTCTAAATAATTAGAAGAATAATTTAATATTTTGAAATTAGACAATTCAGAAATATTTTTGGATTTTTGAAAAAATTCTAAAAATTATAAATCTTAGAACACTAATAACCCTGAAGATCGAATATCATTTAGAGCTACAAATTTAAAGTTATACTCATTAAAAATAATTTCGGTGTCCAAATTGATCCGGTGGCCTTATTTGCTACGATCCGACTCAAAAGAAGCATACGAATAACGTAAATTTTGGATATTACACAAGATAAAGTTGGTATTACTAGTGTAGATACAAAAAATAATTTTAGCATGATTTATTAACTAACCATCCTGCTAAAAAATAGATATACAAACTTAAGTTTTAAAACATAGTGTTTTATTAAACTAGGTTTAATGAAAGATGTGTACACTACTTATATGTATAATGTCTCGTGACGAAAAGGAAATTAGGATTTGTGGTGAAGATCTAAGGAAGAAATTAGAGTTTTGGAGATAAATTGGGGTTTGGATTTTATATCCATGCGAATCACACGCCAATTTTTTCACTAATCTCTCAAGGAAAAAGTTCAGAAGAACAAATCACATGCTCAATTTCATAATTTCATCTCTCTTTCATTATTCAAAATTAGATTTTTACAATATTATATAGAAAATCCTATATGCAACAAGATAAAAATAAATCTAAATAAATTTTTTAAAATCCTAACGAAACTCTAATCCAACCTTATTTAATAACTAAATCCCTAATCTAGGTAAACTTGATCTTATCTTTATATATTCTTTCTGCTTGGAAATATTTGCCATTGGTGAATGATGGCAAGAAGAAAGTCAAGTATGCCCATATGAAGGCACGTAATCTTTACGATATCTGGTAAAGTTTTACGAAACCTTCAGAAATTCGACAATCAAATAAATGAACTCTTAAGTGTAGGTCTGATAGAGATAACTACTAGTCCTTACTCTAGCCTAGTATTTATGGTCAGAAATTTTAATGAAATAAAGAGAAAGAAATCTTGAATGGTGATTAAATACAAAAATTAATCAAAATCTAAAATTTGATGGATATTTTATCCCAAGGAAAGATGATAGAGATCAAATTTGATCAGGATTAGATTAGATTAGATTAGATTTGATTTGATTAGGATTTGGATTGTACTAGATATTTGATTTGATTTGATTAGGAGTTTGGATTTTATTAAGATTCTGTTTGTTAGGGTTTCCCTATATATATGGGTTGTATGAAGTATTAAAAAAAAATGAATAATATTTTGAGAAATTTTCTTGAGAAATCTCTGGCGTGGAATTCGCTGAGTAAAAATTTTTCCTCGTGGATTCGTGGAGAGTGGGCGTGGGTCTGGGTAGATTACCAAATCCCAAAAGTTTTCTCCAATTTATCATTTTTTCCCCAATCCCTCTAGAAAAAACCTTAATTTCAAAACCCTAACCCTAATTTCGCCTCCGTCCTGCGTCAAATTGGTATCAGAGCCTAAATTTTCTTCTCCATCACCATCTTCTTCTTCCACACCTCCATCCTGTTTATTTCAGTTTTTTTATTTTTATTTTAAAAAAAAAACTGATCTGAAAAAAAAAAAACAGTTCAGATTTGAAGAAAAAAAAAAGGAGAGAAAAAAATGAAAAGTGAGAAAAAAATTCAGAAAAAAAAAGAGAAGAAAAGAGAAAAAAAAAGAAAAAAAAGAGAGAGAAAAAAATTCAGAAAAAAAAGAAAGAGAAAAAGAAAGAGAAGGAAGAATTAAGTTGGGTTCAATCCACATCACAGTACAGACCCGTTAAGACAGTGCCGACCCATTAAGGGTAGTTTTCTGATTCGGAGCCCGTTTCAACTCCGATTCAGGCCGTTTTCGAGCCGTCGTGATTTTTGGGTATTTCCTAAACTTTTTTGAGCTAAAATTTTGAGTTAATTATATATGGGTTTTATATTCTATGGTCATTACATCAACACAAATACAAAAAAATCGCAAATTGATCGAGATATGTATGCTACTATATCCATTTTTTTCGGTTTCGATGGTCGACAAAATTATCAAAATTGCGAGAATCATATCCAAGATTTCTTTCTAGCTTCTGATCTGATTTCAGTACAGAAATGCCTTCACGCCCGACAAAAGTTAGGTGAAGTTTATACTTGGAGTAGAGAGTATAAACTATGTTTGGATTGGAATATCTTGCGACGTCTACTTCGTCATCGGTATACTCAACACCACCTTCCAAATTTATCATCTCATCGGTTTCAATCATCTGAGTCTAAAACAATGACTAGTGATGAAAAACTTCAATGTATGATCGATGAGTTTAAGAAGTGTAGCCGAATACTTAACAGTGTTAAAAACACACTTAAATGCAGGGATGAAAGAAGTCAAACGGTTAACAATGAAAGCATCGCTAATAAGATTGAAACAGATATTTTTATGTTTGGTGAATGTATTTTGCAGCCTACACCGGATACATAAGTTCATGATGAGTTATTACTAGTACCAGATGGAACTTTTTTTTCATTTACAGAAGTTGAAAACTCAATGGTTCAGATTTCTGAAGATCCTTCAATAGAACCAACTGCGAAATTTCAGCCGTCTGTGAATACGTCTGATGATCATACTTACGAGGAGAAACCAACGGAAATATCTTCTTCTCTCGTAGTTGCAGATGTACAGGGAGTACAAGAACTTCCAATCTAAAGTGAGACTTCACATAGAAACGAAGTTATTGTTGATAATGAGGTAAAAATATCAGTTCCTCTTGAGAGATTCATTATGGAAATTATGAAGAAATTACCAACTCAACATACAGATTCATGTGAAGTTTCGTAGATATTTGCTTCTATTCATGGCCAAAATAATTTGTGGGATTTACAGTCATTTGAAACTGATTCACGAGAGAAGCCAGTTCCACCTCCACCGCCTTGGTACAGATGTGATATACTAGATACGGTTTCTCGACCACCACCATGGCCTAATTGGGATACTTCGTGGATGCCGATCAGTTCAACCCGGACGTGTTTATCATTACTTATCTCCATATTCATCGGGGATGAATGTTTTAAAGCCGGGGAGAATTGATGGAGATCAAATTTGATCAGGATTAGATTAGATTAGATTAGATTTGATTTGATTAGGATTTGGATTGTACTAGATATTTGATTTGATTAGGAGTTTGGATTTTATTAAGATTCTGTTTGTTAGGGTTTCCCTATATATATGGGTTGTATGAAATATTAAAAAAAGATGAATAATATTTTGAAAAATTTTCTTGAGAAATCTCTGGCGTGGAATTCGCTGAGTAAAAATCTTTCCTCGTGGATTCGTGGAGAGTAGGCGTGGGCCTGGGTGGATTCCCAAATTCCAAAAGTTTTCTCCAATTTATCATTTATTCCCCAATCCCTCTAGAAAAAACCCTAATTTCAAAACCCTAACCCTAATTTCGCCTCCGTTCTGCGTCAAAAGAGGTATTAATAAATTTAACAAAGAGATCTAAAGTATTTAATAAATTTGACTGTAAGTTTGGATTTTGATAACTTAAAATGATGGAGGAATCAAAGCCACCAACGATATTTAGTACACCACGTGGCCATTATCATTAAAATGTTATGCCATTTGGATTAAACACTGCACCACAAATATTTCAAAGATAGATAGACTCAATTTTTAATGACATGAAGGATTTTTGTGTTATATATATTGATGACATTGGGGTTTTTTCTAAAACAAAGGAGGATAATAAAAAATATCTAAACATCATTAGTAACGTTTTTAAGAAGCACAGGATAATACTCTCCCCAAAACGATTAAAATTGGAAAGGAATCTATTGAATTTCTTGGAATAATACTAGACAAAAATGGTATCCAACTACAAAAACAAATCATTTCAAAGATCAAGGAGTTCTCCGAAGAGATAAAGGATAAGAGGCAATTGCTGAATTATGGAAGAAATTTTCTATCGAGATCTGACTAAGTAAGAAATACCTTTACTAAAAAACTAAATAAAACAATAGAAGTTTACCTAGCCAAGCCAGGAGATAAATTAATTCTAAATACCGACACATCTAATGAATGTTGGGGTTGTGCATTAAAAGCAATCTCAAAAGAAATTTGGGATGAAGAGGACCTTCGTCCGAGAATGGAATTAGTCTTAGAAAAAGAAGTATACCACAGAAAATATTAAAACATAAAAAACCTTTTGGATATAGCTCTAGAAAATTCAAACCGAACAAATTGAAATGGATAATATTTGAGAAGGAACTATACACTATAAGGCTAGCCTTGCAAAAATTTCAAATATTTTTTACACCAGAATTTTTAATCATTAGAATAGATAATAAAACTGCAAGAGATTTTCTTGTAAATAAAAAATGGCCTTTGGTAAACGAATGCAATGGTATAATGAAATAGCTCAATATTCCTTTAAAATATAACATGTTAAAGGAAAAGATAAGTTTATCGCAGATTACTTAAACTGATCTACCAAATAAAGAATAATAATAGTAAGAATCCCTAGACCAGGAAAGTATTAGTAATTTGCTAATCAATTTTGTGCAAATGAGAAATATGACAGATAATGGAAAAACTATAGCAAATAGTGTTACTATTCTAGCAGCATTTGTCGTATTTGTGGGATATCAGCTAGGTATTTATACAAACTGGAATTAATATTATGATCAGATATTCGATTTTAATAGATTGTGTGCCAGACATTATTACTCCCATGAAGATGCTATCCTGGCATGGAAAATGTTACGTCAGAATCCATACATAGTAGAAGAAATTTGCGATTTTGCCCATCACATGCTCGAGCCAAAAGTAGCAAGCGTTTCCAAACTAGAAATCCCGTTATCATTCTGCTTCGAAATAAGTGGAGCCTAGAGGGAGCATCAAAAGGTAAATCTAGGAATTGGAACTCATCGTACTTTCTAGAGCTATATGGGGGGGATTAGCAAACCTTATAATGAAGCAAGAATTAAAATTTAAATCATTAAGGGAGACTTGCTTGGATTTTATAATAATTCTTAATGAAGACATCATTAAGGCAATATCCCCTAAACAATATGACTTCTTAAAAAGCATGGGTGAATTTCTAGAAAAGAAGCTATCCATCTTCGCTGAATCAAGCAAAGCAAGGGAGGATCTGATACTGCAGTTCGAGATCATAACACCAGAAGACCTGTAGGAGTGCAACATTTCTATACAGCAGACCAGGGAGGAAATGGACACAGAGGTTGAGGCAGAAGTAGAAGTTGACATAACTAAGAAAGTCCATAGTAGAAAAGTCTCTGTAAGAGGCCACTGAAGTAGTTATGTGAGGAAGGCAATTGGCAGTTAGCCTACTCGAAGAGGAGTCTAGAAAGTTTGACTATTATGTTCTCTATGGTACACCAAAGGTGAAAAAATTAGTTCCAAAGTCAAGACTTGGCTAGCAGAAACCAGCAGAAGCGAACATTGTGCTAACATAATGGGATGATCCTGCCCCATCTTCGAATGGATGGAACGATCCTGCATCTCCAGGTTCGACAAAAATTTCGGCCTCTGATAACTTTCACAATTTCGTATAAAATCTGCTCTTGTAAATACAATCTACACAAAAAAAGGTAGTAAGGCAGAAATGTCTCTGTTGACATCCACAGTCCGAGATTCTCGACATCAACAGTGAAAGTCCTGACAACCGATATCAACAGTGAGGATTCCTGACAACAACAGTAAGATTCTTTGCAAAAGAGAGCTTGTCATAACTAAAGGTAGCCTGCATGATTAAAAGAGACTGCATGATTAAAAAGGTACCTTCATTATTAAAGAAAGCCTGCATGATTAAAGAGCTTTACAGTAAGATTCCTACAATTGGCCTCACCAAGAAGGAATCCAAGACTTCCCCATGAAAGAGTCTAAGATTTCGACAGGAAGGAATCTCTCCTATAATAGGAGGCTCCCGAGGACGCAAGGGGACATCGAAAGAACATCAGAAGATCGGCATAAGATTGGCATCCATTTTAAAGTCATCAACACGTCAAATTCTGCATCATCCTCTCCTTCCTACTCATCCTCTCTTCATCGTTTTACCAGTCTTATGTCAGCCGATTAAACCACCCTCTATCTGTAAAAACCACTACTTATATGTATAATTAATGTGCTTACTTTCCACGTCAATGTGCTTGTAGTAGACCCTCTGGTATCAAAGCCCGGCCATTCCTTGTTAGGTAGGAGAGATGTGCAGTTTGTACATGCTGTCTTCGGTGTGATACTGTTTCGGTATGTACTGTATATTTTGAATTATTATAAAGCAGACTGTACTTATTTTGGTGTATTATATAAGCTTTCTGTTTATTTTATTTTGTGTGATTCTATTCCCAAAAAATTCATAAAAAATCACCAAAAATCATAAAAAATTCGGAGAAAAATCCTTGGAAATTGGAAAAGTCACTGTACCAGCACTGTAGCAAATCTGAAAAACCATTAAAAATTCAAGAAAAATTGGAGAACCTTGGGGATAGTACGAAAAAGCCCTTTTAGCCTGTATATGGTGTCAAATTGAGTATAAAACCAACTTTTGCGCTCATAACTTGCATGACGATTATCCTATTTTCATTTTAAGTGTCATTTGCTAGATTTGGGTAGCTTTAAAGCCCAGATTTCTATGTGTGCCCTTTGTTGCCATAGATAGGTGTTTGTAGGGACCCTCAGGAGGTGGTTAAAGCCATTGTAGGCTACCCAGATCTAACTGACCGCCGACATCTTAGATGGCTACCGATATATTATGCATGTTTGAGAATTCCAGAAGGGACTATGGTCATTTGGAACATTTTTTAGGAGCTATAGATAAGAACCTAATAAATATCACAAGCTTCCTTAGCACCTTATTGATCTTATAGGTTTTAGGTTCAACAAATTAGAAGCCTGAATAGAACAAACCGTGGAACAAAACAAGAAATATATTTCTATATTTTGTAGATACGAAAAAAAGATTACTTCCAAAGGACGATTCAACAGAGAGATGGAGGTAGTGGGGAGGCCAGATCACATTGACTGTTTAGGAACTATCTCAAAACAGAAGAAACAAAACCAACAAATTAATATGATGTAAGTCAAAAGAACATACTCTACCCAAGAGTATGACTCGATAATTGAACTAATTAATTGTTGGAAAGAGTTATATAAGGATCAAAATAATACTATTTAAGAGAGACCATCTAGTGAATAGAATACAAGAGACGTACCTCTAGAATGAAGATTTATTACACCATTTTGATCTTGATCCTGAAATATATAACTTAGAAAGTGAGAATGAAGATCTAGAAAATGAGAGTATCACGAATTCAGTGACTATACATAATGAATACGAGATTGAACCCGAAAGAAATGTCGAATCTAACAATAAGCTAATACATGTCGGAAAAGATAGTAAAGTACCATTAGACTTAAGTAATTTACAAATGAAAAATTATCTTAGGATTGATGATTTAATAAAAAGGAGTATATTCCAAAAGGAAACTTATCTAGATCTGTCTAACGTACACTTGAAGGATAAGCAAAAAGCCATAGACGACTGGACGTAGTCTCTAGCAATCACAAATCATGAAGGAACATGAGATAAAAAAAGGTTTGTCAATTACATGACGGGAACCTTACAGGGAGATGTGTTGTAATGGATAAAACAATGGATAAATTCAGAAGAAGGGAAAAGTAAGCGAAAAGAGTGGGTTGAAGGTAACAAATTCACTGGGTTTGAAGATATCCTTATTAATTTCATAAAAATTATAAAAGAAAATTTATGTGGATTCATAGATGATAAAGCCTAAGAAGAAGAAATCCTTTACGCATTATCCAAAAGTGAATTATGCGAAATATGCAAGTTTGAAAAATATTTTCATAATATTTTTACAAATTAGAGTACGATAAAGCACAAAATTAGCTTGATCCATTTTTTCATAAGCTCCTAAGCCCATGGGATACTAAAACACGAAATGGATACCTAGATTATCTAAAACGAATCAAGAAATAGGACAATTTATGGTACCGGATCCATTACGCACTTAAAATAATACAAGATGACTGTCTTAATATAAAATCATATAAAAATATGAAAAATCAATCAATAATTCCCCAAAAGGAAGAAAATATTGTGAAAAAATAATTGGTGAAAGCTGGAGGATAGGAAACGAAAGACAAGAGAAGAAATCAAAACCAATGTCTAGAAATTTTTTTCAATGGAGGTTATGGAGGAAGAATCGAGGGGTGTAGGTGCTTTGTGTGTGATGAAGAAGAGCACTTTCTAATGTATTTATAAAAAATAATCAATACATTAGAAAGTGTGATGAGTCATCTATCCAAAAGGATAAGAAGGGGTGTAGGTGCTTTGTGTGTGATGAAGAAGGGCATTTCATTAGAGATTTTCTGGAAGAGGAAAAAATACTAAGAAAATGATAAAATATATGGAGGAGAAAGATCTAGAAGTGCGTCTCGGAGAAGAAGTCTCCCTTTCAGATGTAGTGCTATACGAACATGGTGTTGAGAGCGATTTAGAGTCTGAGATGATCTTTATGATAAACGATGAGTCAGGTCCTATTGCACCCCCAATATCAGAATTAGATAATATAACATTATGAGATGTGGTCGGAAGAGAAGCAACTTTTAGCCCAGAAAACATTGAAAATATGAAGAGACATCAAATAAAAAATAATAATAATAGTAACAATAAAAAATTCCTAGAAAAGGAAAGTGCTAGTAATATATTATTCGAATTTTTGCAGATGAGAAACATGGAGGATAAGGGAAAAGTTATAGTAAGTAGTGTCTCTATTCCAGCTATATTTGTTGTATTCGTGAGATATATGCCAGATATCTACACAACATGGGATAAATGTTATAACTAGGTATTTGATTTTAATGGGTCATGCAACAGACATTATTGCTCCCGTGAGGATGCTATCCTAGCATGGAAAATATCACGTCAGAATCCATACATAACAGAAGAAATTCACGACCTCGCCTGTCATATGTTTGAGCTAAAATAACGAGTTTTCATAACTTAGAAATCTTGTTACCATTCTACTCTGAATTAAATGGAGCCTAAAGAGTGCACAAAAATAAATCTTAAAATTGGAAATCGTCGTGCTTTTCGGAAGCATATGGAGGACCTAGCAGACCTAATAATGAAGGAAGATTCAAAAATTCAAATTATTACGTAAGGTTTGCTTGGATTCTATAATATTGCTTAATTAAAACATCATTAAGGTAATGTCCCCTAAACAATATAATCTCATAGAAAGAATGATGCATTCTAGAAAATGAGTAGTCCATTCTCGCTGATCAAGCAAGTCAAAAAAGAATGACAAGGATCTAGAATTGCAGTTTGGGATCTTAAATCTAGAAGATTTGCAAGCATATAACATCTCCGCGCAATAGACCGGAGATGAAATGGACATAGCCGAAGAACCCACAGAAGAGGAGTCTCTGTACAGAGACTACTAAAGCAATTATACGAAGAAGGCAATCCGAAAATTGGTCTACTTGGGGAGGAGTCTGCAAAGTTTGACTATTATGGTACACCAAGGGTGAAGCATAAGAGTAGAAATATACATTCTAAAATGGTTGTGATCTAAAGACCTAGAGTCGATGAAAAAGGAGAGAGTATCGATCTTCGTAGCATTGAGGACACTACGCCCATGAGCCAACATCATCATCATCATCAACACAAGCGAGTGTTCGAATGTAGGATATGAAGCAAGCAATTCGCTTCATTCCATGTGCTCGGTGGCCACCAGGCGAGCCATAAACGGTTGAGCCCGGAAATGCGGTATGTTGTGGTGAGCAAGCCTAAAGTGCATGAGTGTTCCATCTGTAGAGTCGAGTTTGCGATCGGACAAACTCTTGGGGGGCACATGAGAAGGCATAGGGCTAGGGTTGATCAAGGATGTGGTAAGGGGGATTTGTACCTGGATCTAAGCTTGTGACACTATGATATGAGAGCCCGACCATTTCTTGTTAGGTAAGAGAGATATGCAATCTGTACAAACTGTATTAGGTGTGATGCTTACTGTTTTGGTATGTATTGTATATTTTGAATTATTATAAAGTAGACCGTACTTGCTTTGGTGTGTTAGATAAGCTTTCTGTTTATTTTATTTTGTGTGATTCTATTGCCAAAAATTCATAAAAAATACCAAAAATCATAAATATTCATAAAAAATTCGAGAAAAATCCTCGAAAATGGGAAAAAGTCACTATAGTAGCGTTGTAGCAAATCTGAAAAATCACTAAAAATTTGAGAAAAATCAAGAAAAATTGGAAAAGTTTGGGGATAGTACGAGCCCTTTTAGCCTATATATAGTGTCAAATTATCTATAGGTCCGACTTTTGCTCTCATAATTGCACGAGAATTATCTTAGTTTCATTCTAAGTATCATTTACTAGATTTGGGTAATTTTAAAACCCAGATTTCTATGTGTGCCATTTGTTGCCGCGGATAGGTGTTTGTAAGGACCCTTAGGAGGTGGTTTTAGGCATCGTAACCTACTCAGAGCTAGCTACTCATGACATCTTAGATGCCTACCGATATACCATGCTTTTTTGAGAATTCTAGAAGGGATTATAGTTATTTGGAATATTTTTCAGGAGCTATAGATAAGAACTTAATAAATATCACAAGTTTCCTTAACACCCTTCTTGATCTTATAATTTTTAGGTTTAACAAATTAGAAGTCCGAACAGAACAAGCCGTGGAACAAAAGTAGAAATATATTTCTATATTTTGTAGGTATGAAAAAAAGGATACTTCCATAGGTCAATTCGACAGAGAGATGAACGAGGCAGTGGGGAGGTTAGATTGTATTGACGATTTAGGAATTATCCCAAAACAGAAGAAACCAAGTCAACAAATTTATATGATACAAGTCGAAAGAATATACTCTAAACAAGAGTATGATTCAATAATTGAACAAATTAATTATTGGTAAGAGCTATATAAGGATCCAAATAGCACTAGTCAAGAGAGAGACCATCCAGTAAATAAAATATAAGATGTGTCCTCCAGAATGAAGGTTTGTTACATCATTTTGAGCTTGGCTCTGAAATATACAACTTAGAAAGTGAGAATGAAGATCTAGAAATTGAGAGTATCAAAATTTAGATGACGAAGGCTGTGAGTTGACTATACATAATGAATATGAAATTGCATCCAAGAGAAATGTCGAATTTGATAATGAGCTTCTACATGTCGTAGAAGATAGTGAAGCACCATTAGACTTAAGCAATTTACAAATGGAAAATAATTTGAGGATTGATGATTTAATAAAAAGGAGTGTATCCCAAGAGAAAACTTATCTGGAGTCCAATGTACACTTTAAGGATAAACAAAAAAATCATAGACGACTGGGCACAGTGTCTAGCAATCATAGTCACAAATCATGAAGGGACGTGGGATAAAGAAATGTTTGTAATTACATCACGGGAACCTTACAGGGAGATGTGTTGCAATGGATGAAATAATAGATAAATTCAGAAGAAGGGAAAAGTAAGCAAGAAGAGTGAGTTGAAGGCAACAAATTTACTGGGTTTGAAGATATCTTTACTGATTTTAAAAAATCATAAAAGAAAATTTATGTGGATTCATAGATGACAAAGCCCAAGAAGAAGAAATTCTTTGTGCCTTGTCCAAAATTGAATTATGCAAAATATGTAAGTTTGAAGATTATTGCAAAATGTTCTCAAAATAATTTTACAAATTAGAATTCGATAAGGCACAAAATTTTCTTGATCCATTTTTTCACAAGCTCCCCATGTCCATGGGATACTAAATACGAAATTGATACCCAGATTATTAACACGGATCGAGAAAAAGGACAATTTAGGGCACCGTATCAACTACGCACTTAAAATAATACAGGACGACGACCTTAACATAAAATCTTATTAAAAAAATAAAAAATACCATCAGTGACTCTCCTAATGGAAGAAAATATTGTGAAAAGATAATTGGTGAGAGCTGAAATATAGGAGATGAAAAGAAACAAAAACCAGTGTCTAGAAACACTTTTCAATGGTGGCCACGGAGGAAAAAAATAGAGGATTTATCAAAAATAATAAATATATTAGGAGGCAAGACGAGTCCTCTGAATAAAAGGATAAGAAGAGGTGTATGTGCTTTGTGTGGGACGAAAAAGGACATTTCAGCAGAGTCTGCTCTAGAAGAGGAAAAAATACTCAGAAAATGATAAAATATATAGACGAACAAGATTTAGAAGTTTGTCTAGGAGAAGAAATCTCCCTCTCAGATGTTGTACTATATGAGCTTGTTGAGAGTGATTCATATTTTGAAATGATCTTTATGATGAATGAGGAGTTAGGTCCCCCAACATCAGAATTGGACAATATAATGTTAGGAGATGTGGTCGGGAGAGAAGCAGTTTTTAGCCGAGAAGACAATGAATAAATGAAGAAACACCAACAAATAAAAAAGACGGAAATGTATAAAGTCTTATGATTCAATTTCTTTTCTAGAAGGATAGTTGAAAATTTCAATGGAAACACGACTGTAAATCTATCAGCTGGAGAAGGAGTTGAAATACAGAGTTTCGAAAATAGTCTCTATATAAAAAATAATTCAAAACAACCCCTGCTAACGAGAAGCAATAGTGAAAAAAAAACTAGGAAAATATCAGTCGGGAGAAGGTCCAGTGCCGGGGTCAATTATGAGGAATTAAGAGAGCTAGTGTTGTCATGACTATTAGGAGAAGATTTACGTCCGAGCCTGAAGAAACGGAAAAATAACCAGAAACTTAGTATGCCACTCATGCCTGGGTCGACTACTCGACAAGAAACTGTCGAGACCAACTAACAATAATAATAATAATTATAATAATTATAGTAATTTAATCTTTTTTACATGGCAACATGGAGAAAGAAAAAGAGATAATCATGTCAGAAAAGACAAAAAAGATAGCAAATTTTCAAGAAGGTTAGACGGCACTTTCCGAAGAAATTTTCTTGAGTATCAAGGCAATGATACTCGACCACAAGGTGATAATCAGAAAAATTCTATCAGAAAATGGAGCAAATATCATCAGAACACGCAATAGTTATCCAAAACTCTTCAAGTTCATAAATGAAGGTTTATGGAATATTATAGAAGTTGAATGGGGGCTTATGAGACAGCTATGTTTCAGACAATAAGAAGATTAATAGTGGTGCAAACTTCCATCACTGATAAGGTTTTTCACCCACAAACTAAGTACAAGCATAAATTATAATCATTTGTTTATCTTTCAAATATTCAGCACTCTTAGGTGGAGAGAAGAGACAGTTTTTTCGGCCATATCAAATTTGTATATTTGGCTATGCTGAGCATTGGTAGAGATTCGACCCCAAATACGATATCGAGATAATCGATTATAACTTCTTCTGGTGTTGTAGTTTTATCGAATTGATTGACAAGGCCCGAAACCTCCTCAAAAATATTGACAGCTACTCAATTACGATAGACGGGAGGGGGATAGTCGGCATGAATGACTATTATGTAAAATCCAGTATTCCAAAAGGACGAAGCCACAAAACAATAAAGTTTCTACGGGTATAGTTTCAATCAGAATAATCTGGATATCCCCATAGAGTTCAAATGGGTAGCAGGATATGAGAAGAAAGAACACCATATATGAAAAAAAAGAGAAAAATGATGCCTCTGTTGACATCTACAGTTCGAGATTCCCGACATCAATAGTGAAAGTCCTAACAACTGACATCAACAGTGAAGATTCCTGATAGCAACAGTAAGATTCCCTACAAAAGAGAGTGACAAAACTAAAGGTAGTCTGCATGATTAAAGGGAGACTACATGATTAACAAGGCACCTTCATGATTAAAGAAAGCCTGCATGATAAAAGAGTCTAACAGTAAGATTCCTGTAGCAGTACTATAGCAAATTCGAAAAAATTATTAAAAATGTGGAAGAATTTAGGAAAATCTGAAAAAATAGGAAAAATCAGGAAAAATTAAGAAAATTTGGAGAAGGTTGAGGATAGTACGGAAAAGCCTTTTTAACCCGCATATAGTTTTAAAATGATTGTAAGACTGACTTTTTCTCTCTCATAACTTGCATGAGTATTATAGTAGTTTTATTCTAAGTGTCCTTTGCTAGATTTGAGTAATCTCATAGGGTCTAGTACAAGCACACTGACGCGAAAAGCAAGCACACTAGTACACTAATTATACATATAAGTGGTGGTTCTTATAGGTGAAGGGTGGTTTGATCGGCTGACATAAGATTGGTAAAACGATGACCAGAGGATGATGCAAAATTTGAGGAGGTGTTGATAAATTTAAAATATATGCCAATCTTATACCGATCTTCTGATGTTCTTCCGATGTCCCTTTACGTCCTTGGGAGCCTCCATTTTATAGGAGAGATTCCTTCCTGCCGAAGTCTTAGAGTTCTTAGGGAAGCCTTGGATTCCTTCTTGGTGAGGCCAGTTGTAAGAATCTTACTGTGAAGCTTTTTAATCATGCAGGCTTTCTTTAATCATAAAGGTGCCATTTTAATTATGCTGTCTCTCTTTAACATGCAAACTACCTTTAGTTATGTCAGGCTCTCTTTTGCAGAGAATCTTACTGTCTCTCTTTTTGAGTAGGTTTTAGGCCTTGTTGATCAATTCAATAAAACTGCTTCACCAAAAGAAGTTATAATTGATTCTCTCGATGTCGTATTTAGAGTCAAATCTCTGTCAATGCTCGGAATAGCCGAATATCCAAATTTGACATGCCTGAAAGAACTTTGTCTCTTCTCTGCATTCAAGAGTGCTGAATATTTGAAAGATAAACAAATAATTATAATTTATGCTTGTGGCTAGACTGTGGGTGAAAAGCCTTATAAGTACTGGAAACTTGCGCTACTCCTTTTCTTCTTATAGTCTGAAGCACAGTTGTCTTATAAGTCCCCATTCGACTTCTTGAATATGCCATAAACCTTCTCTTATGAACTTGAAGAGTTTTGGATAACTGTTGTCTGTTCTAATGATATTTGCTCCGTTTTCTGATAGAATTTTTCTGATTATCTCCTTGTGTTCTAGTATCATTATCTTGATATTCAAGAAAACTTCTTCGGAAAGCGCTTATCTAATCTTCTCGAAAATGTGCTCTCTTTGTCTTTTCTGACATAATCATCTCTTTCCTTTCTTCGGTTGCCCTCTGAAAATGGTTAAATTACTCTAATTATTATCATTATTATTATCATTTTTAGTTGGTCTCGATAACTTCTTATCGAGTAGTCGTCCCAGGTATGAGTGGTATACTAAGTTTCTGGTTATTTTCCTTATTCTTTGGGCTCGGACCTAGATCTTCTCCTAATAGTCGTGACAATACTAGCTCTCTTAATCCCAAATAGTTTAACCCGGCACTAGACTTTCTCCCGGCTGATATTTCCCTAGTTTTCCTTTCACTATTGCTTCTCGTTAGCAGAGACTGTTTTGAGTTATTTTTGATATATAGATTATTTTCGGAACTCTGTATTTCTACTCCTTCGAAGTACTTTGGTTCTTCAGTTTGTATTAGATTTTCGAGGAACCATTGTCTAGGTATTGTGGGGTCCTTTATATTCATCAGTCTAGATTTTATCTCTTCTTCAAAAGGTTTTGGCTTAAATATTTCGATTATCTCTCTTTAGTTTGCGACTGTTCTAGCTTCTATGGTTTGGGTCAATTCATGTATCGTCGTAAACTCTATGGCCAGATCATGTGAGTTAGTTTTTATATTCATTCCCTGAGTTTTAACTTTTAATCGTACTGTATCTATTATGTTTGGATCTATTATAGTAATAAAGTACTTGGGTCGAATGATGAACCATACAGTCTAGTTTACCAGGTTGGATTGGAAACCACCTATCAGTGCTTGATGGCAGCTTGTGAATCGATTATCCATGACAAGTGTTATTATAGGGATATCTATGCTGGCTCTAAACAATGTATGAATTTTGATTTTGGATTAAACCAACATGGATATATCGGATCTCTGGGCACTTCTTTTTCCACCTCCGCACTTTTCTCGGTTGAAGATGGGGATATCTACACGCCCTCCAGCTGACAGATTTGTAGTCATGTTTCCATTGAAATTTTCAATTATCCTTCTAGAAAAGAAATTGAATCGTGAGACTTTATATATTTTCATCTTTTCTATTTGTTAGTATTTCTTCATTTTTTTGGTATCTTCTGGGCTAAAGACTGCTTCTCTCTCGACCACATCTTCTAACATTATATTCTCCAATCCTGATGTTGGGGTGTGATAAGACCTAACTCCTCGTTATTATAAAGATTATTTCAGAATCTGAATCGCTCTCAACAAGCTCTTATAGTACCACATCTGAGGGGGAGATTTCTTCTCCTAGACAAACTTCTAAATGTTGTTACTCCATATATTTTTATCATTTTCATAGTATTTTTGCCTTTTCTCGGGCAGTCTCCGGCAAAATGTCCTTCGTCACACAAAACACCTGCACCCCTTCTTATCCTTTTGTGCAGAGGGCTCGTCTCGCCTCCTAATGTATTTATTATTTTTGATAAATCCTCTGTTTTTCCTCCATGGCCTCCATTGAAAAGTTTTTCTAGACACTGGTTTTGGTTCTTTTCATCTCCTATCTTCCAGTTCTCACCAATTATCTTTTCACAGCATTTCCTTCACTTAGGAGAGTTATTGATGGTGTTTTTTTTAATTTTTTTTTATAAAATTTTATGTTAAGATAGTCTTCCTGTATTGTTTTAAGTGCGTAGTGGATACGGTATCCTAAATTGTCCTTTTTCTCGATCTATTTTAGGAAATTTGGGTATCTATTTCGTGTTTTAGTATCCCATGGATTTGGGAGATTGTGAAAATATGGATCAAGCCAATTTTGTGCCTTATCGTATTATAATTTGTATAAGTATTTTGAGAACGTTTTGCAATATTCTTCAAACTCGCATATTTTGCATAATTCAATTTTAGACAATGCGTAAAGCATTTTCTTCTTCTTGGGCTTTGTCATCTATGAATCCATATAAATTATCTTTTATAATTTTTTATAAAATCAGTAAGGATATTTTCAAATAAGTGAATTTGTTGCCTTCAACCCACTCTTTTCGCTTACTTTTTCCTTCTTCTGAATTAATCCATTGTTTTATCCATTGCAACACATCTCTTTATAAGGTTCCCATGATGTAATTAACAAACCTTTCTTTATCCCATATTCCTTCATGATTTGTGATTATGATTGTTAGAGATTGTGCCCAGTCGTCTATGATTTTTTGTTTATTTTTAAAGTGTACATTAGACAGATCTAGATAAGTTTCTTTTTAGGATACACTCCTTTTTATTGTATCATCAATTCTCAGATTATTTCCTATTTTTAAATTACTTAAGTCTAATGGGGCTTTGCTATCTTCTCTTATATGTATTAGCTCATTGTCAGATTCGACATTTCTTTCGGATTCAGTCTCGTATTTATCATGTATAGTCATCCCACAGTTTTTGTCATATGAATTCATAATACTCTCATTTTCTAGATCTTTATTATCACTTTCTAAGTTGTATATTTCAGGGTCAAACTCAACATGGAGTAATAAACCTTTATTTTGGAGTTATGTCTCTTATATTCTATGCACTATATGGTCTCTCTCTTGAATAATACTATTTGGATCCTTATATAGCTCTTTCCAATAATTAATTAGTTTAATTATCGAGTCATACTCTTGTCTCGAGTATGTTCTTTCGACTCACATCATATTAATTTGTTGACTTGGTTTCTTCTGTTTTGGGATAGTTCCTAAATCGTCAATACGATCTAATCTCCCCACTACCTTCTTCATCTCTTTTGAATCGTCCTATGGAAGTATCCTTTTTTTTCATACCTACACAATAGAGAAATATATTTCTCGTTTTGTTCCACGGTTTGTTCTGTTCGGGCTTCTAATTTGTTGAACCTAAAAACTATAAGATCAAGAAGGGTGTTAAGAAAGTTTGTGATATTTGTTAAGTTCTTATCTATAACTCCTGAAAAATATTCCAAATAACTATAGTCCCCTCTAGAATTCTCAAAAATGCATGGTATATCGGTAGTCATCTAAGATGTCGGCGGGCAGCTAACTATGAGTAGCCTACGGTACCTAAAACCACCTCCTTAGGGTCCCTACAAATGTCTATCCGCGGCAGCAAAGGGCACACACAGGCATCTGAGCTTTAATGTTACCCAAATCTAGTAAAAAATACTTAGAATGAAACTAGGATAATTCTCATACAAGTTGTGAGAGCAAAAGTTGATCTTATAGTCAATTTGACACCATATATAGGCTAAAAGGGTTTTTCCATATTATCCCCAAGATTCTCCAATTTTTCTTATTTTTTCGTTTTGCTACAGTGTTGCTACCGTGACTTTTTCCAATTTTTGAGGATTTTTATTTGAATTTTTATGATTTTTGGTGATTTTTTATGATTTTTTGGGGAATAGAATCACACAAAATAAAATAAACAGAAAGTTTATCTAACACACCTAAGCAAGTACATTTTACTTTATAATAATTTAAAATATACAGTACATACCAAACTAGTAAGTATCACATCGAAAATAGTTTGTATAGACTACTGATCCCTCCAACCCAACAAGGAAGGGCCGGGCTCTGATACGAGAGGGTCTACAGCAAGCAATCTTTCTTTAATCATGTAGGCTACGCTTAGTTATGTCAGGCTCTCTTTTGCAGGGAATCTTACTATTGCTGTTAGGAATTTTCACTGTTGATGTCGGTTGTCAGGACTTTCACTATTGATGTCGGGAATCTCGGACCGTGGATGTCAATAGAGGCATCATTTTTCTCTTTTTGTTTCATGTATGGTTTTCTCTCTTCACATTCCCTACTATCATGTCAATAGATTATTCTAATTGAAAGCTATATCCCGTAGTAACTTTATTACTTTTTGGCTTCATCTTTTTAGAATACTGAATTTTGCATGATAGTCTTTTGTGGCGACTATCCCCCTCTCGTTTGTCGTGATTGAGTAAATGTCAATATTTTTGAGGAGGTTTTGGGCCTTGTTGATCAATTCGATAAAATTACTGCATCAGAAGAAGTTATAATTGATTATTTCGATGTCGTTTTTGGGGTCAAATCTCTGCCAATGCTCGGGATAGCTAAATATCCAAATTTAATATGCTCGGATAGCCAAATATCCAAATTTAATATGGCTGATAGAATTTTGTCTCTTCTCTCCACCGAAGAGTGCTGAATATTTGAAAGATAAATAAATGATTATAATTTATGCTTGTAGCTAGTCGGTGGGTGAAAAGCCTTATCATTTATTGGAAGTTTGCGCACTCTTGTTCTTCTTGTAGTCTGAAGAAAAACATCTCATAAGCTTCCATTCGATTTCTTGAATATTTCATAAACCTTGTTTTATGAATTTTAAGAGTTTTGGATAACTGTTGCGTGTTCTGATAATATTTGCTCTGTTTTCTGATAGGATTTTTCCGATTATCTTCTTATGGTCGAGTATCATTGTCTTGATACTCAGAAAAATTTCTTCGGGAAGCGCCTGTCTAGCCTTCTCAAAAATTTGATCTCGGTTTGTCTTTTCTGACATAATTATCTCTTTTCCTTTCTCCATTTGCCTTGTAAAAAAGGTTAAATTACTATAATAATAATAACAATTATTATTATTATTATTTTTAGTTGGTCTCGACAGCTTCTTGTCGAGTAGTCAACCCAGGCATGATTGATATGCTATGTTTCTGGTTTTTTATTTCCATTTTTTTGGGATCGAACCTCCTAGAGGGTCTAATACAAGCACACTGATGCAGAGAGCACGCACACTTACACACTAATTTCATATAAGTCGTGGTTTTGCAGGTGGAGAGTGATTTGATCGGCTAGCATAAGACTGATAAAACGATTAGGAGAGGATGAGTAGGAAGGAGAGGATGATGCAGAATTTGAGAAGGTGTTGATGACTTTAAAATGGTGCAATCTTATGCCGATCTTCTGATGTTCTTCCGATGTCCCCTTGCATCCTCGGGAGCCTCCTATTTATAGGAGAGATTCATTCCTACGAAATCTTAGATGCCTTCTTGGGGAAGACTTGGATTCCTTCTTAGTGAGGCCAGCTGTAAGAATCTTACTGTGAAGCTCTTTAATCATTTAGGCTTTCTTTAATCATGAAGGTGCCTTATTAATCATGCAGTCTCTCTTTAATCATGCAGGCTACCTTTAGTTATGTTAGGCTCTCTTTTGCAGGGAATTTTACTGTTGCTGTCAAGAATCTTCATTATTAATATCATTTTTCAGGACTTTTACTATTGGTGTCGGGAATCTTGGACCGTAGATGTCAATAGAGCATCATTTTTCTTTTTTTTTTTATGTATGGTGTTCTTTCTTCACATATCCTGCCTCCATTTGAACTCTGTTGGGATATCCAGATTATTCTGATTGAAAACTATATCCCATAGTAATTTTATTGCTTTGTGCCTTCTTCCTTTTAGAATACTAAATTTTGCATGATAGTCTTTCGTGGCGACTATCCTCCCATTTGTCAAAATTGTGTAGCTGTCAATATTTTTGAGGAGGTTTCGGGCCTTATCGATCAATTCGATAAAATTGTAGCACTAGAAGAAGTTATAAATGATTCTCTCTATGTTGTATTTGGGGTCGAATCTCTGCCAATCTCGGGATAGCCGAATATCCAAATTTGATATGGCTGAAAGAACTTTGTCTCTTATCTCCACCTAAGAGTGCTGAATATTTAAAAGATAAACAAATGATTATAATTTATGCTTGTAGCTAGTCTGTAGGTGAAAAGCCTTATCAATTCTAGAAGTTTGCGCCACTCTTATTCTTCTTGTAGTATGAAATTCTTCTTATAGTATGAAACACAGCTGTCTCATAAGCCCCCATTCGACTTCTTGAATATTCCATAAACCTTCCCTTATGAACTTGATGATATTTGCTCTGTTTTCTGATAGGATTTTTCTAATTATCTCCTTATGTTTGAGTATCATTATCTTGATACTTAGGAAAATTTCTTCAGAAAGTGTCTGTTTAATTTTCTCGAAAGTGTGCTCTCTTGTTGTCTTTTCTGATATAATTATTTCTTTTCCCTCTATGTTGCCCTGTAAAAATAGTTAAATTACTATAATAATAATAATAATTATTATTATTATCATTATTATTTTTAGTTGGTCTCGATAGCTTCTTGTAAAGTAGTCGACCCAGGCATGAGTGGGATACTAAGTTTCTGGTTATTTTTCCTTTTCTTTGGGCTTAGACCTAGATCTTCTCCTAATAGATGTGACAACATTGACTCTCTTAATTCCTCATAGTTGACCCCGACACTAGATCTTCTCCCGGCTGATATTTCCCTAATTATCCTTTCATTATTGCTTCTCGTTAGCTGGGGCTCTTTTGAATTGTTTTTGATATATAGACTATTTCCAAAACTCTGTATTTCTATTCCTTCGAAGTACTTTGGTTATTCAGTTTGTATTAGATCTTCATGGAACTGTTGTCTAGCTAATGTGAGGTCCTTTATATTCACCAGTCTAGATTTTATCTCTTCAAAAGGTTTTGGCTCAAATATTTCGATTATCTCTTTTTGGTTTTAGACTGTTCTAGCCTCTGTGGTTTGGGTCAATTCATGTATCATCATATACTCTATGACCAGATCATGTGAGTTAGTTTTCATATTCATTCCCTCAGTTTTAATTTTTAGTCATACCGTATCTGTTATATTTGGGTCTGTTTTAAAAATATAGTAGTTAGGTCGAATGTTGAATCATGCAGTCTGATTTACTAGGTTGGATTGGAAACCACCTATCAGTACTTGATAGCAGTTTGTGAATCAATTATCCATGACAAGTACTATTATAGGGATATCTAAGCCGGCCCTAAACAATGCATTAATTTTAATTTGGATTAAGCCAACATGGATATATCGGATCTCTTGGCACTTCTTTTTCCACCTCCGCACCTTTTCTCAGCTGAAGATGGGGTTATCTACTCGATCTTCTGCTGACAAATTTGCAGTCGTGTTTCCATTGAAATTTTCAATTATCCTTCTACAAAAGAAATTGAATCATTTGACTTTATATATTTTTATTTTTTTATTTGTTAGTGTTTCTTCATTTTTTCGATGTCTTCTGGACTAAAGACTGCTTCTCTTCTAACCATATCTGCTAACGTTATATTGTCCAATTCTGAAGTTGGGAGTGTGATAGGACATAACTCCTCGTTCATCGTAAAGATCATTTCAAAATCTAAATCTCTCTGAACAAACTCATATAGTACCACATCTGAGGGGTAGATTTCTTCTCCTAGTCAGACTTCTAAATCTTTTTCCTCCATATATTTTATCATTTTCTGAGTATTTATTCATCTTCTAGGACAGTATTTGGCAAAATGTCCTTTTCTATTACACACAAAACACCTGCACCCCTTATCCTTTTATACAGAAGGCTCGTCTAACCTCCTAATATATTTGTTATTTTTTGTAAATCCTATATTTTTTCTCCATGGCCTCAATCGAAAAGTTTTTTTAGACACTGGCTTTGGTTTCTTTTCATCTCCTAGTTCTCACCAATTATTTTTTCACAACATTTCCTTCACTTAAGAGAGTTACTGATGGTGTTTTTCATTTTTATATATGATTTTATGTTAAGACAAGTTCGAATTCCTAGACTTACCTTTTGATGCGCCCTCCAGGCTCCATTTATTATGGAGTAGAATGGTAGCAAAATTTCTATTTTGGAAAAGTTCGTTACTTTTGGCTCGAGCATGTTATGGGCGAGGTTGTAAATTTTTTCTGCTATGTATTGTGATATTTGTTAGGTTCTTATCTAAACCTCCTAAAAAATGTTACAAATGACCATAGCCCCTTATAGAATTCTGAAAAAATGCATGGTATATCGGTAGCCATCTAAAATGTCAGCGGACAACTAGTTCTGAATAATTTACGGTGCCTAAAGCCACCTCCGAGCATCCTTACGAATGCTAATCCATGGCAACAAAGGGTACATAAAGGAATCTGAGTTTTAAGATTACCCAAATCTAGCAAAGAACACTTAGAATGAAATTAGGATAATCCATATGCAATTTATGAGAGTAAAAGTCAGTCTTATAGTCAATTTGGCACTAACAGGCTTTCCTGTACTATCCCCAATCTTCTCCAATTTTTCTTGATTTTTCCTAATTTTTTATGATTTTTTGGATTTGCTACAGTGCTGTTATAGTGACTTTTTCTAGTTTTCGAGGATTTTTCTCCGATTTTTTAATGAATTTTTATGATTTTTGATGATTTTTGATGAGTTTTTTGGGAATAGAATCACACAAAATAAAATAAAGAGAAAGCTTATCTAACACACCAAAGCAACTATGGTCTACTTTATAATAATTCAAAATATACAGTATATATCTGAACAGTAAGCATCACACCGAAAACAGTTTGTACAGAAAACAGATCCCTTTTGCTCAACAAGGAACAACTGGGCTCTGATACCAGAGAGTCTAATACAAGCACATTGACGCAGAAAGCAAGCACACCAGTATACTAATTATACATATAAATGGTGGGTTTTATAAGTGGAGGGTGGTGTCAGGTTCTCTTTTGTAGGGAATCTTACTATTGCTGTAGGGAATCTTACTATTGATGTTAGTTGTCATGACTTTCACTATTGATGTCAAGAATCTCGGTTGTAGGTGGAGGGTGTTATCAGGCTCTCATTTTTTTTTAGCAGATTGTATTTACATGAGGTATTTACATGACCAAGCTTTATAGAAAGTTGTAAAAGTTATCCAAGGCCGAAGTTTTTGCCAAATCTGGAGATGCAAAATCGTTCTATCCATTCGAAGATGGAGCAGGATCATCCCAGGCATGAGTGATATACTAACTTTCTGTTATTTTCCCTTTTCTTTGGGCTCAGAACTACATCTTCTCCTAATAGTCATGACAACACTGGCTCTCTTAATGCTTCATAGTTGACCCCGGTACTAGACTTTCTCCCGGCTGATATTTTCTTAGTTTTCCTTTCATTATTGCTTCTTTTTAACATGGGCTATTTTGAATTATTTTTGATATATAGACTATTTACGGAATTATGTATTTATACTCCTACAAAGTGCTTTGGTTCTTCAGTTTGTATTAGATGTTCGAGGAACCATTGTCTAGGTATTGTGAGGTCCTTTATATTCATCAGTCTGGGTTTAGTCTCTTCTTCAAAAGGTTTAGCTTAAATATTTTGATTATCTCTCTTTGGCTTGAGACTGTTCTAGCCTCTGTGGTTTGGATCAATTCATGTATCGTCGTATATTCTATGGCCAGACCATCTGAGTTAGTTTTCATATTCATTCCCTGAATTTAAATTTTTAGTCGTACCGTATCTATTATGTTTGGGTGCGTTATAGAAATAAAATAGTTGGGTCGAATGTTGAACCATAAAGTCTAGTTTACCAGGTTAGATTGGAAACTGCCTATCAGTGCTTGATGGTAATTCGTGAATTGATTATCCATGACAAGTTTTATAATAGGGATATGTATGCCGGCCCTAAACAGTACATTAATTTTGATTTTGATTAAGCCAACTTGGATATATCGGATCAATTGGCACTTCTTTTTCCACGTTCGCACCTTTTCTCGACTGAAGATGGGGATATCTAATAGTCCTCTGGCTAATAGATTTGCAGTCATGTTTCAATTGAAATTTTCAATTATCTTTCAAGGAAAAAAATTGAATTGTGAGACTTTATATGTTTTCGTCTTTTTTATTTGTTGGTGTTTCTTCATTTTTTCAATGTCTTATGGGCTAAAGACTGCTTCTTTCCCGATCAATGCCTTGATTTTTGAAATAATGTATTTTTATAGTTGGATACCATCCTTATCTAGTATTACTCTAAGAAATTCTATAGATTCCTTTTCAATTTCATTTTTTTTGGGGAGAGTATTATCCCGTGCTTCTTTAAAACTTTACTAATAATTTTTAGATATCTTTTATGATCCTCCTTTCTTTTAGAAAAAACCAAGATGTCATCAATATATACAACACAAAAATCCTTCATGTCATTAAAAATTGAGTATC
This sequence comes from Dracaena cambodiana, assembly GCA_036321105.1. NCBI lineage: Eukaryota > Viridiplantae > Streptophyta > Magnoliopsida > Asparagales > Asparagaceae > Dracaena > Dracaena cambodiana. The sequence continues at coordinate 17,813,336 of JAYEPQ010000016.1, read as the reverse complement.
TATCTTTGAAATTTTTGTAGTGCAATATTTAATCCAAATGGCATTACATTCTAATGATAATGACCACGTGGTGTACTAAATGCCGTTACTAGTTTTAATTCCTCCGTCATCTTATGGTGCCAAATTCCAGACTTACAGTCAAATTTACTAAATACTTTAGATCTTTTTGTTAAATTTATTAATACCTCTTTCCTTGCGATAAAGTATCTATCAAACTTTAGATTTAGATTTAATCTTTTATAATTAATTATCATTCAGAGTTTCTTTCTCTTTATTTCATTAAAATTTCTGACCATAGATACTGAGCTAGAGTGAGGACTAGTAGTTCTCTCTATTTGGCCTATATTTAAAAGTTCATTTATTTGATTATCGAATTCGTGTTTATCTTGTTTGGTATAGAGCATGGGTTTTCCACTAATAATTATGTTGTCGTCGCTTAATTGAATTTTATAAGCTTCAATCCCATAACTTTAGTGGATTCTCACTAAAATTTTCACTGAGAGTTTTGTAAAGCCAGTGGGTCTGACTTAATTCAAAAACTTCTTCATATTTATTTAATGGGTCTCCATTTTTTTTTTTGGGGAGAAAAAAAATCTTCTAAACACTTATATCTAGATCCATCTAGAAGGGGTATGTCGATCTTACTACCTTCTCATTCGTCTAGGAAGACCATATGTTTTTCTACAATCATTGGTAGGTATTCTCCAATAAAATTATTTCCTAAAACCATGTCCTCATTCATATGTGGAAAACATAAGAGTTTTGGTATAACAAATCTTTTTTCATTAAGCCAAATCTCTACGTTTTTGACCTTATTTTGGATAGTTATTTTATGTGCGCTAATCCCCGTTATTTTAATTGGATATTTTATTGGTTCCCACTTTTCTAAAGGTATGGCATTTTCTGACAAAAAGTAACTGTAGCTCCAGTATCTAGTAGCGCATGTAATGAATATTATCTATATCTCTCAAATTTGAACGTTCTTTTAACATAATTAAACATTCTTCCTTATTTTGGAGCAAAAATTATTTCATTGTATCGTATCGAATACTCTTCTTCTTGTTCTTTGCTAAAAGGTTCTTTGGAGTTCAAAATAATTTCTTCCTCTTCTTGTTTTCTGCCAGAAGGTTCTTTGATTTCTTCATTTGTTCTCTCTGCCTCACATTTATTATTTTCTATTGGATTTTCGGTTTGTGAAGGACCACTTTAGATTTGTAAATGGTTATTATTAACCACTTCATTTGTGTTTTCATTCTCCTCAGTTATATCGTTTGTTGTATTTGGTTTTGCCTCTTCCAAGCTCAATTCATATCCGAAGTGACATAGCAAATTTTTAAATTTTTTTGTAATTTTCTCAAGTTGGCAAATTAGATTCTTTCTATCTTCTATAGTTATGTTAGGATTTTTACATGTTTCCTTCCATTTCTCCATTTGAATAACTACCTCATCAAATCTCTTTTTGGAATACCTTGGAGTGTACATTTTATCATATAAGTCACGATATGTGATGTCATATAAACTACAATCCATTCTACATATCTCACAATTGCAAATGTTGTCAGTGGCCATCTAAGATGTCGGCAGGTAGTCAGTTCTGAGTAGCCTACGATACCTAAAATCACCTCCTAAGGGTCCCTACAAATGCCTATCCGCAGCAACAAAGGGTGCATGCAGAAATCTAGGCTTTAAGTTTACCCAAATCTAGCGAAGGACATCTAGAATGAAACTAGGATAATCCACATGCAATTTATGAGAGTAAAGTCGGTTTTATAGTCAATTTGACACCATATAGGTGCTAAAAGAGCTTTTCCATACTATCCCCATACTTCTCCAATTTTTCTTGATTTTTCTCTATTTTTAATGATTTTTCGGATTTGCTACAGTGCTACTACAGTGACCTTTTCAATTTCTGAGGACTTTTCTCTGATTTTTTAATGAATTTTTATGATTTTTTGCGATTTTTTAATGATTTTTTTGGGAATAGAATCAGATAAAACAAAATAAACAGAAAGCTTATCTAACACACCGAAGCAAGTACGGTCTATTTTATAATAATTCAAAATATACAGTACTTATCGGAACAGTAAGAATCACACCGAAGACAGTTTGTACAAACTGTAAATCCCTCCTTCCCAACAAAGAACGGACGGACTCTGATACTAGAGGGTTTGTAATAGAAATAAAGAGCCCTACCCAAAAAGGAACGGCCGAACTATACATTTCTATAACAGACGCTCTGGTATCAGAGCCCGGTCTTTTCTTATTGGGCAGAAGAGGTTTGTAGTCTGTACAAACTATTTTTTGAGTGATACTATTCCAGTATGTATTGTATATTTTGTATTATTATAAAGTAAACAGTACTTGCTTTGGTGTGTTACATAAACTTTCTGTTTATTTTATTTTGTGTGACTCTATTCCTACAAATTCATAAAAAATCACCAAAAATAATAAAAATTCATAAAAAATTCCGAGAAAAGTCCTCAGAAATAGGGAAAAGTCACTGTCTGTAGCAAATACGAAAAAACATTGAAAAATAAAGAAAAATTGGAGAAGCTTGCGGATAGTACGGAAAAGTCTTTTTAGCACGTATATGATGTCAAATTAACTATAAGACCAATTTTTACTCTTTCATAAATTGCATGTGGATTATCCTAGTTTTATTCTAAATGTTCTTTGCTAGATTTGGATAACCTTAAAACACAGGTTCCTGTGTGTACCCTTTGTTGTTGCAGATAGACGTTTGTAGACTTTTAGGAGGTAGTTTTAGGTACCGTAGGCTACTCAGAGTTAGCTGTCCGCTAACATCTTAGATGACTACTAATATACCATGCATTTTTGAGAATTCTAGAAGGGACTATGTTCATTTGGAACATTTTTCAGGAGCTATAGATAAGATCCTAACAAATATCACAAGCTTCCTTAGCACCCCTGTTGATCTTATAATTTTTAGGTTCAACAAATTAGAGGCCCGAATAGAACAAACCGTGGAACAAAATAAGAAATATATTTCAATATTTTGTAGGGACGAAAAAAAGGATACTTCCATAGGACGATTCGACATAGAGATGAAGAAGATATGGGGAGGTTAGATCGCATTAACGGTTTAGGAACTATCTCAAAACAGAAGAAATCAAATCAACAAATTAATATGATGCAAGTCAAAAGAACACACTCTAAACAAGAGTATGACTCGATAATTGAACTAATTAATTGTTGGAAAGAGTTATATAAGGATCCAAATAGCACTAATTAAGAGAGAGACCATCTAGTAAATAGAATATAAGAGACGTACCTTCAGAATGAAGGTTTGTTACACCATTTTGAGTTATACAACTTAGAAAGTAAGAATGAAGGTTTAGATAATGAAAGTATCACGAATTCAGATGATGAAAATTGTGAGATGACTATACATAATGAAACTAGACTAAATCCGAGAGAAATGTCGAATTTGACAATGAGCTGATACATATCGGAGAAGATAGCAAAGCCCCATTAGACTTAAGTAATTTACAAATGGAAAATAATCTGAGGACTGATGATTTAATAAAAAAGAGAATATCCTATGGGAGAACTTATCTGGATCTGTCTAATGTACACTTTAAGAATAAATAAAAAACTATAGATGATGGGCACAGTCTCTAGCAATCATAATCACAAATCATGAAGGAATGTGGGATAAAGAAAGATTTGTCAGTTATATCATAGGAACCTTACGGGGAGATGTGTTGTAATGGATGAAACAATGGATAAATTCAGAAGGAAAAAATAAGCGAAAAGAGTGGGTTGAAAGCAACAAATTCACTGAGTTTAAAGATATCCTTACTGATTTCATAAAAATCATAAAAGGAAACTTATGTAGATTCATAGATGATGAAGTTTAAGAAGAAGAAATTCTTTACGCGTTGTCTAAAATTGAATTATGCGAAATAAAGGAGTTTGAAGAATATTGCAAAACGTAGTTAGAATACTTTTACAAATTAGAATACGATAAGGCATAAAGTTGGCTTGATCCATTTTTTTTTGCAAGCTCTCAAGCCTATGGAATACTAAAACACAAAACGGATACCCAGATTACCTAAAATGGATCGAGAAAAAGTACAATTTAGGGCACCGTATCCTCTACGCACTTGGAATAATACAGGACGATTGTCTTAACATAAAATCTTATAAAAAATGAAAAACACTATCAGTAATTTTCCTAAGGGAAGGAAGTGTTGTGAAAAAATAATTGGTAAGAACTGGAAGATAGGAGATGAAAAGAAACCCAAACCAGTGTCTAGAAAAACTTTTCGATGGAGGCCATGGAGGAAAAATAGAGGATTTATAAAAAATAATAAATATATTAGGAAGCAAGACGAGCCCTCTGCGTAAAAGGATAAGAAAGGTTGTAGGTGTTTTGTCTGTGACGAAGAGGGATATTTTGCCAGAGACCACCTTAGAAGAAGAAAAAAAATACTCTAAAAATGATAAATATATGGAAGAATAAAATTTAGAAGTCTGTGTAGGAGAAGAAATCTCCCCCTCAGATGTGGTACTATATGAGCTTGTTGAGAGCAATTTAGATTCTGAAATGATCTTTATAATGAACGAGGAGTTAGGTCCTATCATACCCCCAATATAAGAATTGGACAATATAACGTTTGGAGATGTGGTCGAGAGAGAAACAGTTTTTAGCTCAAAAGATATCAAAAAAAATGAAGAAACACCAATAAATAGAAAAGACAGAAATATATAAAGTCTCACAATTCAATTTCTTTTCTAGAAGGATAATTAAAAATTTCAATGAAACACAACTGCAAATCTGTCAGCTGGAGGACGAGTAGATATCCCCATATTCAATTGAGGAAAGGTGCGGAGGTGGAAAAAGAAGTGCCCAGTGGGCTTAATCCAAATCAAAATTAATGCACTGTTTAGAGCCAACATAGATATCCCTATAATAACACTTGTCATGGATAATCGATTCACAAACTATCATCAAGTACTGATAGGTGGTTTCCAATCCAACCTGGTAAACTAGACTGTATGGTTCAACATTTAGCCCAACTACTTTATTTCTATAACAGACCCAAGCATAATAGATACGGTATGACAAAAAATTAAAACTCAGGGAATGAATATGAAAACTAACTTATATGATCTGGCCATAAAGTATACGACGACATGTGAATTGACCCAAACCACAGAGGCTAGGACAGTCTCAAACTAAAGAGAGATAATCGAAATATTTGAACTAAAACCTTTTGAAGAAGAGATGAAACCTAGACTGATAAATATAAAAGACCTCACAATTCCTAGATAATGGTTCCTCGAAGATCTAATACAAACTGAAGAACCAAAACACTTCGGAGGAGTAGAAATACTGAGTTTCGGAAATAGTCTATGTATAAAAAATAATTCAAAACAATCCCTGCCAAAGAGAAGCAATAGTGAAAGGAAAAGTAGGGAAATATCATCTGAGAGAAGGTCCATTCCGAGGTCAACTATGAGGAATTAAGAGGGCCAGTGTTGTCATGACTATTAGGAGAAGATCTAGGTCAGAGCCCAAAGAAAAGAAATAATAACCAGAAACTTAGTATACCACTCATGCCTAGGTCGACTACTCGATAAGAAGCTGTCGAGACCAGCTAAAAAAAAAATAATTATTATAGTAATTTAACTATTTTTACAGGGCAGAGTGGAGAAAGGAAAAGAGATAATTATGTTAGAAAAGACAAAAAGAGAGCAAATTTTTGAGAAGGCTCGACAAGCGCTTCTCGAAATTTTTTCCTGAGTATCAAGACAATGATACTCGACCATCAGGAGATAATCGGAAAAATTCTATCAGAAAACGGAGTAAATATTATCAGAACACGTAACAGTTATCCAAAACTCTTCAAGTTCATAAAAAAATGTTTATTGAATATTCAAGAAGTCGAATGGGGGATTATGAGACAGCTGTGTTTCAGACTACAAGAAGAATAAGAGTGGCCTAAACTTTCAGCACTGATAAGACTTTTCACCCACTAGTTACAAGCATAAATTATAATAATTTGTTTATCTTTAAAATATTTAGCACTCTTTGGTGGAGTGAATAGACAAAGTTCTTTCAGCCATATAAAATTTGGATATTCGGTTATTCCAAACATTGGCAGAGATTCGACCCCAAATACGACATCAAGAGAATCAATTATAACTTCTTCTGGAGCAATAGTTTTATCAAATTGATCAACAAGGCCCGAAACATTCTCAAAAATATTGACAGCTATACAATTACGACTGATGGGAGGAGAATAGTCACCACGAAAGACTATAATGCAAAATTCAGTATTCCAAAAGGACGAAGCCACAAAGCAATAAAGTTACTACGTGATATAGTTTTCAATCAGAATATCTAGATATCCCAACAGAGTTCAAATGTGTAGCAGGGTATGTGAAGAAAGAACACCATGCATGAAAAAATAAAGAGAAAAATGGTGCCTCTGTTGACATCCACGTTTCGAGATTCCCGATATCAACAGTTAAAGTCTTGACAACTGGCATCAACAGTGAAGATTCCTAACAGCAATAGTAAGATTCCCTACAAAAGAGAGTCTAACATAACTAAAGGTAGCCTCCATGATTAAAGACAGACTGTATGATTAAAAAGGCACCTTCATGATTGTAGAAAACCTGCATGATTAAAGAGTTTCACAGTAAGATTCTTACAACTGGCTTCACCAAGAAGGAATCTAAGACTTCCCCAAGGAGTCTATGACTTTGGCAGGAAGGAATCTCTCCTATAAATAGGAGGCTCCTGAGGATGCAAGAGGACATTGGAAGAACATCAGAAGATCGACATAAGATTGACATCTATTTTAAAGTCATCAACACCTCAGGTTCTGCATCATCCTCTCCTTTCTACTCATCCTCTCATCGTTTTATCAGTTTTAGGCCAGCCTATCAAACTACCTTCCACCTATAAAAACCACAACTTATATGTATAATTAGTGTGCTAGTGTGCTTGCTTTTTGCACTAGTGTGCTGGTAGTAGAGATCCCCTAGACCCCCTAATATGAACACAAATGAATCAAAAGAGAAAAGCAGTGTCCAGACAAAAAAAAATATAAATAAAATATGTAAAGGTTTTCCATAAAGTACTTCACTGCTTACTATCGTTCGGTCAGATCGATGAAGTACGAGTCCTCAATGAGGGCTACTTCTTCTTCATCTTCTAAACATGGGTTTATAATCTAAGAGATTAAACCCAGCAAGTAACACAAGTAAATGATATATGTACTATCACAGTATTGGAGATAATGTATGCAATTAAATTGTGATAATATTAAACATGTCGCGTGAATAATAAAAAATAAATAAGTAAGACTGTGTATATCATTTGCAATTAGCAGGTAAATATCTTGTAAAATGTCAAGTCTAGGTCAAGCTTTTGTTAGTATTTGAAATTAAATAATGAATAAGATGTCACACAGTTTTCCGTATTGTACAAGTGCCTGTGCATACCCGGGACCCAACCTCAAACCCATGGCGTTAAATTATGACACACTGCTAGGTGTTCAAGTCAAATTCCGTACTGTGAAACAGTAATGAATATCACTCTTATGCTGACTCATGTATCAAACTGTGACTCAGTACCACACGGTGCTGCTACAGTATAAGTTCTCAGCACCTAACAAGAAATGACTAACATGATTCTCATACGATACTTTCTTTATCTATCATGTAGTTTTTCCTAATCCCCATGTCAACGATATACGATATATATGAACCAATGTAAACACATGGCTTAATAAGTCAGACTGTATACATGTATTTTTACAAGAAACAAGAACTCAAAAATCAAGATTTACGATCATGAACACACGTATCACGAGAATACTTTATTTCCATATGACTAAGATATATGAAATTTGTCATCACGTTTCTATAAATAATATCTCATTTAGTTTGGTTAACACATCTATATTGCCGGCTTGTATCAATATTGGACCTCTATACAGTAAGCTGTGACTATAATCAATTAAATATTTCAATATAAAATAAGAGGCAATAATATATATACTAGAAATTATATTATTAGAATTTATATTATTAAAAATTATATTATTAGAAATTTCTTTTGATTAAAGGTGCCCGCACATAAAGATAGGAATGTATCAGAAATTTATTTTTTTTTTCTTTTGCATGTACTTCCTGTTAATTCAAATTATATATATTATATTTGTTTTCAAAATTAGTCATATTAAATATTTTAGGAGGTAATATTATGGTAGCATGATAATATGTTTGGAGATAATATTAGAATTTTTTTAAATTAGTCATATAAAATATGTTCTGCAAGATAATTGTACCTCTATAGCAGTTCTTATTGATTTCAGTTAATTTTTAAATTATCCGAAATTAGTCATGTAGAAATTAACATTTGGACAGCAACACATATTATCAACATAAATACCCTAGCAGCAGCAACACAGTTCATTTAAATGAAAATTTGGACACATTTTTGCATGTACTTTCAAGCCCATGCAAATTATACATAAACTTTTTTTCTTTCTTTTCTTGCTTTTATTCTTCTCCTCTCTCTCCTTTTTTTTTTTTTTGCAAAATAAAAATAAGCAAATATTACAATATTTATATATATATCAAAATTGATCCAATAATCTAATTCAGTTCTCAATATCAATTAATAGTCCAAAATGTGAACAAAATATTTTCACAAAATAATTTACATACACAAATATAAGTTAAATAAAGAAACGAATAGCAGTGTTACTTATCTCTTGATCTTGATTCCTTTTGATTTCCTTTGATTTATTGAATTTTCCCTTCTCTTTCCTTTGAAATTATTTCGTGAATAAAACACGGGGATCTAAGATTTTGCTCACACTACTCTCTCTCTCTCTTTTCTTTCTCTTTTTATTTTTATTTTTATTTCTTTTCCTTTGTTTGCAGGACCACGCAGGTAGAACCGAAAGAAAAGAGTGGAGGCATGCATATAAAGCATCTCACGTTTGGTTTTAAAAATTTAATATTTTATTAACCCTTACTTCCTTATCTTTCTTCTTTCCTTATCTTCTCCTTCAAATTTTCTTTTCCAATTGGCTTCTCATACAGTCAGTGCCTATGTTTGGCAGTGGCTTGCGAGGCACCTAGCTCAATTTTCTTTTTAATTAAATTATTATTTTATTTATTTATTTAATAATTTAGTAATTTTAGTTCCGTATAACATTCTCCAAATACTATCAATTTAATGCAGAGCATAGTGCTCAATAAGAGGAATGCTACAAAATTATCTGTTTGTCATTTTGATATCTAGAATAAATGAACCAAAATTCTGTGACTAAGTAAAAGGATAATTTTAATATTATTAAATTAGAAAATTTGGAAATATTTTTCAGACTTGCAAAGAAAATTTTTAAAAATCCTAAATATTATAAAACTCATAACTGCGAAGACCAATTATCATTTGGAATTACGGATTTAAAGTTACGTCTACCGAAAGTTATTTCGGTGTCCAAAATTGACTTTGATAGCCTTATTCGGTATGATTAGACTTAAAAGTGGAATACAGGTAGCATGAGCTTTGGTGTATTACATAAAGATAATTGGTGAGAACTGGAAGATAGGAAATGAAAAGAAACCAAAGCCAGTGTCTAGAAAAACTTTTCGATGGAGGCCATGGAGGAAAAACAAAAGATTTATCAAAAATTATAAATATATTTGGAGGCAAGACGAGCCCTCTGCACAAAAGGATAAGAAGGGGTGTAGGTGCTTTGTGTGTGATGAAGGACATTTCAGCTGAGACTGTCTTAGAAAAGGAAAAAATACTAAGAAAATGATAAAATATATGAAGGAACAAGATTTAGAAGACTGTCTCGGAGAAAAAATCTGCCCCTTAGATGTGATACTATATGAGCTTGTTGAGAGCGATTCAGATTTTGAAATGATTTTTATGATGAACGAGGAGTTAGGTCCTATCACACCCCCAACATCAAAATTGGATAATATAACGTTAGGAGATGTGATCGGGAGAGAAGAAGTCTTTACCTTAGAAGACATCGAAAAAATGAAGAAACACCAACAAATAAAAAAAGACAGAAATATATAAAGTCTCACAATTCAATTTCTTTTCTAGAGGATAATTGAAAATTTCAGTGGAAACACGACTACAAATCTGTCAGCCGGAGGACGAGTAGATATTTCCATTTTCAGTCAAGAGAATGTGCGAAGGTGGAAAAAGAAGTGCCAAGAGATCCGATATATCCATGTTGGCTTAATCCCAATTAAAATTAATACACTGGTTAGGGCCGGCATAGATATCCTTATAATAGCACTTTTCATGGATAATCAATTCACAAACTGCCATCAAGCACTGATAGGTGGTTTCCAATCCAACCTAGTAAAATAGACTGTATGGTTCAACTTTCGACCAAACTATTTTATTTCTATAACAGACAATACTGTATGACTAAAAATTAAAACTCAGGGAATGAATATGAAAACTAACTCACATGATCTGGCCATAGAGTATACGATGATACGTGAATTGACCCAAACCACAGTGGCTAGAACAGTCTCAAATCAAAGAGAGATAATCAAAATATTTGAGTCAAAACCTTTTGAAAAAGAGATAAAACCCAGACTGATGAATATAAAGGATCTCACAATACCTAGACAATGGTTCCTTGAAGATCTAGTACAAACTAAGGAGCCAAAACACTTCGGAGGAGTAGAAATACAGAGTTTCAGAAATAATCTATATATATAAAAAATAATTCAAAACAACCCATAAACGAGAACCAATAGTGAAAGGAAAACTACGAAAATATTAGCCGGGAGAAGATCAAGTGCCGGAGTTAACTATGAGGAATTAAGAGAGCCAGTGTTGTCCTTACTATTAGGAGAAGTTCTAGGTCCAAGCCTAAAGAAAAGAAAAAATAACCAGAAATTTAGTATACCACTTATGCCTGGGTCAACTACTCGACAAGAAGCTGTTGAGACCAACTAATAATAATAATAATAATAATAATAATAATAATAATTATTATTATTATAGTAATTTAACCATTTTTATAGGGCAACATGGAGAAAGGAAAAGAGATAATTATGTCAGAAAAGACAAAAAGAGAGCACATTTTTGAGAAGATTAAACAGGCGCTTCTCGAAGAAATTTTCTTAAGTATCACGACAATGATATTCGAACACAAGGAGATAATCAGTATCAGAAAATGAAGCAAATATCATCAGAACACACAACAGTTATCCAATACTCTTCAAGTTCATAAGAGAAGGTTTATTGAATATTCAAGAAGTCGAATGGGGGGACTTTGAGACAGCTGTGCTTCAGACTACAAGAAGAACAAGAGTAGCGCAAACTTTCAGCACTGATAAGTCTTTTCACCAACAGACTAACTACAAGCATAAATTATAATCATTTGTTTATCTTTCAAATATTCAGCAGTTTTGGGTGGAGAGAATAAACAAAGTTCTTTCAGCCATATCAAATTTGGATATTTGGCTATACCGAGCATTAGCAGAGATTCGACCCCACATACAACATAGAGAGAATCAATTGTAACTTTTTCTGGTGCAGCAGTTTTATCAAATTGATCGATAAGACCCGAAACATCCTCAAAAATATTGACAGCTACTCAGTTACAACAGACGGGAGGAGAATAGTCGCCACGAAAGACTATCATGCAAAATTCAGTATTCCAAAAAGATGAAGCCACAAAGCAATAAAGTTACTACGGGATATATTTTTCAATCAGAATAATCTGGATATCCCAACATAGTTCAAGTGGGTAGCAGGGTATGTGAAGAAAGAACACCATACATGAAAAAATAAAGAGAAAAATGATGCCTTTGTTGACATCCACGGTTCGAGATTCCCAACATCAACAGTGAAAGTCCTGACAACTGACATCAACGGTGAAGATTTCTGACAGCAATAGTAAGATTCCCTGCAAAAGAGAGCCTGACATAACTAAAGGTAGCCTGCATGATTAAAACCTTCATGATTAAAGAAAGCTTGCATGATTAAAGAGCTTCACAATAAGATTGTTATAACTGGCCTCACCAAGAAGGAATTCAAGGCTTACCCAAGAAGGAGTGTAAGAGTTCAACAAGAAGGAATCTCTCCTACAAATAGGAGGCTCCCGAGGATGTAAGGAACATCGGAAGAACATCAGAAGATCAACAAAAGATTGACATCCATTTTAAAGTCATCGACACCTCCTTTAAATTCTGCATCATCCTCTCCTTCCGACTCATCCTCTCCTCATCGTTTTACCAGTCTTATGTCTGCCAATTAAACCACCCTCCACCTGTAAAAACCACCACTTATACGTATAATTAGTGTGCTAGTGTGCTTTCTTTCCGCGTCAGTGTGCTTGTATTAGACCCTTTGGTACTTATTCACCTATAGATTCTTCAAATTATATTTGAGCATAGCTACCAGGATCAACTCATGGAGTTGTGTCTCTCCTGGTAATTGGTTGTATACATCTTGGTCTGTCTTTGGTTCTTCCTATGTGTGGCTCATGGTGTCATGCTGGAAGGGCACGTGAACCTATTGTTGAGATATGAAAATGATACTTCCTATGGGAACCTATCATTCTGCATACTTGGTGTTCAGTTCCTTTGATTGATTGGGGATGATATTGTCAACTATGATCACCAATCATAGTTATGTAGCAGTACTTATATTTTCAGCTTTGCTTCATCAACTTATTTCTCTTACTGAACTTACCAATTTCTGCTTGTCCAATCACTAGTAGTATCAATAACATCCATCTTAGAACTTTTCTATAGCACACACTCCTTTTCTGATCTATCTTTGCATATATTTATCATATATAAAAATTTGAATTATTTTATCTTGCATGTGCGCTAAACACATGTATAAGATTGAGAAATAAATACGATGATGCGTGTCACTTCAAAGCCATCACTTTGCTTAAGGGCAGGCAACTGGCTTTCACTTTTGCCTTTCCAGACATTGGTTACGCTTGAAAGGTGTAATTATTTTACTTTATTTTGAATCCAATTTTATTGATTAATGCAATAATTTAATGGAAAATTATTTTTATTAATCAAATTCCTCACTATGATATTTCTCTAGTATTTTCTAGTATTTCTGCAGGATTTTATATGCAAGGAAATCGAAATATAGAAGTGTATTTGAAATATTAGCTCAAAATTGTGAATTTATAGGACTAGCTGTTAACAGCCTAGATAGCTATTGACAGCGGTCGACTATATGAGGAGCTCGAGAGTTGCTATCAATGGACTTGTCGAAGGGAGTGACCATAGTTTTATTTATTAAGGATTTTTTGAGATAATTTAGAGTTCTTATAAATAGAATTCCTATTAAGGTTTTGTAAGGTTATAAATAACAAATGTAAACTCAAATTTTGTAATACTTATGAATACCTTTTAATTATTAGAGTTTTTAAATTCAAGTTTTAGTTCTTGTCATCGTGCATAGAAATCAATAAAAAGATTCTTTTTCTCTTTATTCATGGCTATGATAAGTATGAGTGGCTAAATTTTTGAGTTGGTTCAGATATAATTACAAATCCTAGGTGATTTACTGATATGTATTTTTCTATTCTTATTGATTTTAATTGATTTATGTGAAATTGATATCTTTGATTCTTCATTATCTTTGAACGGATTAAGATATGATTTTTGAGTCTTTGATGTTTTATTGTTTGACGATACATTCGTTACTTAGTTTTTTATATACCGTAAAATTTTTAGGCACGGTGTATGTTTAGACTTTGAACATTTATTTTTGTTTTTCATATTGCATGCTTAGTTAAACTCGAAATTCATATCGGATTAACTGGGAGAAATTATTCAAAATATCAACTTTGCAACTTTATATATTTTGTACTATATTAATTTATTTTCTGGTTGTAGAAAGACTACGTGATCTATGCAACTGAGATAAATAAAACATAAATATATCTAATAAATTATCCTATGAGCGAGTTACATCCATCTACTAACAATTTTAATTAAAGTAAACTTATGCTTGTTAATTTAGTCTTAGATTTTAATTAATAAAAATTCTATCTTTATTTTCTTTTAGTTCCATAATTTATTTTTAGTATCACACAATATCCAAACGATTCTCGAGAGAATGATCTTGGATTATTACCCTTATACTACTTCTCGATTTCTTACACTTGAAAGTATACGGTTTAAATCGTAGTCACATTTTTGGCACCGTTGCTAGGATCATACTATTGTGTTACGCTTTAGTATCAATTAGGTTCTTACATCATTAATTTTTTCTAATTTTGAATTTGCATGAGCAGTTGGAGGAGGACTTCAAACAATAGACTAATTCGATCGTACTACAATCCATACACACTTCCAATCAACAAATATCTCATGACATGAGCAATCATAATAATAATAAAAACAACAATAATGATAATAATAATAACAAATTTGGAAGTAATAATACAAATGATAATCATAGCCATCATGAAGGCAATGGGAGGACTTTACAATATTATCTACAACTTGATAGGACAACCCAACCTTCATGTATTGCATTTCATTGTATTTCCTTTGAATATGTGACACTTTTGAGATTAAATCTGAAATAGCTCAACTTTTACTTAAATTCCATGTGATGGATTCAGAGAGCCCATATTTTGCTTTACTATTAATTTTCAAAATATTATTGCAGAGCAACTTAAGTTTAACCTCTTTTCATTCTCCCTAAAAGAAAAAGTAGAGATTTGGCTACATTCTTTACAGCCCAATTCAATAGAAAAATGGAATGATATGCAAAAATAATTCTTAAAAAAATTATTTCATTCACATTGAACAAATTATATGTGAAAGAAAATTCTCAACTTTCGACAGAAAGAAATTGAATCATTGTTCGAGTGTTAGGGTAGATTTAAAGATTTGCAACTCATACCCACATCACAGTTTCGAGATATAGATGGCTATACATATCTTATATTAAGGGTTAAAAACTGCAACTAGGCAATTTGTAGAAACTATGTATAATGGTGAATTTTCAAACAAAGATACTGAGAAAGCATGAGACTCTTAATTCACTTGGCGAAAATTCACAAGCGTAGAAAACAGAGGATATTTTGGATAGATACCAATTGAAAGAGAAACCTTAGAGTAGAGGCGGATTCCTAAAATTGGAGGAAATTAATTTGTATCACTAAAAAATTTGAAGATTTGCTTGCAAATAAAACTCAAACTGTCAAGGCAATGAAAGAAGTTTCGGATATTTGTGATATTTGTGAATTGAAAGAACACCTGACTCGTGAATGTCCAACACTTCCTGTTTTTAATGAATAAGTATTGAATGAACAAGCTAATGCGTTTAAAGTGCTCCTTAATTTGCAAACAACCCTTATTCATAATTAGCAAACAACCCTTATTCACAAATATATAATCCTGATTTTAGGAATCATTCAAATCTTTAATGGAAGCAGAATTCTCAACAACAATTCAATAATCAAAACAAGCCACACACTAATCCATCTCAACGATATGTCGAACCTACTAATCAACCTTTGGAGTACCAACCACCATCGAAAAGAAGTTTGAAGAATAATTTCTTGCAGATACAGTAGAGAATAGTTCAAATGATTTAAGTGTAACAGCAGTTTATTCAGTCGCAACAATTGATCAATAGTCAGAATGTGATAGTCTTCAGCGATATCTGCTCATAGGAAAGCCATCTCAATTCCATATTGCAAAAGAAGGAAAAAGGTAAACTACTATCTCAAAAGGAGGCCAGTATTTTAGATAAACTCGAAGGTATAAATGTTATTACTTCTTCCATAAATAATGAAATACTTGAGATAACTGTTGCAATAAATTTAAGAAGTGTTACAGTGCTTGATGAGCATGTTTCAAAAGGGAATACTGAGGAGAAATAGGTCAATAATTCAGCACAACAATCTAAATATGATAATTCTAAAGAACCCAATTCCAATGATTATAAACTACCTGTACCGTTTCTGCAAAAAATAAAGTCTCAAAATATTAATGCATCGGATGCTGATATATTAGAAATTTTCAAACATGTATAGATATATATACCTCTGGTAGAAATAATTAAAAAGTTTTCTCATACGCAAAATTCCTGGAGAACTTGTGCACTATCAAAGGACGTCACAATGTACAGAAAAAAGCATTTCTCATAAAGTATGTAAGTGCATTATTTCGTTCTGAAATGCCTCCAAAATACAAGGATTCTGGATGTCTTACTATTTCTTGTGTGATAGGTCTACATGATATAGAAAAAGCTTTGCTAGATTTTGGTACTAGTGTAAGTCTTTTACCATTTTCGGTTTACAAGTACCTAGATCTAGGAGAACTTAAACCTACACGGGTCATACTACAGTTAGCCGATAGGTTTGAAAGGCTTCCTAGGAGCATTGTGGAAGATGATCTAGTGTAGATTGAGAACTTTTATTTTCCTATGGATTTTATAGTTATTGATACTGCACCAATAAAGACTTCACATCTTCATATTCCAGTTATCCTCGGACATCTGTTCTTAACTACGGCTAACGTAGTTATAAATTGCAGGAACGGTGTGAAATTTTCATTCAGAAATATAACTCTTGAACTTAATGTTTTTAATGTTTGTATCGAATATAAATAATGATGAATTGCAGGATATTAATTATATTGAACAAATCCGTGATGAATGAGATATCGTATCATTATCCATGCCTGGTCCTTTGGAGATAGTATTAACAATGAATGATGATCTCCTTGATTATCTCAAACTCGAACATATCACTGAAATGATAAAACATTTAACTGATGTTCAATGTTCAAATATCATGGGATGGATCCCAACAAAGGAGGTGTATGAAAAATTACCTCTAATTACAAAGAAATTGAAACTATCTGACATCCAAGCCTGATATTTGGGCTAAAACCCCTACCTGAAAATCTCAAGTATGCATTTTTGCAACCTAAGGAAATTTTTCCTGTGGTTATCACAGCACATCTGGATGAGAGTCAGGAATAGCAACTACTATCGACATTGCAAAAGTATAAAGGAGCTCTTGCATGGAGTATGGTAGACATCAAATGTGTGGGTCCCCTTATTTGCACACATCACATTACTTTGGAAGATAGAGCCAAACCTATTAGGCAAATGCAACGAAAACTTAATCTTGCCATGAAGGATGTGCTTAAAGTTGAAATGTTAAAACTACTTGATACTGGCATCATCTATCTAATTGTTGATAGTAAGTGGGTGGGTTCAACCCAAGTTGTTCTGAAAAAGAGTGGGGCAACAATTAAAAAAAACAAGGATGGAGAGATGATGCTCACTCGTACTACTATGATTTGGTATATGTGCATCGATTATCAAAAGCTAAATCAAGTAACATGCAAAGATCATTTTCTGTTACTAATTCTTAACCAAATACTTGAAAGAGTTGTTGGGCATGAGTTTTACTATTTTCTTGAGGGTTATTATGGCTATTATTAGATTGAAATTACTTTAGATGACTAAAAAAAGACAATTTTTATCTGTCCTTTTGGTACTTCTGCTTTTAGAAGAATGCAATTTGGATTATGTAACACAGGGCACCATTTTAAAGGTGTATGATAAGTATTTTTAGTAATATAGTTTAAAATTATCTAGAGATATTTAGGATGATTTCTATGTATTTGGAAATAATTTCGAATCTTGTTTGACTAATTTAGGATCTGTGATAGAAACATGTCAAGAGAAAATCTACTCCCAAATTGGGAAAAATGCCACTTCATGGTTACAAAAGGTGTTGTATTAGGCTATATAGTTTCATCTAATAGGATGGAATTAGATAAGCTTAAGGTTGTGTCCATTTCCAAATACTGATACCTAAAGCCGTGAATGACATACATTCGTTCTTAGGACATGCAGGTTTTTATAAAAGGTTCATAAAGGACTTTAGTGCTATTGCTAGACCCCTTTCCACTTTCTTGCGCAAGATGTGCACTTTGAATGGATGCAAGCATGAACAACTTTTGAAACCCCCTCAAGAAGATGCTCATCACTACGTGGGATCATAGAGATCCACATGATTGAAACCCAACACACTGATGTTCGATTAGATCCCATAGAGTCCCATCCCATTGGACTTTTTTTTTCGAGGGTGCTCTCAGTCTGTTTTTACTTGACGTCAGGCTGGGGACAGGCTAATCATTGGTCACTTCCATTCGAAATCATGTGCGATGCAAACGATTATACAATTGGAGCAGTACTCGCGAAACAAAGAGATAAAAAAACCCTACGTGGTCTATTGTACTAGCAAGACTCTCAATGATGCTCAGACGATTTATATCACTACAAAGAAGGAACTTCTAGCTGTATATCTTTTGGGCTCACATGTAGTTTTTACAAATCATTTGGTACTCAAATATCTTTTTTCAAAAAAGATGCAAAGCCATGACTAATTGGATGGAAACTGCTGCTCCAAAAGTTTGATATTGAAATTAAAGACAAAAAAGGAGTAGAGAATGTGGTTGTAGACCACCTCTCTCGACTACCTTTCGAAGATAATAAGCTACCAATTTGGGACTCGTTCCCTTATGAGCAAGTATTTTCAATTCAAATAACTTCCTAGTAGCTAATATTATTAATTTTCTTATTATATACACCGTTTCTTTTTCGACAATCCTTATTTAAATATTACTCAGATCAAATCATTAGACATTGTGTGCCTGATGATGAGATTCAAAGTATACTTGCTTTCTGTTATATAAAAGCAAGTGGGGGTTACTTTTCGTCGAAAAAGACGGTAGCCAAATTATTCCAATATAGTTTCTATTGGCCTGCTATGTTTAGAGACACATATAAATTTTGTAAACAATGCGAGTCATGTCAGAAACTAGGAGTGTTAACAAAAAAGAATGTTATTCCTCTAACACCTATACTTACAATTGAGATATTCAATTGTTGGAGCATTGAATTCATGTAACCGTTTCCTATTTCTAATGGATATGTTTATATCCTCGTATCGGTCGATTCTGTCTCTAAATGGGTAGGGTTGCAGCATGTAGAAACAATGATTAACAAACTATTATTATATTTTTAAAAGAACATATATTATCCAGATTTGGAGTTCCTTAAATCATAATAAGAGACGGGATTCTTATTTCTGTAACAAAGCCTTTAAAAATTTAGTGAAGAAGTATCATATCACATACAAAATTTTTGTACCTTATCATCCACAATCAAATGGACAAGTCAAACTAGCTAATAGGGAAACAATTGAAGTACTATTTGGAATTTCCAAAACATTTAAAGGAATCTTACAATCTAATGGATCCTCTAACATCTCATTGATAAGAGCTAAAAGGAGACACGATGTATAATATTGTAAACTATGTACTAACAATTTTATTTTGCAGTTGTTATGTCATGAGTACCAAACCGAGGTAATTTCTAAGCACTCTCTCCTAAATTATACTTGTTCTAGATATGTTAAATAGATGTATCAATTTATTGAGAATAATGTAAATTTTAAGTTGGGGAGAATTGCTTATAAAGATAACTTAATTTTGATATTCATGATGATCTCAATTGAGAACTGTTGTCAAGCCAAATTTTTTGTTTAGTTCCTAAACTAATATTATTCCTAATATCTAGTTATTAGTTCCAATTCTAAAATTAATTCTAAACTAAAATTTAGTTCCTAAACTAAAATAATAATCATGAAATTTTTTGTTTTGAAAATTTAAAAATTTTTGAAAATTTTGAAGAAAAAGGAGAAAAAAAGGAAGAAAATTTTTAAAACAAAATCGTTGAGATCATCATACAACAACAACAACCAAGCCTTTTATCCCAAGTATTTGGGGTAGGCTACATGATTCTTTTTTTGGTTCATGTAGCCTACCCCAAATACTTGGGATAAAAGGCTTAGTTGTTGTTGTTGTATGATGATCTCAACGATTTTGTTTTAAAAATTTTCTTCCTTTTTCCTCTTTTTTCTTCAAAATTTTCAAAATTTCAAAACAAAATTTTTCATGATTACTAATTTTAGTTTAGGAACTAAATTTTAGTTTAGAATTAATTTTAGAATTGGAACTAATAACTAGATATTAGGAATAATATTAGTTTAGGAACTAAATAAAAAATTTGGCTTGACAATAGTTCTCAATAGATGACCACTGTCGAAGCCGTTGTTGAAGTGGTTGTCGATAGTGGGGTCCTATAAAAGAAAAAATATTTTGCCAGAGAGCAGCTATCGAAACCACTATCGAAGCGGCTGTGGCAGCCGTAGACAGAAAGTCCCAATTATAAATAGATCTTTTAGTTTGTTTTTCTTCACAACCAAACCATATCCTTTGTAACGCCCTATTTTCCGGAGAGATATGGAAACGGAGTGCATTACCGGCGGGCACGTGCAAGTCAACGTGCACGAGGCCTATAAGTATGTAAAAGCAGAAATGAATTGAATTAAATACTAGTAATCTAGCAAGATCTTGGACGTTAATCTACTACCATATAAAAAAAAAGATATACATGTCTAAAACAGAAAGCAATAATTAGGTACTGATACAGAAGTTGGGAACTAAGCCCTCAAAAGAGGTATACATACCAAAGCCAAAAATACAAAAGTAGAGGCTAAGAATCTACTGCTGCTCGGCCTGCTCCAGAAAGTACGGGTTGTGCGATGGCGGATTCTCGCTCACATGCTCAGTACCTTAGCGTGTGGAGAAACTCAGGGTCAAATCCGGCAAGTAAAACAATAAAAGGTAGAGAGTGTATAATATAAACAAATAAGTAAGATATGAGTATGGATATGAAAGTATGCGCATATGTGAAAAATATTAAACAATCAAGTAACAATATCAAGCAAAGATATACATGCATATCAAGTCTAAGTTAACATCTTATTTTAATTTATATTTGAACTAACTGATCAAGAAATAAATCTGTATCATTGGAAGTGTGCAATATGCACTAAAAAGTAAAATATGACTTGATGTAAAAAGTATATGCACATGTATGGAAACAGTAATGATTAAGTAGCAATATCAAGTAGGGATATACATGCATATTAAGTCTAATTTAATATCATATTTTATTTTATATTTTAAACTAACTGGTGAAGAAATAAACCTGTATCATAGGGAGTGTGCAATATGCACTAACAAGTAAAATATGAATTGATGCAAAAATCATATACACATGTATGAGAAAGAGTAATGATTAAGTAAAAATATCAAGTAGGGATATACATGCATATTAAGTCTAAGTTGACATCTTATTTTTAATTTATATTTGAACTAACTGGTGAAAAATAAACCTGTATTGTGAAAGTACCCGTGCATACCCGGGACCCGGCTAAGATGCTAGCACTGAACCAGCCGTGCCGCTAAGCACTCAAGCAGATACCGATTATTGAGTAATCGGTCGTCCCATCAATATGGACTAAACAAGAGATGATGGCTCAGTACCATCCGGGCGCCCCCGCGGATGGGCCCCTATTTCGGTTGTGCAACCTATCCTAAACCTTTCACGATACAATATTTGTCCACCCTTTAGTTCTCTCATAACCCAAGGTTTCAAGTTATATTACATTAAAATCAATCCGGAATATGATGAACCAATTATGTCAAGGTTAATACATATATATGTCTAGTAACAAGTAAGATGTGTTCCATATCAAAATCAAGTTAACAGGCAAGTTAGGATCCATGGCACCATCAAGACATGTGTATGTACTAACAAGGAAAATCCGGCATAGTTTCATGTATCTTGAACAAGTAATTAGTATGTATATGTCAAGACAATTGTACAAGTGACTAGTATGTATATGTCAAGGCAAGATGATAGTCATAGAATACTAAAATGTTATGCAAATAATGATCATGTATATAAACCACACACATATACAATTATGCATATAAATATGTATTAGGTAAGTGGGTACTAAATTGTAAGAATAGAAATTAAATAGGCTTAACACTATTATAACGATTGCTTTAACAATGAATGAATTTTTCAAATTCGAGAATGATTTCATGGTATGGAAAGTAGGAAAATTTATTAAACCTTACTAATGTATATATGTTTCAAGTAAATATGAATTAGCATAAAGGAATTATGACCTAATATAATAGCTTGCATAAAATATTTTAGTAAATTTAATGTAATACTTATATGAAACTCTCTCTTTAAAACATGATAATGAATAAATAAATAAATGTATATATATACATATTTTCTAACGGCAAGTGGAAAATGATTTTAAAATCATTGCTTTATACAAGAACTTATATAGGAAACTTCAACTTTATATCCAATATGATGAACATTCATAAAGGTGGTTTCTTTGTAATTTCAACATAAAACATATAGTTTAAGTTGTAACTTATAGTTTAAGCGTAGGAGAGCTTAAATAAAATCATAAATTTAATACATAAACATAGAGTAGAGTGTAAGAATCATATTTTTATATTTAAAATAATCATAGAGAATTCTGTATAAAGATATCACATTTCTAAAACTAAACAAATCAAGATTCTAAATTGGCTATAAAAGATTTTAGTTACAAAATAAAATTAAAAATTAAGCATATAGTTTAATTTTACAACTTATAAATTTAAGAATGAGAGATTATAAATAAAATGATTAATTTGATATATAAACATAGAGTAAAATCATATTTTTATTTTTCTTGAATAATCATAGAGATTTTTGTATAGAGACATTATCTTTTTAAGTTTTAATAAATCAAGATTCCAAGTTAACCATAAATAATTGGAGTTAGAAAAAAATATGAGAGTGGATGTAATTTTTATTTGTCTTGATGGGTAGGAAGATAAGTTTTGATGCTAAATAATTTCTTCTTCTTTTCTTCTTCTCCTTCTTCTTCTTCTCTTTTCTCCTTCTCTTTTCTTCTCTTGAGTTGGAGTAAAAAAAATAAAAAAAAGAGATGAATGAAAAATGAAGAAGAGAAAACAAATGAAAGGAAGGGAAGAAAAAAATATAATAAAGGAGGGATATGGGGGTTAGATGATGGTTTGTCATGCTTGTCCAAAGGACAAGTATGGTAAAGTAAGGTATGGGTGAATAAAACAAAATAGGTATAGGACAAATGAATACTAATAATAGGTTATTAGAGATGTTTAAGATTATAATTTTAAATTAAACTAACCCAAAAAAAGTCAAACTTAATCTTTACAAGTCAAAAAAGAGAGACTAGTAAAAATATGTGTAGGACCCACCGATGATTAAAATAATATTATTTTAAGTGACAATCTTAAAAATTTCAAGAAAATCACAAAAATATAGAAAAATGAGTCAAACACAATGCATTTATTTTGGAATTAATCTGATATCAAGAATGTAACTTATGATGAAATTAGGTTGTTACATCCTAACCTCCTTACAAAAAAAAATTTCGTTTGGATATTAATATTATGAATAGATACCTGACGTGATCACTCAAAAAAGCGGGGATACTTTTTCCGGACATCATCCTCTCGTTCCCAGGTAGATTCTCCTGGCGAGTGACTATCCCATGACACGAGAACGAGCGGAATCGTGCGGTTCTTCATAATTCTCTCCTTTCTATCAATGATGGCAATTGGTTCTTTCTCAAAAGTCAAATCTATTTCCAATTCCACATCGGAAAGATCTACAACACGGTTCTCATCTCCAATGCATTTTCTCAGTTGAGAAATATGAAAAATATTATGCACCGCATCCAACTCTGATGGCAAGTCAAGTCGATAAGCCAAGTTTCCAACTCTCTCGACAATAGCAAAATGACCAATATATCTAGGATTGAGCTTCCCGAACTCCAACTTCAATAGCTTAATCTACCAAAAGGACCAATATACCTTATATCTAGCATAAGGTATAATAAACTATTTCAAATTTTGAGGAATACTCTGTCTCCAACTTCGAACTCCAATGGCCTTCTGTGATGATCCGCCCATTTCTTTTGCCTATTTTGTGCAGCCCTCAAATGTTCCCTGATGACCTTTACTTGGTCTATCGTCTGAGCGACTATCTCTGGTCCTAATATGCTGCGCTCTCCAACATCGTCCCAACACAAGGGCGATCTGCACTTCCTGCCATACAAAACTTGAAATGGAGCCATCTTGATACTCGCATGATAACTGTTGTTGTAGGAGAACTCTACCATATACAAATGATCCTCCCATGAACCTCCAAAATCTAGCACACAAGCCCTCAGCATGTCCTCATAGGTTTGAATGGTCCGCTCAGATTGTCCATCTGTTTGAGGATGATACACCGAAGAAAGATCTAAATGAGTCCCCAAACTCTTCATCAGACTGGTCCAATAGTGCGAGCTGAACCTAGTATCGCGATCTGAAACAATCCGCTCTGGAACTCCATGCAGTCTCACTATCTCTTGCATGAATCTCTTTGCCAACCTTTCTGTCGACTGGCCCACCCTAAAAGGAATAAAATGGGCTGATTTTGTCAAGCGGTCTACGATCACCCAAACTGCATTATTACCCTTTGGACTTCTGGGAAGACCCGTCACAAAGTCCATGGCTATCTTCTCCCATTTCCACTCCAGAATAGGTAAGGGTTGAAGCAAACCTGCGGTCCTCTGATTCTCGGTTTTCACCTGCTAACAAATCAGACATTTTGATACATATTGAGCAATCTCCTTTTTCATTCCTGGCCACCAGAAGTGTTGTCTCAGATCTCTATACATCTTGGTACTACCTGGGTGAGTAGAATATGCTGATCTATGAGTTTCTGCTAACACCTCATCTCTAACCTCTCCTCTGGGCACACACAACCTACCACCGAGACGAAGTGAGCCATCCGTATGCACTGAGATGTCTGGTCTCTGCCCGCTTCCATCTTGTTCCTAAGCCTTTTCAATCTCCCATCATTGTTCTGGACTTCTTTGATCTTATCAATCAGTGTAGATTGAAATCGTAAATCCATGAGCTGTGCTGTCATTCCTGACAGTAGAACTTCTAATTCCACTCTCTCCATGTCTTTTAAGAATTTTTTTTGTCGAGTCAGATACATAACCATCGACTTCCTACTCAAGGCATCTGGCACTACGTTGGCTTTTCCCGGATGATAGTGGATGTCCAAGTCAAAATCTGCTACAAGTTCAAGCCATCTGCGCTGCCTCATGTTCAACTCTTTCTGAGTGAAAATATACTTAAGACTCTTGTGATCAGTATGCACTTCTACTCTTTCGCCCAATAGATAATGCCTCCAAATCTTAAGGGCATGTATTACTGCCGTTAGCTCCAAATCATGTGTAGGATAGTTTCGCTCATGAGGCCTAAGCTGTCGAGAAGCATACTCGATCACTTGACCATTCTGCATAAGTACGCAACCCAACTCTTTGCTAGATACATCGTAGTATATCCTCATACCGCCTGAATCATTAGGAACTGCTAACACTGGTGCTGTAGTCAATTTGTACTTTAACTCTTCGAATGCACTATCACACTCCGTGGTCCACTCGTACTTCTTCCCCTTCCATGTCAGCTTTGTTAGTGGCGCTGCTATTTTGGAGAAATCATGTACGAATCTCCTATAGTATCCAGCCAATCCAAGAAAACTGCGTATTTCTGAAGTAGATTTTGGAATCGGCCAATTAAGTACGGCATCCACTTTCTTGGGATCTGCTGACACATCATCTCCAAATATTACATGGCTCATGAAAGCGATCTTGTCCAACCAGAAGTCACATTTGCTCAGTTTGCCGAACAATTGTTGTTGCCTGAGAGTCTGTAAAACTATCCTCAAATGCTCTGCGTGCTCTTCCCTACTCCGAGAGTAGACGAGAATGTCATTGATGAACACCACTATAAACTGATCTAAATATTGTGCGAACACCTGGTTCATCAAACTCATGAAGACTGCGGGAGCATTGGTCACACCAAATGGCATCACTAGATACTCAAAATGTCCATGCCACACCCTAAATTCTGTTTTTGGAATGTCCTCTTTTCGAACTCGCACCTAATGAAAACCAGAACGAAGGTCAATCCTAGAGAATACCGTAGCTCCGCCTAGCTGATCAAACAAAACCACAATTCTTGGCAAAGGGTATCTATTCTTAATGGTGACTGCATTCAAACCCCTATAGTCAACACATAATTTTTGGCTACCATCATTCTTTCCTGTCAACAACACTGGAGCTCCCCAGGGAGAAACACTAGGCCTGATAAATCCAAACCTTAGTAGCTCATCAACCTGTCTCTTGACTTCTGCTAGCTCTTCTCGACCTATTCGGTATGGTGGTTTGAATACAGGCTCTGCACCAGGAAGAGTATCGATGGTGAATTCCACGACTCTGATTGGAGGCAACCCTGGCAACTCCTCTGGAAGCACATCTAAATATTCTGATATTACTGGAATCATTCTCTCACCTATCTCTATGGCATCAAGAACTCCACCTCTCGGCGTCATCTTGAGCCCAGCTGGCTCTAAGGATTTACTTCTACTAAGAAATTCAAACTCAGTATGACCTGGAATTCGAAATATCACCTTCTTGCCACGACAGTCAATCACTGCATAGAAAGTACTCAACCAATCCATCTCTAGGATGGCATCATATCTACCATTATCTATCACCAAGAGATTAGCATAAAACTCTCGGCTACTAACTACCACGGGACACAATCGACACTCTCGGCTAGATATAACACTACCATTTTCCGTCTTAATATCCCACCCAACAGATAAATTAACAAAATCAATTGAGTTACGCAAAGTAAAATCCAATGATATGAAACAATGAGATGCACCTGAATCAAATAATACATGAGCTGGAGCACGGCCTACGAGAAGCGTACCTGCCACAACCCCTCCTGAAGTCTGAGTCTTCTTATCCGTCATCAATCGGACTTGTCCCTGTTTCTTGCCCTTCCCGGTCTGAGCTCTATTAAAAGCATGCTGTTGCGGCACCAATGGTCTCCTCTGAATTGGTTTCTGGGGCCTTTGGGCTGGTGGTGCTGTCATTGTCTGCCTAGGTGCTACTTGATACACGCCTCCTGATCGCTCGAATCCCTGACTGGTACTACCTGCTAACTGTCGTCTATTTGGACATGTGGATATCTTGTGGTATGATGATCCACAAGCCAAACATAATCCCTGTGCCCTTCGACAATCCTTCTGCATATGTCCTAGTATGCGACAGAAGCGGCACACTATCTGGCTTGGTGCAAGCCCCATTGGCCGCTTGGTTGGAGGAGCACCAACATATTGAGTTGAGGGTCCTGCGATCTGGTGGAACTGTCTCTTCGGCGCTGCAACTTGAGATCTCTTCTCTCTAGATACCTGCTCTTGTTGACAGGCTGCACTGTATACCTCGGAGTATGAACCGAAGACCTGCGATGCTAGATGCTCTCGGATGTCATAACGCAGTCCCTGCTGGAAGCGAAAAGCTCTGTCCTCCTCGGTCTCAACCAACTTCAGAGCAAACCTGTTCAATCCGACGAACTCTGCTGCGTACTCATCAACTGTCTTATCTCCCTGCTGGAGAACCATAAACTGCCTCTCCATCTCACGTCGAGCCGATGGATAAAATAAATGGTCATATAAGGCCTCAACGAACTCCTCCCATGTTACAGGTCCTACATGCCTCTTCTCCTCTGCTAACTACCAAATCTGCGCAATATCCACCAACTGGATCTGCATAATATCAACACGATTCTTATTTGGAATCCTAGCAGCCTTCAAAAGATTTTCCATTTCACGATCCACTGCTCTGCTTCCAACGGGCCTCCTGTACCCGAAAATGTAGATGGTCGAAACTGACGGAAATCTGATACTGTCCCGGGTCTCTCTTGTCTATGGGGTTCTGTCATACGCTCCAGCACTGCTGCCGTTGTCTGTTGGGCCTGGGTAACTTTTATAATTAAATCTCTAAGCTCTGCAACTGGATCCTGTTGAGTGACTCCTTGCGTACCGGTCCTAGCTGGACCAGCTCCGTGCAGACGTGCTCGAGCCGGACCAACTCTAGGAGGACGACGAGGTGGCATCTTGCTGAAATTTGAATAAGAATAGAAATGAGAAAGGAATATAGTCGATATTCAACTTACAAGAGAGTCAAGGGACAGGTGTTGAATAAAAAAAATACTGTTAGTAGACATGTTCTTTTGTGTATATATGTATACACAGATGGCAGTAGTCCTAAGGTCTTCCTAAATCAACCTAGAGCTCTGATACCACTCTGTAACGCCCCATTTCCCGGAGAGATATGGAAACGGAGTGCGTTACCGGCAGACACATGTAAGTCAACGTGCACGAGGCCTATAAGTATGTAAAAGCAGAAATGAATTGAACCAAATACTAGTCATCTAGCAGGATCTTGGACGTTAGTCTACTGCTATATAAAAGAGAAGATATACATATCTAAAACAGAAAGCAATAATTAGGTACTGATACAGAAGTTGGGAACTAAGCCCTCAAAAGAGGTATACATACTAAACCCAAAATTACAAAAAGTAGAAGCCTAAGAATCTACTGCTGCTTGGCCTGCTCTAAAAAGTACGGGTCGTGCGATGGCGAATTCTCGCTCACATGCTCAGTACCTGAGCGTGTGGAGAAACTCAGGGTCAAACCCGACAAGTAAAATAATAAAAGATAGGGAGTGTATAATATAAAAAAATAAGTAAGATATGAGTATGTATATGAAAGTATGCGCATGTGTGAATTAAACGATCAAGTAACAATATCAAGCAGAGATATACATGCATATCAAGTCTAAATTAACATCTTATTTTAATTTATATTTGAACTAACTGGTGAAGAAATAAATCTGTATCATAGGGAGCGTGCAATATGCACTAAAAAGTAAAATATGACTTGATGTAAAAAGCATATGGACATGTATGGAAACAGTAATGATTAAGTAGTAATATCAAGTAGGGATATACATGCATATTAAGTCTAACTTAATATCATATTTTATTTTATATTTTGAACTAACTGGTGAAGAAATAAACGTGTATTATAGGGAGTGTGCAATATGCACTAACAAGTAAAATATGAATTGATGTAAAAATCATTTGCACATGTATGAAAAAGAGTAATGATTAAGTAAAAATATCAAGTAGGGATATACATGCATATTAAGTCTAAGTTAACATCTTATTTTAATGTATATTTGAACTAACTGGTGAAAAAAAAAACCTGTATCGTGAAAGTACCCGTGCATACCCGAGACCTGGCCAATATGCTGGCAATGAACCAATCGTGCCGCTAAGCACTCAAGCAGATACCGATTACTGAGTAATCGGTCGTCCCATCAATATGGACTAAATAAGAGATGATGGCTCAGTACCATCCGGGCGCCGCCGCGGATGGGCCCCTATTTCGGTTGCGCAACCTATAATAAATTTTTCACGATAAAATATTTGTCCACCATTTAGTTCTCTCATAACCCAAGATTTCAAGTTATATTACATGGAAATCAATCCGGAATATGATGAACCAATCATGTCAAGGTTATACATGTTTAGTAACAAGTAAGATGTGGTCCATATCAAAATCAAGTTAATAGGCAAGTCAGGATCCATGGCACTATCAAGATATGTGTATGTACTAACAAGGAAAATCCGGCATAGTTTCATGTATCTTGTACAAGTAATTAGTATGTATATGTCAAGGCAATTGTACAAGTGACTAGTATGTATATGTCAAGGTAAGCATGATAATCATAAAATACTAAAATGTTATGTAAATAATGATCATGTATGTAAACCACACATATACAATTATGCATATAAATATGTATTAGGTAAGTGGGTACTAAATTGTAAGAATAGAAATTAAATAGGCTTAACACTATTATAACGATTGCTTTAACAATGAATGAATTTTTCAAATTCTAGAATGATTTCATGGTATGGAAAGTAGCAAAATTTATTAAACCTTACTAATGTATATATGTTTCAAGTAAACATGAATTAGTATAAAGGAATTATGACCTAATATAATAACTTGCATAAAAGAAATATTTTAGTAAATTTAATGTAATACTTATATGAAAGTCTCTCTTTAAAACATGATAATGAATAAATAAATAAATGTATATATATACATACTTTCTAACGGCAAGTGGAAAATGATTTTAAAATCATTGCATTATACAAGAACTTATATAGGAAACTTCAACTTTATATCCAATATGATGAACATTCATAAAGGTTGTTTCTTTGTAATTTCAAAATAAAACATATAGTTTAAATTGTAACTTATAGTTTAAGTATAGGAGAGTTTAAATAAAATTATAAATTTAATACATAAACATATAGTAGAGTGTAAGAATCATATTTTTATATTTAAAATAATCATAGAGAATTTTGTATAAAGATATCACATTTCTAAAACTAAACAAATCAAGATTCTAAATTGGCTATAAAAGATTTTAGTTACAAAATAAAATTAAAAATTAAGCATATAGTTTAACTTTACAACTTATAAATTTAAGAATGAGAGATTATAAATAAAATGATAAATTTGATATATAAACATAGAGTAAAATCATATTTTTATTTTTCTTGAATAATCATAGAGCTTTTTGTATAGAGATATTATCTTTTTAAGTTTTAACAAATTAAGATTCTAACTTAACCATAAACAATTGGAGTTAGAAAAAAATATGAGTGGATGTGATTTTTACTTGCCTTGAGGGGTAGGAAGATAAGCCTATTTTGAGGCTAAATAATTTCTTTTTCTTTTCTTCTTCTTCTTCTCTTTTCTTCTCTTGAGTTGGAGTAAAAAAAATAAAAGGAAGAGATGAATGAAAAATGAAGGAGAGAAAACAAATGAAAGGAAGGGAAGAAAAAGATATAATAAATGAGGGATATGGGGGATTAGATGATGGTTTGTCATGCTTATCCAAAGGACAAGCATGGTAAAGTAAGGTATGGGTGAATAAAACAAAATAGGCATAGGACAAATGAATACTAATAATAGATTATTAGAGTTGTTTAAGATTATAATTTCAAATTAAACTAACCAAAAAAAAGTCAAACTTAATCTTTACAAGGCAAAGAAGAGAGACTAGTAAAAATATGTGTAGGACCCATCGGTGATTAAAATAATATTATTTTAAGTGATTATCTTAAAAATTTCAAGAAAATCAAAAAAATATAGAAAAATGAGTCAAAAACAACGCATTTATTTTGGGATTAATCTGATATCAAGAATATAATTTATAATAAAATTAGGTTGTTACATCCTTATTCCTATAGCACTCTAGACCGAAAAATCTCTTCTTTCGACAGCCAAAATTATTCCCGCATATTTTCTTTCGAATTTTCATCAATCTTCAAGCTAGAAGTTCTTTTCTCTTTGATTTCTCCTTGATTTGTTCTTCGTAAAAAATAGATTTTTGTCTCAAAAACCAAGATCTTTGATTTATAATAACGAATTTAAGTAAATTGAAGTTAGATCCTTACTCTTAATAGATTTGGGATGGTTTAGCAAAGTTGTGAGAATTTTTGACGAATTTCATGGAATAATTGAAATTATATGCTAAAAACAAGGGTAAAAGAAATAAAAATCTTAACATTTTAGCATCATATTTCATAGGTTGCTTGAATAATTGTCATATATCAAATTCATTCAATAATAGTAAAATTAAAGTAGAGTTTGATAATTTTTTTAAGAGGAGTTGGGAAAATATGGAATTATGTAATTGAATTTAGTTAAAAGGGGAAAAAGAAAAAGAAATTAAATAAAAATAGAATTATCATATATAATATGTATATTAAATTCATGTATAATTTTTAGAGAAATAATAATATCTTATTAAGTTGTATTTTTTATTAATTTTTGAAGAATTGGACCAAGAAAGTAGAC
Source organism: Dracaena cambodiana (assembly GCA_036321105.1). Lineage (NCBI taxonomy): Eukaryota > Viridiplantae > Streptophyta > Magnoliopsida > Asparagales > Asparagaceae > Dracaena > Dracaena cambodiana. The sequence goes on along the minus strand of JAYEPQ010000016.1, from coordinate 17,781,526 downwards.
TGCTTCTAAGAGGTCAATAGTAGAATCCTCTGGCCCATCTTCTCCATAGAGGATAAGAGCTGCAAAAACAAATAAGAAAATTTTGGAGAAGTATGAAAACTTTAAACTTTGGTCCGAACATGCAATCGATTACTCAAAGATAAATGCGAATTTGACCTTCAGAGCACAAATGTAGGCTGCAGACTTAGAAACATATATGAGGTATACACACGTGCCGGCATGTAATGAGATCATGCATGAGTTCTATCTAATCTACAATCGGTGCTTGGGTATCAATATGGATATTCCATAGTGAGGGGCACGGAAGTGCCATTCACAAGTTAAGAAATTTTGAGGACAATTTATGTACCTGATGTGCCTGAGGAGCACCATCTTTTGTAGATATTGTGAATGATATACCAAGTGGCTCCCCTCAGTTCAAAATGGTGTTGCATTCAATGTGAGCTTCTTGAGAGTGGGCTATGTTAGAAAAGGGCACGTCTTGGTAAGCTTGTTTATTAAATATAACATCCTACCATCCTATGCAACAACGGAACTATATTCAAGACATGTGACGTTATTGAACATGATTGGAAAGGCGCACATTCGATGTCACAACTATCATGTACTTCTTGATAGTTCATGGGTCAAGCCCATGAATGTATCCAGCACCCGAGAATGGCAAAACCACACTTAGTTTTGCCATATCCGAAAACAAAAGTTTGTGTGAGTAATGGAGTCCATCCATCATGAGATGACACATTTGAACAACCCATGCAACCATTTACGGATACCACTATGTGAAGAACATGAGTGTTCCACAAGCCCAGCAGGAATAACAGCTACAATAAAAGCAACAATATGTTGTTGCCCTATCTACTGATGATGGAGAACAAAATGAGGAAAGTGGAGAGAAAGGGCATGGGCAAGAGCAAGGAGATGTAATAGCTGCGGTTGCCCGACTAGAAGAAGTAACACTCTATACACTAAATGAGTCGATCATGAGGATGACAGGCGTGTTTACTATGAGGTTTCAAGTCATTGAAGAAAGGTAAGCCCGAACCAAGTATCGTCAACAACGTCACTATCAGCTTCTTGCCAAAGTATCCAGATGAATGACTGATGAGAATGCTCCTGTTTCTGCAGATGAAGATGAGGAGATGAGCTAGGGGACACAGGGTTCCACCGGTACTAAAGATGCAATTGACAAAAAGGTTTTCATCAGAGGCATCATTGATATCGACTACAAAAGGGAGTGAGTTTTTAGAGAACCAATAAAATTAGGTGTATTCTAACCCTAAACTCTTACATTATTTCTTAGTGTATTATTTTCTTAGTTATATTTTCGATGCACTGAAGACATTGCATAATTTAAGTTGAAAGTGGGCTATGTTAGAAAGGGGCACGTCTTGGTAAGCTAGTTTATTAAATATAACATCCTACCATCCTCCGCAATATTGAAACTATATTCAAGAGACGTGATGTTATAGAACATGATTGGAAAGGCGCGCATTCGATGTCGCAACTGTCATATACTTCATAATAGTTCAATACATGGGTCAACCCCTTGAATGTATCCAATATCCGAGAATGGCAAAGCCACACTTAGTTTTTCCATCTCTGAAAATAAAAAATTGCATGAACAATGGAGTCCATCCATCACGAGATGACACATTTGAGCCTCCCATGTAACCATGTACGGATACCACCATGTGAAGAAGTATGAATGCTCAACACACCCAGCAGGAATAACAGGTACAATAAGAGCAACAACATGTTGCCCCACCTACTAATCACGAAGAACAAAATCAAAAACGTGGAGAGCAAGGCAAGAACAAGGAGATGCAATAGCTGTGATGGCATGACCAGAAGAAGTAACACTATAAGCTAAATGAGTCGATCATGAGGATGACAGATGTGTTTACTGTAAGGTTGCAAGTCACTAAAGAATGGTAAGCCCAAAGCAAGCATCGTTAACGATGTTACTATCGGTTTCTTGCCAAAGTATTCAGACGAATGGTTGATAAGAATGCTCTTGTTTTTGCAGATGAAGATGAGGAGATGAGCTAGGGGACACAGGGTTCCGCCGGTATTAAAGACACAAGTGACAAAAAGGTTTTCATTAGAGGCGTCATTGATATCGATTACAAAAGGGAGTGAGGTTTTTTTGAAAACCATCAAACTCAGGTGTATTCTAATTTTAACCTCTTACATTATTTCTCAGTGTACTATTTTTATAGTTATATTCTTGATGCACTAAAGACATTGCATAATTTATTTTGGGGGTTGGGATAGATACACTGTACTTTACTCTATCATAACTAACTAACATTGTTTTAAAAAAATTTAAAATTTTTTGTTTTTTTGAAGTAAAAAGTAAGATTAGAAGTACTTTACATTGCATATTTATGAGATTAATATCTTAATATTGATGCTTATATGATTATCGTTCTTATGTAGTCTTAATTGAGCTTTTAAATCCGATAATAAAATATATGGATACTTAAGATTAGAATCGAGTATGAACTCTAAACAATTACATGATGAGTTGATGACAGAGAAAATTTAAAAGGAATACTTATCATATATATGTATAAAAAAATGAATATATAAAAAAATGAAAAAAAAAGAATTGAGCCTGGTATTAAGGCAATATACTTCGAATATATAAAAACATATGTAGTAAATAAATTAGAGGAAGTAAGTGTTAAATAATTGAGTCCATGTGCCTCAGTAAACATGCATATTCACATGAACAATACTTATAGAATTTTATTATAGATATGAGCTAAGTAGCTGGATATTTGTGACTCAGTAAGTATGAATATTCACATGAAAAGTAAGTGTCTATATATATGAGAAATGGGTTCCTATAAGTTTGATTGGAGTTTGGAACTTGACAAGACTTATACACATCCTCACAGGAGTGCATAAGAGAGGATAATTGAAAGGAAAATATATCTACAATATGATTTAAATGATTAAGAAGATACATAAGGGTATTAGTTTACAAGTGATTTATTTAGGTTGATATTTTTGTAAATATCTGTGTATGTATCTTTAATTGAGCTTGATATGGAAAGGAAGTGAAAAAAAAACAAAATTATATAGTAATAGTATAAGTAGTTAAGAATATGTTACTAACATTTTTCATTTTCTTTATTTTACATTTATTCTTATTTTTTTATTTTATTTATTTCTTGATCTCAAACATTTCTTGATATTTGTGGGTAACATTATTGGAAACCCTCATGAGACAACATTCGTCCACTAGGAGAACTAGGGGGTTTAATAACTTATTGCACATGCTAAGTGCAATCGTGATTCCTACGAAATGAGTTAGCATTTATTTTTTAGTTAGGTCTTTAGTCTATTTTCTTAGTTTATAATTTTTTTAGGGACTAGCAAAACTCAAGTTGGGAGTGTTACTACGCTTTATAGGTGTAATCATTTTAGCTTATTTGTGCAAGAGTAATCCAATTTTGTTGGTTAATACAAAAAACTAATGAAAAATTATATTTATTAATCAAATTCCTCACTATGGTGATTTTCTAGCATTTTTTAGTGTTTTTGTGGGGTTTTATACGTAAAAAATCAAAGTATTTAAGTGTATCTCAAATATCAGTTTAGAACTGTAAATTTACAGGATTGGTTATCGACAACTAGTAGATAGCTGTCAACAGCAGTCGAATATATGAGGAACTCAAGAGTTGCTATCGATGGACTGGTAGAAGGGAGCGACTGCAATTTGATTTTTTGAGGATTTTTTGAGAAAATTTAGAGTTTTCTTGTAAATATAATTCCTATTAGGGTTTTATAAGACTATAAATAGCCAATATGACTCAACTCATTTTTTGTAATACTATTAGAGAGCTATTTGATTCAAGATTTTGTTTTTGCATTCGTTCATGGAAATCAATAAAGAATTTTCTCTTTATTCATGACTATGATGAGTATGACTGGTTAAATTCTTGAGTTAGTTCAGATAGAATAACAAACTCTAGGTGATTTACTAGTATATATTTTCCTATGCTTATTGATTTTAGTTGATTTATGTGACATTGATATCTTTGATTCTCCGTTATTTTTGAAGGGATTAAGATATAATTTTGAATCTTTAATGTTTTATTATTTGGCGATATATTCGTTACTTAGTTTTTAATATACCGTAGACTTTTAGGCACAGTATATGCTTAGATTTTGAACATTTATTTTTATTATTCAAATTGCATGTTTAGATAAATTCGAAATTCATATAGGATTACGTTGGAAAATTTATTCAAATTATTAAATTTGCAACTTTATATATTTGTGCTTCATTGATTTATTTTGCAGTTGTAGGAAGATCACGTGTTCTATGCAACTGAGATAAAAAAATATTAATATATCCAATAAACTATTCTATAGGGGAGTTACATTTATCTGACCAATAATTTTAATTAAAGTAAATTTATATCATTGTTAATTTAATTTTCATGTTTAATTAATAAAAATACAATATTTTTTTTTTATGTTCCATAATTTATTCTTAGTATTACACAATAATCAAACGATGCTCAAGAGAACGATCTTGGATTACTATCCTTGTACTATTTTGTCAATGTTTTGCACTTGAGATTGTATGATTTAGATCACAGTCAGACACTGCTGACAACCTGGTGGTTTTTCTTTTTTTTTTTTTTGAGAAGAGACTTGGTAGGATCTGTTTCAAGTAATTTTGGCTGTTTTTGTTATAGGGCTTGCCAACCTTTGGTCAGAACCCCACTTTCTTCTGCTCCTCTTCACTCTGATATGCATAAACTTGCTTCTCATTGAATCATCAATATTAAAGGAAGAAAAAGCATTTTCATGGTATACCTTCCTCCTTTTACCGATAATCCAGCACAAGATGCTATAGAACTTACAGCATATTGCATATATTTCGATCCCTGTCTTTCTTGTCTCTTTTACCTATTTTGTAGAAAATATTCATTTCTTTCTAATATCATATGGTTATCTAATGATAAAACTGCATACATCAAATCTGAACATGATATTTAATGGAAACCCTTCTTCCTATTGTAATATTGTTTGTTTTGGTGATTTAATTTTGTTGATTGAAGGATAGCTCATAACAAACCTGATACACAAAATCTGTATGGAATTGTGCAAGGAGGATTTGATCAAGTTCTCGAATCATTATGAAGTTCAAACAATACTATTTGTGAAATTCTTAGGAAAAGAAAGTTCGTATCATAATTTATCTTTCATTGTCAATTCAAATGGGTCTTTTTCAGAGATATATGTAATAGGGGTTTGGTTGTTGCAAATTACCTGGGTAGGCACTGGATACATACTCTAAAGTGGTTATGTCATGCCAATATTCATTTTTATATTAATCTCTCTGTAATGATTATATGAAATTGCAGTAAGAAAGATTGGTTGTTTGTAGTAAAATTTAATTTAGATTTGGTTACTATCTCTATCTTTTACAAACTTAAGCTTCTCCACATTTGTCATCAATTATTTGTTATTGGAATTAGTCAAATCCTTTCAAGTTAAAAGACTGCGAAGTGTTTGCATTAGATTTGAGGACACAATTTGTGTTCGTTTATTTAAAACCATGAAGTGTAACTAAAATGCATCGAGAATTGCGAATATAACTTTTTAATTTGTTGTCCATTTATAAGCCAAAAGAAAAAGAGAAGGATAACATAGCATACTAGGATGTCCAACTACTTATGCCCAAATCTTACCAAGTGAGCAAGGTTTGAGAATGCTTTTTCCAAAAGCAAGTTCTTAAACTAGAGGGGTATTACCTAGAATGCTAGGCTTTCGGATAGGCTTTACATTTTTAATTTGTTGTCCATTTATATGCCAAAAGAAAAGGAGAAGGATAACAAAGCATACTAGGATGTCCAACTACTTATGCCCAAATCTTACCAAGTGAGCAAGGTTTGAGAATGCTTTTTCCAAAAGCAAGTTCTTAAACTAGAGGGGTATTACCTAGAATGCTAGGCTTTCGGATAGGCTTTACATTTTGTAAAGTCCAGTGTCAAATCAATGTACGTCAGTTTGTGGAAGTTATTCCAAATCTTCTCACAATTCATATTTTCTAGTCTCCTCTCTCTTGTAAGAAACAAATATGATCGGCAACAGTGTCATCTTGTCTGGATGCCTTGTACAAAGCTCCCTAACCTCTTCCCTCCGTTTTTTTAAAGCTCATTATTGATAGATAGAATAAGTTTCTTTTATCCTCAGTGATAGCAAATTTCTTTCCCCACACAAACTTTAAACATATCCGGTTCCAGGTCCAGTTGACCCAAGCCTTAAAGATTATCATTCCACTTATTGCATTTCCAGTTTATTGTTGATCAATTCCATATGAGGATGTAAACCATGGAGGGAAATATGGTTTATAGAACTTTTCCTACAACATTTCCTACATAGTACAAATAGTTCGAACATCCTTTGCTAGAGGGCAGGTTTTAGTGATGAGCTAGATTGGGCATATGGGAAATGTAGTGGCAGAAAGATATGAGATTTGCCAACTGCACTGTGTTTTCCTTTTATAGACATTAATCTGCTGCTAACGATGTCTATTAGTTTGTTTGTATTCATAGTTCATAGAGGTAATCTTGGATTGGTATTTTTCTAGAGGAGTATGTGTATGTTGCTAATTGATCATATTACATGCTCACTGGTGGATTGCTACCTTTTTTGACAACTTCCCTTAAAAAGTTTAATATAGAAGCTTAGAAGTTTTAGTCTACCATCAATCTTCCCTTAGAAGTTTCATATAGAAGCTTATTTTGTCCACCATTCCATAGTTGATAATTTCGTGTATATGGTGTCAACCTGGTTGGTTAGTTTTATTCCTTGTCAAAGAAACCTAATGTTTCCAGGTTAAATAACTGATCTTATCTAATTTTCGTTTATCACAGCTATGCTATTGGTGCCTTGCAGGTGGTGAGGATAAGGACACTTTTTGGCATGTTGCCGGAGGATAAACCTTGATATGTGATGGTATGGAATGTTTCAGATGCTATCATCAGCATCATCGGTGCGATTTCTTTTAACCTGTCCAGCTTGATAAGATATTTTTGTCTAGAACACCAACATTAAATGACATGGAATTTATATTTACTTGCTCTGCAGGGTTTTGGATTTCCACTTGATATTGTAGTTGGCAGCGCCTTAGGAGCAGAAATGTACGACTGTTTATCATACACGAACTGCTCATTTTGGCACGGCTCTTGTACCTGAGATAAAGCTTGCCTTTTAGGTCGTGCAATGCTATAGAAATCATATCAAAGTGTGTTTATCCTCCTTAGGCACTGCAATCACGGCTACTGGATTCGAGGTGTAATTATTTCAAGAGTCAGAATCCAAACAAAAATGCAAATCCAAACTTGTGCAATACTATTGAAATCATATAAAAGTGTGGCATGCTAATAGGAACAATGTTAAAGATATATGCTTATGAATAATAAAATATTCCAAATATAACATGAATCATGATATGTATGGTATACATAGTATAACGTAATTAAGTAACAAGGTATGCAAAAAAAAAAATATTTATCATGAAGTATATGGTATGCATAATAGAATATGAATTATGAACTACATGATATATATTATAACATGATCATGTATATGAATTAAAAAGTATAAGGTATGCATAATGTTACATAATCAAGCTAATACATACTCATTTTATCATATTAGTTTAGAACTTTATGTGAGAGTACTCATGTATTCTAGCAGTATATCGTGGATGTCCAGTACCACGACCCAAGTACTAGTCTATACATGAACCAGATGATATACTGCTATGCAACTAGATATTCTGTGTACTAGGAGCACGACCCAAGTATCGGTCTCCAAATGAACCAAATGACACGCTGCTAAGCATATACATGAGAAAACCGATAGTGCCAGTACACAGATCGGTTGATACAGTCTAGACAAGACAAGAGACTCCACAATATATGTTTTATTACAACATTCATTCCTCCATGCCTACAATATAGTAAATGCTTAGTATCAATGAGATATATGTGATAAGGATTCATGTACAAATGGCTAAGTGAATATGAAATGGCATGCATGGTGATATTGGTGAGTACATGAGTTATATAACATGTTCACGTACGTGTGCTAGCAAGAAACTATGTACAAGTAATGATATGTGTAATAAACATGTGTGAATGATATTATGTTTCAAATCAGGTGTTATACGCACAAATATGGCATGTATGCTTAAACATGAGCTATGATAGGTCTGTAGTTATCCATATAGAGATAATAACAAGAGTAATTAATCATATACACATGTATATTATATCATAAGCCAAGCAGTATATGCACTGACATAACACGTGTGCCTATATTGTTGCAATTCGGGAGACAGATCAGATTTTCAGGTCTTATTTAATTTGGATAAAAATAGAATTAGAGGCCAGGTTCTTGTAGAGTTATAGAAAATTCAATTATCTTTCCATTAATTTTAAATGAGTTTAATTAGAACCCTAGAACAAAACTTATGGTTGTTTTTCTATGGGCATGTTATTGCTAAACTATAGAGCTGGTATAGCTGAGAATTCTAGGTTATTTTTAATCAAGAAAAAAAATTAAAATTAGAGCCAAAGATCTTAATTACTGCTACATAATTCAATTATCTTTTCAATGAATTTTGAATGAGCTCAATTGGAGTTCTATAGTAAAAGTTATGGTCATTTTACCATGAACTTATTGTTGTTGAACTACTAATCTGGTACACCAACAATTGGTAAATTTTGAGGTTATTTTTGAGTAGGAAAATGGCTAAATTAGGATCCACTATAGTTGGAAGAATTATAGTTTAGTAAATTATATTTTTAATGGCACTAGAGTAATATTAGTCGGAGTTAAGATACAAAACTTATAGTAGTTTTAAATGAACTGCTGCGTATGTCTGGATAGCGATACAATATGCACACATATAGCGTTCATGGTGTGATACATACAATGAAATTCAAGAAAAATGCAAGTTTAAGCATGCAAAATCTTGAAATTGGATTAATAATATCTCTGGTATCGTATATGAGGAGATTAAATAAAGAAATTACAAGTTTAAAGGATATGATGATATATTCTTGCTTCTTGTGAACCCAAATCGTTAAGGAATCGATAATAATGTGATTATTCTTCAAAAGGGGAGAAATTTTCGAAACATCACACTAAAAAATAAGGACAGGTATTGGAGAAGATTTTTCTCACATTGATAGAAAAGTGTATAGTTTATTTGAAGAGGTTAAACTAAAGAATAAAGCTCCAGGAACTGTATAGTGGATTTTCAGCCCACTCTCAGGCTGATTATTTAATGGTTTATTTGAGAAAATTTGAGAAGGAATTAAGGCTTGTACTTTAGAGAGGAAATGAAAAGGAGCACGAGAGGAATAAGCCTCAAATGTTTTAGATTTTTTTAAATTTATTTGAGTAGTTAAACAGTTGTTGAAAAATATATATGATGTATTGTCCAAAACCTGTCAAATTTATCTTAATTACAAATTTGCCATTGGGTCAAATTCAATCCAAAAATGGGTTAAGGAAGGTTGCTAGGCTACTGCTGATCGATATGAGGTGAGGAAATTGTTAAAATAAAAATTTTAAATTTAATTTTATTATTTTAATTAGGTATTTTTCGAAAACAATCCGGAATAATTTAAGAAAAATATAAAAAATACAAAAGAATAAGATAAGACATCTCTTCTCTATAGAGTTTGAAATTGAAGATTATATAGAAAGATATAACTTAATTTACTTAGCATCTCTCTACATTAGTGTCCAGACTTATGAGGTGATACGGATGATATAGAATAAACCAATTTTATATTTGGACGTACGATCTATATTAGCATTGGGGCATTCGCAATCCTACAAGTTTGGACATACGATCTACATTAGCATTGGGGCATTAGCAACAAGAAATGAGCAGTACATGCATTTAATCAATTGCATTGTCTCCCCTCTCTGTTGTGTTAGGTATTTCTGATCTAAATAAATAGCTGTTTAGGTAATTATGACATAACTGTCAAATTAGTCTAATTAAATAATTATTCTTACCTATTCTAGCGTTTATGATTATTACCCTGAAGCTTACGGTGTGAGCTTAAAATGGAATATCTGTTAGTATCATACAATAAACTGAGATTTGCAAGATATGATAAATCTACCTTTAAGAACTTAATTTGATTGTCTAATGGAAAACCCTTTTTTCCTTTTGTTGCCCAGGGAGTTCTAAAGCTTAAAACAAAACGCAATGGCTAGAGATGAATGTCCTATTGATCCCACATGCTCGTTTATGATAAGCCTTTCATTTATCCTTCCTAGGAAATGCTACAAGTTTCATCTACCTTGACCATTGCCATCCCCGCTAAATATATTCATATTAGGTATGCAAGAATTATACACGATCATATATATATATATATATATATAGGGATTACTGTAGGTGAGCCGCCAGCTCAGGAAAAGTTACATGAGCTAGCGGCAAACCTATAATGATCTAATTATTTTTCTTAAATTTTTTTTACAATTACTATCTCTACATCCTTAACTTCTTTCAGATTAAATTTCATAAATTTTGGAGTTTATTTACTCTTTCATCAAGTGCATACAAAATGTTTTATTCATTGAAAACTGTTAATTTTGTATTAACTTGATGGATGACCAAATCAAAACTAAAACCCAAGAAATTGGGTATGAGAGAACCCTAGAGAGTCGAGATCATAATACAAAAGAATTTCTTTAATTAAAAATGATTATTGGAGATAGTAGAAATGAACTGCAGCTCAGGTAACTTGCGTGAGCTGTCAGCTCATTTCCATTTTTCTCATATATATATATATATATATATATATATATATATATATATATATATATATATATATATATATATATATATATATATATATTATTGTAGGTGAGCCGCCAGTTTAAAAAAAGTTACGTGAGCTAGCGGCAAATTTATAATGATCCAATGATTTTTCTTCAATTTTTTTTTAACAATTACAATCTATACCTCCTTAACTTTTTTTAGATTAAATTTCATATATTTTAGACTTCATTTACCCTTTTCATCATGTGTATACAAAATGTTTTATTCATTAAAAACCTTTAATTTTGTATTAACTTGATAGAGAAACAAATCAAAACTAAAACCCAAGAAATTGGATATTAGTGAACCCTAGGAGGTGGAGATCATAATCCAAAAGAATTTCTTTAATTAAAAAAGATATTCGAAGATAGTGGAAATGAACTGCATTTCAAATAACTTGCATGAACTTTTAGCTCATTTTCATTTTTCTCATATATATATATATATATATATATATATATAGAGAGAGAGAGAGAGAGAGAGAGAGAGAGAGAGTAACTATCCAAAACTGACGCATATATTTAATAATTAATTATTTATGAAATTTTAGTATGATTATTTTAAATAAACAAATGTTTCCTTTATGATTTTAAAATAGATTACCAAATTATTATTCTAATAAAATATTTTCTTTTCTTAAGCCCAAAACTTTTTTCCAAAGAAAATTAACAATACTTGAATTGTCTTATTAGAGCCCAAGCCCATTGCCTTGACCCATATTCAAAATAATAACGAGAATAATAATAATAATAATAATAATAATAATAACAACGAGAATAATAATAATAATAATAACGAGAATAATAATAATCATCATCATCATAATAGTGATAATAGTAATACTAGTAATAGTAGTAATAGTAATAATAATAGTACTAGTAGTAGTAGTAGTAATAGTAATAGTAATAATAATAATAATAGTAGTAGTAGTTGTAGTAGTAGTAGAAGTAGTAATAATAATAATAATAATAAAACAATTAATAAAACAAATACAAGGTGCAAAATACTATAGTAAATTTGATACAAAATCTGGTTTTTGGCAAATAAAACTTAAAGAAAGTTAGATTCTCCAATAATATGTAACGTTTTAAATTAGAAATTTGATATATAAACTAGAAGATAATTGTAATTAGAATAAATATCATGAAGAACATAGTTAATAAATTACTTCATGGCCTACATTTACATTCATATGCACTATTTATATACATTTCAAGTATTCTTGATCCTTAACATTTTCATAGTAATATTATTTATTTTATTTAGACAGCGATCTGACGGCCTGAGTGTGCATGCACAGATTTTGAGATAGATCTTATGGAGCAAATTGAAGATCTAATGGAGTTATTGAAGCCTGTATACGACTGTTCTATCTTTTAGTCTTGTACTTGTTATTTAGGTAGCTTCCGCTATTCGAATTTATCTTTTATCTATAGTTATTTCTTTATCCTTATCTTCGTCATTATCCATTGTAATCAAAATTTGTTCATTCAATAGTAGTTTTATTTTCTATTAAAATATTATTGTGTATTTAACTGTGGCAGTGACTGATATTATACTGAGGCTTGACGTATTTTCACGATTACACAGCCAAATGACTTGGCTATCCAGCGTTTTGGATAGCGGGCTGTTACAGTGAATAATGCATATGAATGTAAAAATATAGAATATGAATATATTTATCAAATTATTATTCTCTATTATTATTTTAATAAAATATTTTCATATACTTAAGCCCATAACTTGTTTTTGAATTATCTCATTAAAACCAAGCCCATGCCCTTAGCCCAAATTCAAAATAATAACAATAACTACAACAACAACAACAACCACAACAACAACAACAACAACAACAACAACAACAATAATAATAATAATAATAATAATAATAATAATAAAGATGTAAGCTATTATTTGAACCCAATGCAATCACATTCAATCACTAAGTCAACTTTCATAACTTTCATTTTGAATTTTTAAGTTATTTATTTCCATCATTCAATCCCAAAAATCTCTCATTAGTCAAATATATTAATGAATTTTTGAATCCAATTTAATAAACCTCACATTAAAATCTCGCAGTCAACTATAGTTATCATATTTGACAAATTTCAAATATATGTTTAAAATTCTTATAAAATTATCCAATTAATGAGTCAATTAAACTCATTTCAAACTATTTTTTATTTCATTAACATATCCCTTTAGTTAAACCTTCTAACTCCTATATAAACCATCCATTCATCGTAATTTTTTTTCCTCTTGAAAGCAAACTATTTTCTCTCCTCTTTTACTGCCTGTCAGAGCGCCAATTGCTGGAGCGTCACCGACTGTTGGAGCACTGTCGACTACCAGAGGATCCACATTGCGAGTCATGTTTACTACCAGAACATGCATCACGCCTGAGCTGCCTCACCAGCAACCACCCTCGCTAGAGCCCTTGTTGAGTAACCCCTTCCCTTCTTCTTTGGAATTCATTAAGAGGCAGAATTCATCTCTCTTATTTAATAAACCTATACGCTATTGGATTTAGATAGCTAACCTCCAATAATAATCTAATTAAAAATAATATCCCTTCATCTTACAAACCTAGTAAAATCTACTTTCCAGTTTGTTTGTTTTAATCTCACTAGCCTTTCACATCTAAAAATACGGACTTTAGTATATTTAAGAAAAATCTCTAGACACCAACTTGTAGATATTGAGATTGATCGGAAACTTGATAGTGAATTTATTTGACAAACATATTGTCAGGTTAAGGTAAATTTCTTCTCGAACTTATTTTATCATGCACTATTCCTATTAGATAGGAATAATTCATATTTCAGTTTTATTAAAAAGAAATTATTTATGCTTGTTCATACTATAAAAAGTTGTTTATGACTTTACATTAACAAGAGCAGTTTAATTAAAGTATGATTTTATTTCCAAAAATGTCATACTCTCATTGTACATTCCTCATTTTAACATGTCCTTATAAGTAGTTGTTATTTAATTACATGAAATATAGTAATCTCACAACTTTATTCAAATGAAACATAGATAATAAAATTGACTAAAAATATAGTAAATTAAAATGCTAATTGATGGAAATGATGATTGTAATGTTATATGGTAAAGGTGTCTAAAACATAGTTTTAAAAGAATGTAGTTATTTAATTAAGAAACGTGCTTGCTTAAAAAACCTCCTACTTTGTTAATCTTACTTGGACGTGTGTCATTATATCTACAAAGTTTTTCATGTTTTAATATCTTCTGTGGTATGCTTCTTTTCTGGGCCTAATTCCATTCTGGGGCAAAGGTGGGTCTTTTTCATTCCAAATTTCTTTTGGGATTGCTTTTAATGCACACCCCCCAACATTCGTCAGATGCATTGGTGTCTAAAATTAATTTATCTCTTGATTTGGGTAATTATACTTCAGGTGCATTCTCACGAGTTGTTTTATCTTTTTTAAAACCTTTTTATTTTCGTCCGTCCAGATGAACTCTTGATTTTTATTCAGCTTTTTTAGTAATGGTATTTCTTGCTTAGTTAATTCCTTTAGAAAATTTCTTCCATAATTCAGTAGTCCTATAGCAAACTCTGCAATTGCTTCTTATCTTTTATTTCTTTAGGAAATTCTTTGATTATTGAAATGATGTGTTTTTGTAACTGAATATCATCCTTATCCAGTATAATTCCAAGAAACTCTATTGACTCTTTCTCAATTTCGATCTTTTGGGGAGAGTATTATCTTGTGTTTCTTAAAAACATCACTAATGATCTTTAAATGTCTTTTGTGATCCTTTTTTGTTTTGGAAAAAACAAAGATGTCATTAATATACACAACACAAAATTCTTTTAGGTCATTGAAAATTGAGTCCATCCACCTTTGAAATATTTGTGGTGCAGTGCTTAATCCGAACGACATAATATTCCAATGGAAATGATCACGGGGTGTATTGAATGTTGTCAGTGGTTTTGATTCTTCTGTCATCTTAAGTTGCCAGAATCCAAACTTACAGTCAAACTTACTAAATACCTTAGATCTCTTCGTCAAATTTATTAATACTTCTTTCCTTGGGATGAAATACCCATCAAACTTAAGATTTTGGTTTAGTCTTTAGTAATTAATTACCATTCGGGGTTTCTTTCTCTTTATCTCATTAAAATTTCTAACCATGAATGCTGGGCTAGAGTGAGAGCTAGCAGTTTTCTCTATCAGACTTATATTTAAGAGTTCCTTTATTTGATTGTCAAATTTATCTATATCATGTCTAGTGTAGAGCATTAGTTTCACTCTAATGATTACGTTGTTGTCTCTTAGCTGAATCTTACAGAATCTCGAACTTTGATCCCATTATTTTAATGGATTTTCTCTGAAGTTTTCACTAAGAGTTTTGTAAAGTTAGTGGGTTTGACTTAATTCAAAAAATTCTTTGTATTTTTTTAATAGATCTCTGTCTTTTGAGTTATCTCTTAGGGGAGAAAAATCAGCTGAACACTTAAACCTAGGTCTGTCTAAAAGGGGTATGTCGATTTTATGGAGTTTATTGCCTTCTCGTTGTTGTAGCGTGACCATATGTTTCTCTACAATCATTGGTAAAAATTCTCCAATAAAATTATTCCCTAAAACCATGTCTCCATTCATGTGTGAAAAACATAAGAGCTTTGGTATAACAAATCTTTTTTCATTAAGCCAATTTTTCATGTTTTTGGCCTTTTTTTGGATAGTTGTTTTATATGCACTAATCCCTGTTATTTTAATCGGGCACTTCATTGTTTCCCACTTTTCTATTGGTATGGAATTTTCTCGACAAGAACAAATGGTGGCTCCCGTATCTAATAGTACATGCAGTGAATATTGTCTGTATCCTTCAAATTTGAGTATTCCTTTTACATAATTAAACCTTCTTCTTTGTTTTGGAGCAAAAATTATTTAATCGTACCTTATCAAATATTCTACTTCTAGAGTCCTTCAGAGTTTAAGATAATTTCATTATCTAGTTTCTCCACCTCATTATCACTTTCTTCTTCTATTGGTAAATTACTATTGATATATCCTTTAGAATATGTCCTGTACTTATCATTTATGTCCATGTCACAAGCTTCAACTTTTGAATTCGTGATACTCTCATTCTTCAGATCTTCATCCTCACTTTCCAGGTTGCATATCCTAGAGTCAAACTTAAAATGGTGTAATAGACTTTTATATTGGAGGTACGTTTCTTTTATCCTATTTATTAGATATTCTCTTTCCTAAATAGTGCATTTTGGATTTTTATATATCTGTTTCCAACAATTAATTAGTTCAACTATCAAGTTATATTCTCGTCTAGAGTATATACTATCATCTTAATACATAGTGCTAGATAAATCAAAATCTGTTTCACAAAATTTTTGTTCGAAATACTTTAGGGTGTATATTATATTATCATGATACATGGCGTCATCTAAACTATAATTCATTTTATAGCTATCACATTCTAAATAAAGGTTATCGGTAGCCATCTAAGATGTCGGTGGATAGCTAGTTCTAAGTCACCTATGGTGCCTAAAATCACCTCCTGAGGGTCACCTTACAAACGCCTATCTGCGGCAATAAAGGGATCACTTAGGAATCTGAATTTTAAGATTACTCAATTTTAGCATGGGACACTTAGAATGAAACTATGATATATCAATATAAGTTACGAGAGAGCAACAATTTGTCTTATAATTAATTTGTCACCATATACATGCTGATCTAACACACCAACACCAAAGTAAATACAAATTATTATGTATAAAATTATCACTAAATATACATAAAAACTTATCTAACATACCAAAGCAAATACAAACTAATTTATAATAATTCAAAGCGTACAATACATAGTGGAATAGTATTGGAGAAACTTTGTAAAGACTGCAGATCCCTAACGCCCAAAAAGGAACCAGCCGCGCTCTGATACCAGGGGAAATACAGAGTGTTAACTACTAAGCACACTCAAAGGAAATAACTACTGTGTATTGTATTACTAAGCACACTCCAAAGGAAATACAAGTAGGGGACTCTCACACTAATTACACTACTACTGCTACTAATTATACGGGTGAGAAGGAAGGTGGATGATAGGGATGGAGGATGATAGCGAGGGAAGATGATGGTGATGGGAGATGATGGTGATGGAGCCCTGTCTCTTCTTCTCTAATTTTGGCTCTACTTCTACCTCTTGTTCTACATTTGGTTCTCGCTCTCGTTCTTCTTCTGGTTCCCTTCGATTTATAGAAGAGATTCCTTCTTACCGAAATCTTCAATTTCTTCTTGCCGATGTCTTGGACTCCTTGGATTCCATTTGGGTGGGCCCGCTTCTTTAATCATGAATATGCTCTTTGATTATTTTCTGTGTGGGGCCTGCCTTTTAATTATGAAGTTGCTTTTCCAATTTTGTTTTGTTAGGCAACTTTTGTATTATCAGTCTACTTTTGTCATATCATGCTGCTATTGTATGTACTTCTTTTGCAGGCTTTATCAATCTTGTCAGGCTTTTCCTTTTTTTGAGAATCTTGTCGCCCTTGGATGTAATCGGAGATTTTATTGGGAATCTCCACTGTTGATGTCTTGGACTGCAGATGTCAAGTGTTATGGAATTTTTAGCAAATCCCTAACTATTAACGGATTTGATCTGCCTTTACTAACTACCGTTTGAGTTGGGCAAGCCATGCTTTTTCCCTCATCATGATGAGTTGTTACGGGATTTTTAGCAAATCTCCAACTATCAACGGATTTAACTTGGTTTTACCAACTACCATTTGAGTTGGGCTAGCTATGTCCTTTCCCTCAGCATGATGAGTTATCACAGAATTTTTTAGCAAACCCCCAGCTATCAAATGAGTTGTTTTTCTTTACCAACTACTGATTGAGTTGGACTAGTCATGATATTTCACTCAGCATGATGAGTTGTCAAGGATTTCATTTGGACTTAAATATCAAACTATTCCTTTTCCTTGCAGGATTAGCAGCTTTGGGCTTTACATTTTTTTTGAATAGGCTATATTTGAGTATACTTACAGAAAGTTGTTGTGAAAATTATTAGAGGCTGAAATTTTTGCCAAACCTGGAGATGCAAGGTTGTCTTACCTTGTTGGCAAAACTAGAGGGTTCTAAGCTCAGATCCAGACACAATCACTCTTGCCACTAGGACTTTCTTGACTATCTCTGGTCCCATGCGTCGTCATGTGCCCCAAAAGCCTTCCCGTTCATAAACTCGATTTCATAGATGGAACATTTGTGCAATTTAAGCTTGCTTTCCATATCATGTAGCTTTTCTGGCCTCGATCACCTGTGGCTTGTCTGGTGGCCACCGAGCACTTGGGACGAAGCAAATTGCTTGCTGCATGTCTTACATTTGAACACTTGATTATGTTGTTGTTGTATCATGGGCATAGTGTTCTTAACGTTACGAAGATTGATATTTTTATCGACTTCTACTTCTAAGACCATTTCATCTCTAGAGATATAGCACACCTGCAAATCATCTTTTGCTAAAATCCTGAACTGCAATCTTGAATTCTTGTTTGATTCAGCGAAGATGAGCAGCTTCTTTTTTGATCCTTGCTTCATATGCTGCTGAAAAGTGTGATGATTTCTAACATTAAGATTTATTTCTTGGTGTGACTCCCAAGCTTCTTTTAGCTCTGGAATTTCTTAGATTATTACTTTTGTTTCTTTTGCCATGCATGGTTTCTGGAGAGATATAGCATCCTCACAGAAGTAGTAATTCTGCTACATGATTCACTGAACACCAATTTATAACATTTATCTCGTATTGTGCAAATACCTAGCTGGTATCCTATATATACAACAAATGCTGATAGAATAGGGATACTATTTGCTATAACTTTTTCCTTACTCTCCATGTTTCTCATCTTCAGAAATTCGATTGATATATCACTAGCATTTTTCTTCATTAAGAATTTACTTTTATTTTGTATTTGTTTTTTGATGTCTCCTGGGCTAAAGGCTGCCTTTTTCCTAGCTACATTTCCCAACGTTGTGTTGTCTAATCCTGGTGTTAGGAGTGTGCTCAAATCTGACTCGTTGTTTGTTATATAGATCATCTCAAACTCCGAATTGCTCTCGACATCAAGTTCGCATAACACTATATCCGGAGGGGAGATTTCTTCTCCAAGACAAGTTTCTAGATTTGCTTTATCATTTTCTGAGTATCTTTTCCATTTCTGGGATAGTCTTCGGCCAACTGACCTTCTTTATCACACATAAAACACTTGCATTTTCTTTTATCCATTTGTGTAGAGGACTCATCACATTTCTGGATATATTTGTTATTCTTAATAAATTTCCTTTTCTTTCTCCATAGCCTCCATTGAGAAAGTTTTCTAGACACTGGTTTAGGTAAGTAAACTTCTGGGGCATTCTCAGCTTGCTGTTTTAAAACTTTTTTATATTCGTCTGTCCAGATGAAACCTCAATTTTTATCTAGTTTTTTCAATAGTGGTATTGCTTGCTTAGTCAATTCCTTTAGAAAATTATTCTCAGCAGTTCTAATAGGCTTTGTTGTTACCTCTTATCCTTTATTTCTTTTTCAAATGGTTTTGGTCTTTTCTTACTTCCTTTTTTCCATTTCTCGCCATTTATCTTCTCACAGAATTTCCTCCCCTTAGATGAGCTACTTATTGTGTTTTTCATTTCTTTATAAGTTTTTATATTAAGGGCATAGTGAATATGGTGTCCTGGATTATCCTCCTCCTCGATTCATTTTAGGTAATCTAGGTATCCATTTTGTATTTTAGTATCCCATAGACTTGGGAGTTTGTGAGGAAACGGATCAAGCTAGTTTTGTGTTTTATCTGATTTGTAAAATTGTTCTGAAGATATTTTGCAATATTTATCAAACTCACATATTTCGCATAACTCATTTTTGAATAACGCATGAAGTATTTCTTCCTCTTGAGCTTTGTTATTTATGAATTCACATAAATTTTCTTTTATAAGGACTCGTGAGTTTGTTGTCTTCAACCAACTTTTTTCGCTTATCTTTTGTTTCTTTTGAGTTTATTTACTGCAACACATCTTCTTGTAGGGTTCCCTTGATATAACTGACAAATATTTTTTCATCCCATTCCTCTTCATGGTTTGTGATTGTGATTGCTAATGATTGTGCCAAGTCATCTATGACCTTTTCTTTATCCGTAAAGTGTATACCCGGATAATTTCTTCCTTGTGATATATTCCAATTTATGAGATCATTAATCCTCAATTTTTTTCATTCGCAAGTCATTCAAATCTAATGAAGTTTTGCTCCCTTCACTGACATTTATCAATTTATTGTCGAATTTGCTATTTTTTTCAGATCTTGTCTTGTACTCATCATGTGTAGTATCCTCACAGTCTTTACTCCCTGAATTTGTTATGCTCTCATTTTTTAGATCCACATCTAAGTTGTATATCACAGGGTCAAACTCGAAATGGTGTAACAAATCTTTATTCTGGAGGTACGTCTGTTTTATCATACTCACTAGATAGTCTCTTTCTTGAATAGTGCTATTTTGATCCCTATACAACTCTTTTCAGCAATTAATTAGCTCAATTATTGAGTTATATTCTTCTTTGGAATATGTTCTTTCGACTTGCATAATAATTTGTTGACTTGGTTTTTTCTGTTCTACATTGTCGATATGATCTAACTCCCCTACTGCTTTCTTTATCTCTTTTACTTGTTCTAGAACAAAAATTATTTCATCGTATCCTATCGTACATTCTTCCACCTGTTCTTTGTAAGAGGTCCTTCAGAGTTTAAGATAATTTCATCATTTATTCTCTCCATCTCATTATCTTCAACTTTTGAATTCGTGATACTTTCATTGTTTAGATCTGCATCCTCACCTTCCAGGTTACATACCCTAGGGTCACACTTAAAATAGTGTAATATACTTTTATATTGAAGGTACATTTCTTTTATCCTATTTATTAGTTGGTCTCTCTCCTGAATAGTGCATTTCAGATTTTTATATAGCTCTTTCCAACAATTAATTAGTTCAACTATCAAGTCATATTATTGTCTGGAGTATATTCTATCATCATAATACATAGTACTAGATAAATAAGCTTTTTGTTCGGAATACTTTGGGGCGTATATTATATCATCATGATACATGGTGTCATTTAAACTATAATACGTTTCATTGATCTCACATTCCCAATATAGGTCATTGGTAGCCATCTAAGATGTCGGTGGATAGGTAGCTCTGAGTCACATACGGTACCTAAAACCACCTCCTACGGATCACCCTACAAATGTCTACCCGCAGCAACAAAGGGATCACTTAGGAATATGAGCTTTAAGATTACTCAAATTTAGTAGGGAAAACTTAGAATAAAACTATAATATACCAATATAAGTTATGAGAGAGCAACAATCCGTCTTATAATTAATTTGTCACCATATACGTACGGATCTAACACACCAAAGTAAATACAAATTATCACTAAATATACATAAAACTTATCAACATACCAAACCAAATACAAACTATTTTATAATAATTTAAAGCATACAATACATAACGAAACAGTACTGGAGAAACTCTGTACAGACTGCAGATTCCTACCGCTTAAAAAAGAACTGGTCGGTTTTTTTTTGGCGGTAGGGATCTGCAGTCTGTACACAGTATCTCCAGTACTATTCCGTATGTATTATACACTTTGAATTATTATAGAGTAGTTTGTATTTGTTTTGGTATGTTAGATAAGTTTTATATATATTTAGTAATAAATTTATGCATGATAGTTTGTATTTACTTTGGTGTTGGTGTGTTAGATCAGTATCTATATGGTGACAAATTAATTATAAGATGGATTGTTGCTCTCGTATAACTTATATTGGTATATTATAGTTTTATTCTAAGTGTCCCCTGCTAGAATTGAGTAATCTTAAAACCTAGATTTCTAAGTGATCTCTTTATTGTCGCGGGTAGGCATTTGTAGGGTGGCCCTCAGGAGGTGGTTTTAGGCACCATAGTTGACTCAAAGCTAACTATCCACCGACATTTTAGATGGCTACCGATGACTTTTACTGGGAATGTGAGATCTATGAAATACATTGCAGTTTAGATGACACCATGTATCATGATGATATAATATATGCCCCAAAGTATCCTGAACAAAAATTTTATGAAATGGATTTTAATTTATCTAGCGCTATGTATTACGATGATAAAATATACTTTAGTCAAAAATATAACTTGATAGTTGAACTGATTTTTTGTTGGAAATAGCTATATAAAAATCCGAGATGCACTATATAGGAAAATCACCATCTAATAAATAGGATAAAAGAAACGTACCTTCAATATAAAAGTCTATTACACTATTTTAAGTTTGACCCCTTAGATATACAATTTGGAAGGTGAGGATGAAGATCTAAACAAAGAAAGTATCACGAATTCAATAGTTGAAGATAATGAGATGAAGAGAATAAATGATGAAATTATCTTAAACTCTGAAGGACCCTCTGATAAAGAACAAATGGAAGAATATACGATAGGATACGATGAAATAATTTCTGTTCCAGAACAAGTAAAAGAGATAAAGAAGTAGTAGGGAAATTAGATCACATCGATAATGTAAAACAGAAAATACCAAGTCAACAAATTAATATGAAGGTCGAAAGAACATATTCCAAATAAGAATACAACTCAATAGTTGAGCAAATTAATTGCTGGATAAAGTTGTATAGGGATTAAAATATTATTATTCCAGAGAGAGACTATCTAGTAAATATGATACAAGAGACGTACCTCCAGTATAAAGATTTGTTACACCATTTTGAGTTTGACCCTCGGATATGCAACTTAGATGAAGATCTAAAAAATGAGAGCATCACGAATTCATGGAATGAAGACTGTGATGAGACTATACATGATGAGTACAGGACATAATCTAAAGAAAATATCAAATCTGACAATAAGCTGATATATGTCAGAGAAGATAGTAAAGAAATATGAGGATTAATGATTCAAAGAATGTGCCACAAGGTAGAACTCATCGGGATCTGTCTAACATACACTTTAAGGATAGACAAAAAACCATAAACAACTGGGCACAGTCTCTAGCAACAATAATTACAAATCACGAAGGGACATGGGATAAAGAAAGATCTATGAATTACATTACAGGAACCCTTCAAGGAGATATGTTACAATCGATAAACTCGGAAATAGGGATGAGAATGGGCAGGGCCGGATCGGGCTGGGCCGGATCTATTAAATGTTCATAATAAAATATTGGACTTTGGACTGATCCAAAGTCCAAATGGATCATTCTTAAAAAAAATCCAACTCGGCCCAATGGACTTCAAACAGTCCATGGGTTTTTTGGATCTGTCCTTATCAAAATTCAAAAAAAAAAATGATGCTATGACCATAAAAGAAACTATGTTCAAAATTCTCCAACAAAACAGAAAATTTGCACAGGATTCATGGAAAAATATTTGTTTACAAGCAATTAGATACAGTTCTCTTTAGCAAGAGTAAGAAAACAATCAACAGAGCATCATGTTTACATAAAAACATTCACAAAACACAAAACTTTGATGAAGACAATAGTTGAAGAGTTATAGAGGAAGCAATTCTACAGCAATTGATCAATCCCAGCACCAAAACAGCACCAAAACAATAACAGTAGAACTTGAACAAGATGACTCTCAACACTGGTTCAAATAAATTGAAGACGAGCGCATCTCAAAATCTCAACTCTTCAGGCTTGGATACAAGTACAACCTCTGTAGTTTCAATATAGTTCAATAAAACACTTGGAAAAGTAATACAATTAGTTTTATCAAACCGTATCCATACATCAATTACCCAACAAACAAACATTGTCTCTAATTCTCCAACCTTGACATTGTCTGTTCATTCCAAACAATTGGGCATTTTATCAATCTATGATGATTAGAAGCACAGGGATGACTTTTTCATTTGGATACACATTTAGACAACTCAAACATGAAGCAGATGATTTACAAAACTTAGCCCATCTATATCCACAACATGGAACTTGCTCTCTTATATAATGCTGTATGTTATTACTTTACTAATCATGCAACCAAGTAAAGCTTCTTCTTCCACAGTTATGTATCATTCAATTAACTGCAAGGCACGGAGGGGGAAAAAAATAGATGAGCAACTTTTTTGGTAGTTTTACATAAAGAAGGTGATGTGAGTACCTGTAGATCAATGTATCAGTTTACCATTTCATCTCGCTTCTGCCTATATTGAGCCAAGGTCTGCAAATTATGATAATAGGAGTTATGCACATAATTCACAAGAGAAAGATATATGGAGAATTCAAAATATTAACAGTCTAAGTATATATTCACCAACATTAAAAATTAAAATAATTCTGCATTTAGAATTTGACATTACATACCATTCTCGACCTTCATTCCCCCAGGCATTTTACAATTAACTCTTCATCATTCATTAAATTGGATGAACTTGAAGAATCTACACATTCATCTGCATGGCATAAAATTAAGCAATAAAATAATGATTTGATAAATATATAAAAGACTAGATTATGCCAAATATAAATTCAATAAGAATACCTATATAATAATCCTTTCGAAGACAATATTGTGTGCATATTAAAGCCTCTATGGTCGAGGGACTCAATCGACTTCGATGTTGATCCACAATTCTGCCACTGGTACTGAAAGCCGATTCTGATGAAACGGTAATGACTGGTATAGCTAAAATATCTCGAGCTATTTTTGAAAGCACGGGATAAACTATAGAATTCTTTTTCCACCACTCCAAAATACTGAAATCAACATCAGACATTGGAGGAAGAACATCTTCTTCTAAATAACTGTCAACTTCATTTTTCTTAGCCCTTTTCATTGAACTTTGAGCCTAAAAATCTGCAAAATCAGAGTCTAACTTTCTTTTACCTAAAGAAGTTAAAGGAGTACTTGAGCCACCACTTGTTAACTGACTTGATTCATCCATCACCATAGTTTTTTATTTAACAATACTCTTATATTCACCATAAATTTTCTTAAGAAGAGTGGTAACTTCTTCACATTTCATTTTGCTCTCTATCTCCCTAAGTGCTAATAAATAAATATACTCAATATATGCCAATTTTGATTTAGGATCCAAAACTGATGCAATTGACAACATCGTGTTTGGTTCTTCCCAGTGCTTATTAAATTTTTTTTGCATTTCCAATGCCAGAGATTTAACAATATCATCACCAAAAGTAGATACTTCTTGCAACACACGCCGAATGGTCCAAACTTTTCTAAAGTACAAGTTAGATGTAGAATACTTTCCACCCGAAAATGTTTGAGTTGTATCAACAAAAGTATACAGGAAATTAGTTACCACTTCGGCTTTTCTCCAATCATCAAGAGATGGAGCAACATTACAATGCAATTGTGCATATCTTATAAAGGCGTCCTTATATGACAAAGCATTGACAAGCATTTGAAAAGTAGAATTCCATCTTGTAGGCACATCTAAAACCAAACCTTTTTTATTAGGTAACTTGAATAATTGTGCAATTCCATTAAAAGTTTGCATTCTAGATGGACTACTAACAACATACGTAATAAGATTTCGAATTTGTTTAATAGAATCATCCATCACTTTTATTCCATCTTGCACCATTATATTTAAAATACTTGCACAACACCTCATGTGAATGTGTTCACCATTAAACAGTAACTTTTCACCAGAATCACTTTTGAAGTTTCTTACCAAAGCATTATTTGTGGTAGAATTATCAAATGTAAGAGCAAACACTTTTCCATCCAAATCCCATTCAGTAAGGCAACTTCCAATTATATCATTGAGAGCATAACTAGTGTGAGGATATGGAACTTTCTTAAAGTTCAAAATCAACTTGTTCAAAACAAAATCATTATCAATATAGTGAGCAGTCAGCACTAAGTATCCAAGCTTTTGATTAGAAGTCCATAAATCTAACTTAAAACTCACACGACAATTTAAATTCTTCATTTTTTCTTGAAGCTTTATCTTCTCTTCCTAATATAAAGCTATACAGTCATTTCTAATAGTATGATGACCAACCATAATAAATAAAGTCTGTAAGCTCTTCACAAAGTTAATGAATACTGGATGTTCCACAATTTTAAATAGAAGTTATACACAGATCACTAACTTTGCTAAGCACTTTCTACTTACTTCTGGATCAAAAGTAAAAGCTACACCATCAGATCTAGGAGATTTGCCAAGAATCATATGCTCCATGTCTTTATGAGGATTTTTCTTACATGTAAATTTGATATGATGATTTAAATGGGTTGTCCCAGAATTTTTCTTGCAAACCAAGGGTTTTCCACAATAATTACATATTGCTTTGATGGTACCATCTACTTATGTTTCAATCACAAAATGACTCTAAACTTCAGACCTTCTATTTTTTTATATAAATATTTTTTAATACTTTCACTTCCAGTATCTTCATATATCTGTAGAAAGATCATATAAATGCATATTTTTGTATAAATATATCATTCGCTATAGAAACTCAGAAAAACAACAAACAATTCCTGTTGATATCAAAGAAAGAAGAAATTACCTCTGTGGAACCTTGAATAGAAGGATTCGTTGAATTAGGAGGTGTTCGAGAGCTTGTCCTTGCCATAGTACAAGATTCCTAACAAAACCATCAATGTCATGATATCTTACTATAAAAATCATCCGTTACATCCATGCATCATCACTTCCTATAATTCCTCTCCAAAATGAATAAATATTTATAGAATAATAAAATAAAACAGCATAGGAGCTATTAATCGTAATATGTATCCCAATCTCATTCTTCATAACCACTTGAGGTTTTATCCAAAAAACGTTAATTTTAGAGTCACGATGCCAATGCTACAGTATGCAGTAACTGCAACCATTGAATTTACCGGTGCATACAGCATATGCAGTCACATTTCGGAAGAAAAAAGAAAAAAAGAAATCCAAAAATTAGAGGAAACTTGGAAAATATGCTTAAAAAATGGAAAATAAAATACCTACGTATTTACAAAGAAAATAAATACCCAAGTATTTACAAATTCATTCAGATGATATGAGAAAATGAGTATAGAGGATAACTTGGAAGTTGGAACAAAGGAACCAATGTCCTTTGAACAACTACTAGACATAATAAAAAACAATATAATTCATTTAGTTCTCAAGTAAAATATAAGAAAGGCATTCAAATAACTCATTTAATTTAATGGTGTCAGGTATTATGTCTAAATTCAGATGCACATCGTCACATGATAAATATGCACTTGCATATACAAGAAGATAAACATTATGCAACGACATTGTTGTCTTGTGCGGCCAATATTAACTTTTCCTACATTTGTATTTAACCCAACCTTTGATTTTGCTTCTGAATATCTCTTTCCATTTTTACAGACCATCTCAACTGAATTTGCTCGGAACACCAGACTCCAAAATTTAGATATGGGAAATAACCTGATTGAGAATTGGTCAGAATTGAAGGTCTGCAATGGGGAATGCTACTGATCATTTTATTGTTCTTATACTAAACCTTAAACTGTCATTTTTTGTGTACCTCTAACTGATAGGTACTCTCTGCATTGCCTAACTTGAAGAATCTCAACTTTCAAGGAAATCCTATTGCAGAGAGAGAAATTGGCAAAGAAGGTGATACTTTTATGGTATTAATTTTTCATGTATGCTTCTAATTGACTTGTATGCAAACAAAAGTGTAGTTCTTACTCATGTAAACTGTACATCCAGGTTAAACAGTTGGTACCAAATTTGCGAATATTCAATGCAAAACCTACTGAAATTAACAAGAGAAAAAAAATCATTTTGAAGCCTAATAAAAGTACAAAATTGCAAATTTCATAAATTAAAGGGGAAAATAACCCTAAAGATCAGAAAAAAAGAAATTAAAATAGACTTGAGAGCAATCTCACCGAGATAGATCGAAGGAGAGGAGTTCCAAAAATTAAAAAAATACCTAGAAATTCTCAAGCAACACTAGTTCAAATAAACAAAGAAAGGATCAATCTTTTTACCAGAGGAGTGATGGGAGCACGAGGGACCGTTTGCTAGAGATTCCGTTGCAAGACTTGATTGGGTAGACGAAGATGGAGGTGGTCATGACCGAACCGCCGCGCCCGCTGAAGATCACGAATTCAGGCGAATGAACTAGGGCGAACAAACTAGTGCCAACGAACGAGGAGAGAGAGTGGATCCTTCGGCGTTTGGGGATAGAGTGAAGAAGGGGATGGAGAGGAGAGAGAGAGGACGGTTTTTGGGAGATTGGAGAGAGTGAGCGAGAGGAGAGAGAAAGGAGGGTTTTCAGGAGATTGGAGAGAGCGAGAGAGAGGAGACAGCGGCGTCGGCCAAAAAAATGATCTAGGGCAAATGAACGCAGATATTTTGGGAGGGGGATTGAGCTCGTTTGGGTTATTTTTTGGGCAGGTTTGGACATGTCCAAACCCAGCCCGATAAGAAAAAAATGAAATACCTTATACCCAATTGGATCCATTTGAAAAACGGGCGGATTTAAATCCACCCTTTTCGGGCTGGCTCGATTGGGCTTTGGACAGACCCGAACCCATTATCATCCCTACTCCGAAGAAGAAAAATGGGTTGAAGATATCCCTACTGACTTCATGAAAAACATAAAAGAAGATTTATGTGGATTCATAGATGATAAAGCTCATGGGAAGTAATCCTCTATGCATTATCTAAAATTAAACTATGTGATATATGCAAATTCAAAGAATATTGCAAAATGTTCTCAAGCTCCCAAGTCCATATCTAGATTACCTAAAATGAATCGAGAAAGAGGACAATCTAGGACACCATATTCACTATGCCCTTATTACAAAATCTTATTAAAAATAAAAAACACAATCAGTAATTCTCCAAAAGGGAGGAAATCCTATAATGGCTAGAAATGGAAAAAGGGAAGCGAAAAAAGACTAAAACCATTTGAAGAAGAAATAAAGGAATTAACTAAGCAAGAAATACAACTATTGAAAAAACTAGATAAAAATTAAGGTCTCATATGGATGAACGAAGAAAAAAGAGTTTTAAAACAACAAACTGAAAATGCCCCAGAAAGTTACCTACTTAAATCAGTGTCTAGAAAACATTCTTGATGGAGGCCATGGAGAAAGAAAATGAAATTTATCAAGAATAACAAATATATCCAAAAGCATGATGAGTCCTCTACACAAATTGGTAAAAGGGAATACAAGTGTTTTGTGTGTGACGAAGAACACTTCGCTGAAGACTATCCTAGAAATGGAATTAGGCTCAAAAAATAAACATGCCACAGAAGATATTAAAACATAAAAAACTATGTGAATACAACTCTGGAAAGTTCAAACCAAACGAATTAAAATGGATAATATTTGAAAAAGAGTTGTACACCATACCAATATAAGTTAGGAGAGAGCAACAACCCGTCTTATAATTAATTTGTCACCATATACAGCTGATCTAACACACTAACACCAAAGTAAATACAAACTATTCTATATAAAATTATCACTAAATATATACAAAACTTATCTAGCATACCAAAACAAATACAAACTACTTAATTCAAAGCGTACAATACACACCGTAACAGTACTGGAGAAATTGTGTGCAGAATGCAGATCCCTACCGCTCAAAAAGGAAGTGCCGGGCTCTAATACCCTATTAGAGCCCGGCCAGTTCCTTTTTGGACGGCAGGGATCTATAGTCCGTACAAAATTTCTCCAGTACTATTTTCGGTATGTATTGTATGCTTTGAATTATTATAAATTAGTTTGTATTTGATTTGGTATGTTAGATAAGTTTTATATATATTTAGTGATAATCTGTATTTACTTTGGTGTTGGTGTGTTAAATCAGCATGTATATGGTGACAAATTAATTATAAGACTAATTGTTGCTCTCTCGTAACTTATATCGGTATATCATAGTTTCATTCTAAGTGTCCCCTGCTTGATTTGAGTAACCTTACAACCCAGATTCCTAAGTGATCTCTTTGTTGTCGCAGGTAGGCGTTTGTAGGGTGACCCTAAGTAGGTGGTTTCAGGCACCATAGGTGACTCAGAGCTAACTATCCACCGATATTTTAGATGGGTACTGATGACCTTTATTGGGAATGTGAGATCAATGAAACGTATTATAGTTTAGATGACATCATGTATCATGATGATATAATGCACACCCCAAAGTCTTTAGAACAAAAAGCTTATGAAACAGATTTTAATTTATCTAGTACTATGCATTTAGATGATAGAATGTATAAACCAAAGTACTCTAAAAAACGATTTGATGAGGTAGTTCGCTCAATGGAATATTGGAAACAACAGAGTAAAAATCTGGACTTAACTACAAAAGATATAAAAGATAATACACCTGAAAAGATCTATAGAAAATTTAAAGATTTACTAAGCCATTTTGGATATAAGCTGAACCAAAAAGAGATCGAACCTAATGCCATAAATAAAGTAACTAAGGAGGATAAAAAGGCGAATAAAGAAAATAATAGTAGTTTTTCAGTAGAAAAGGAAAATGATTGTAAAGAAACTATCTTATATTTCAAAGAACCTTTTGATAAAGGCCATGAAAATAATTGTGAGGCAGAGAGAACAATTGAAGAAATCATCTTGAGATCTCAGAAACTTTCGGACCAAGTAAAAGAATATACGATAGGATACGATAAAGTAATTTATGTTCTAGGACAAGTAAAAGAGATAAAGGAAGTAGTAGGGAAGTTAGATCACATCAATAGTGTAGAACAAAAAAAACCAAGTCAACCAATCAATAAGCAAGTCGAAAGAATATATTCCAAAAAAGAATACGACTCAATTGTTGAGATAATTAATTGCTGGAAAGAGTTGTATAGGGATGAACTTGGGAGCTTGTGAGAAAACGGATGAAGCTAGTTTTGTGTCTTACCTATTTTAATTTGTAAAAGTATTTTGAGAACGTTTTGCAGCATTCTTCGAATTCACATATATCACATAGTTCAATTTTAGATAATACATAGAGGATAACTTTCTCATGAGCTTTATCATCTATGAATCTAAATAATATAAATCTTCTTTTATGATTTTTATGAAGTCAGTA
The DNA here is from genome assembly GCA_036321105.1 of Dracaena cambodiana. Classification (NCBI taxonomy): domain Eukaryota; kingdom Viridiplantae; phylum Streptophyta; class Magnoliopsida; order Asparagales; family Asparagaceae; genus Dracaena; species Dracaena cambodiana. The sequence goes on along the minus strand of JAYEPQ010000016.1, from coordinate 17,750,519 downwards.
GGGATATCTTCAACCCATTTTCCTTCTTTCGAGTTTATCCATTGTAACACATGTCCTTGAAGGGTTCCTGCAATGTAATTCACAGATCTTTCTTTATCCCATGTTCCTTCGTGATTTGTGATTATTATTGCTAGAGAGTGTGCCCAGTTGTTTATGGTTTTTTGTCTATCCTTAAAGTGTATGTTAGACAGATCTAGATGAGTTCTATCTTGTGGCATACGCTTTGAATCATTAATCCTCATATTTCTTCCCATTTGTAAATCACTCAAGTCTATTGTGGTTTTACTATCTTCTCTAGTATATATCAGTTTATTGTCAGATTTGATATTTCCTTTAGAATTTTGTCCTGTACTCATCATATATAGTCTTCTCACAGTCTTCATTCCCTGAATTCGTGATGCTCTCATTTTTTATATCTTCATCTAAGTTGTATATCCAAGGGTCAAACTCGAAATGGTGTAACAAATCTTTATTCTGGAGGTACGTCTCTTGTATCCTATTCACTAGATAGTCTCTCTCTTGAATAGTACTATTTTGATCCCTTTACAACTCTTTCCAGCAATTAATTTGCTCCACTATTGAGTTGTATTCTTTTTTAGAATATGTTCTTTCGACTTTTATATTAATTTGTTGACTTGGTTTTTTTTGTTCTACACTGTCAATGTGATCGAACTTCCCTACTACTTCTTTTATCTCTTTTACTTGTTCGGAAATAGAAATTATTTCATCGTATCCTATCGTATATTCTTCCACTTGTTCTTTATCAGAGAGTCCTTTAGAGTTTAAGATAATTTCATCATTTATTCTGTCCACCTCATTATCTTCAACTATTGAATTCTTGATACTTTCATTCCTTAGATCTTCATCCTCACCTTCCAGGTTGCATATCTTAAAGTCAAACTTAAAATAGTGTAATAGACTTTTATATTGAAGGTACATTTATTTTATCCTATTTATTAGATGGTCTCTTTCCTGAATAGTGCATTTTGGATTTTTATATAGCTCTTTCAAACAAATAATTAGTTTAAATATCAAGTCATATTCTTGTCTAGAGTATATTTTATCATCGTAATACATAGCGCTAGAAAAATTAAAATCCGTTTCATAAATTTTTTGTTCGGGATACTTTGAGGCGTATATAATATCATCATGATACAAGGTGTCATGTAAACTATAATGTGTTTCATGGATTTCACATTCACAATAAAGGTCATCGGTAGCCATCTAAGATGTCGGTTGATAGCTAGCTCTGAGTCACCTATAGTACCTAAAACCACCTCCTGAGGGTCACCCAACAAATGCCTACCCGCGGCAACAAAGGGATCACTTACGAATCTGGGCTTTAAAATTATTCAATTCTAGTAAGGGACACTTAGATTGAAACTATGATATAGCAATATAAGTTATGAGAGAGCAACAAACCATCTTATAATTAATTTGTCACTATATACATACTGATCTAACACACTAATACCATAGTAAATACCAACTATCATGTATAAATTTATCACTAAATATACATAAAACTTATCTAACATACCAAAGCAAATAACAAACTACTCTATATTAATTCAAACCATATAATACATACCGGAACAGTACTGGAGATACTGTGTACATTCCGCAGATCCATACCGCCCAAAATGGAACCGACTGGGCTCTAATACCAGGGTTATACTAAGCACACTACAAAGGAAATACAAGTAGACTCTCACACTAATTACACTACTACTACTACTACTAATTATACGGGTGAGAAGGAAGGAGGATGATATGGATGGAGAGGATGATAGCGATGGAAGATGATGGTGATGGGAGATGATGGTGATGGAGCTCTATCTCTACTTCTCTAATTCTACCTCTGGTTCTCTAATTCTGCCTCTGGTTCTGCCTCTAGTTCTCGTTCTTCGTTCTGCCTTTTATAGGAGAGATTCCTTCCTGCCGAAGTCTTCAATTTTTTCTTGCCAAAACCTTGGACTCCTTGGATTCCATTTGGGTGTGGCCCGCTTCTTTAATCATGAAGATGCTCTTTAATTATTTTTCGTGTGGGGCTCACCTTTTAATTATGAATCGGCTTTTCCAATTTTGTTATGTAAGGCTGCTTTTGTCACATTAGGCTACTTTTATCTGTACTTCTTTTGTAGAATCTTTCAGTCTTGTCAGGCTTTTCCTTTTGAGGAGAATCTTGCTGCCCTTAGATTTGACCGGAGACTTTGTCAGGAATCTCCACTATTGATGTCTTGGACTATGAATGTCAAGTGTTATGGGATTTTTAGCAAATCCCCTTCTATTAACGGATTTGATCTGCTTTTACCAAAGACTATTTGAGTTGGGCTAGCCATACTATTTGTCTCAGCATGATGAGTTGTCATAGAATTTTTAGTAAATCCCCAACTATAAATGAATTTGATTTGCCTTTACCATCTACCGTTTGAGTTAGGCTAGCCATACTATTTCTCTCACTATGATGAGTTGTCACCGGATTTTTAGCAAACCCCCAACTATTAATGGATTTGATTTACCTTTATCAACTACCGTTTGAGTTGGACTAGTCATGCTATTTCCCTAAATATGATGAGTTGTCATGAAATTTTTAGCAAATTCCCAGTTATCAACGAATTTGACTTGCCTTTACTAACTATCGTTTGAGTTGGACTAGTCATACTATTTCCCTCAGTATGATGAGTTGTTAAGGATTTTGTTTGGGCTTTAAATGGCAAACTATTCTTTTTCCAATTGCTTTAGCAGCTTTGGTCTTTACAGGGGCTTTATTTTAATCACAGTATGTATAGGAAATTTTTGTAAAAGTTATGAAAGAGTAAGTTTGATCCATTCATCCGTAGATGCGATAAGATCATCCCATCCCGTTGGCACAATCTTTGCTTCTAGAGGTTTCTTTTGACTAGGCTTTGTTTTTAGGACTAATTTTTTCATCTTTGGTATCCCATAGAGAACATAATAGTCAAACTTACCAAATTCTTCCCCGACCAGACCAATTGCTGGATTACCTTCTGCATATAGTTGTTTTAGTAAGCTCTGTACAGAGTCTCCTCTACTGCGTGCTTCTTTATTTATATTGACTTCTACTTCTTCTTTAACTTCTGTATCTATTTCTTCTTCGGTCTGCTGTGTAGAGATGTTGTATGCTTGCATGTCTCCTACTATTATGTTTCCCTGGAGACCTATGATCAATTCTTCCTCGGTTTGCTGTGTGGAAATGCTATATGCTTGAAAGTCTCCTAGGTTACAGTCTCGAATGACAATGTCTCCCTTGCTCTTCTTGATTCGCCATAGTTGGGCAACTTCTTTTCAAGAAGTTCACCCACGCTTTTTAAGAGATCATATTGTTTAGGGGTCATTGCCTTAATTATTTTTTCATCAAGCGCTGCTATAAAATCTTGTCAAATCTCACTTAAGGATTTGAATTTTGATTCTTACTTTATTATAAGGCTTGCTAGGTTTCCCATATGTTTTCGGAAAGCTCGTCAAGATATGATCCATGATTTGCTCTTTGGTGTGCCCTCCATGCTCCGTTTATTCGGAGGAGAATGGTGTTGAGATTTCTAAGTTTGGAAAATTTGTTATCTTTGGCTCGAGCACATGATGAGCGAGGCCGCGGAGTTCTTCTGCTATATATGGGTTCTGTCGTGACATTTTCCATGCTAGGATAGCATCCTCACGTGAATAGTAATGTCTGCTGCATGACCCATTGAAATCAGATATCTGGTTTTGGGATTTTTCCCAATTTGTGTAGATACCTAGCTGGTATCCCATGAATACAACACATGCTACTGGGATAGGGTCGCTACTTGCTACAGCTTTTCCCTTATTCACCATGATTCTTATCTGCAAAACAAATTGATTAGTTGATTTAAACTTATATTTTCCTTTAACATGTTCTATCTCAAAGGAGTATTGGAAAATTTCATTATACCATTACATGCATTTTTCGCAGGCTTTTTTTGTATTTACAAGAATTTTTTTTTGCAGCTTTATTATATGTTCTGATAATAAAAAATTCTGGTGTAAGAAATATTTGAAGTTTTTGTAAGGCTAGTTTTATGGTGTACAATTCTTTTTCAAGTATTATCTATTTTAATTCATTTGGTTTGAACTTTCCAGAGTTGTATTCACATAGTTTTTCATGTTTTAATATCTTCTGTGGTAGGTTTCTTTTTCTGAGCCTAATTCCATTTCTAGGATATTCTCCGGCAAAGTGTCCTTCGACACACACAAAACACTTGTATTTCCTTCTATCCATTTGTGTAGAGGACTCATCAAACTTTCAGATATATTTGTTATTCTTGATAAATTCCCTTTTCTTTCTCCATGAGCTCCATTGAGAAAGTTTTCTAGACACTGGTTTAGGTAGGTAATCTTCTAGGTCATTTTCAGTTTGTTGTTTTAAAACTCTTTTTTTTTGTCCATCCAGATGAGACCTTGATTTTTATCTAGTTTTTTCAATAGTTGTATTTCATGCTTAGTTAATTCCTTTATTTCTTCTTCAAATGGTTTTTGTCTTTTTTCGCTTCCCTTTATCCATTTTTCGCCATTATAGCATTTCCTCCCTGTAGGAGAATTACTGATTGTATTTTTTTTATCTTTTTATAAGATTTAATATTAAGGGGATAGTGAATATGGTGTCCTAGAATGTCCTCTTTCTCGATTCGTTTTTGGTAATATAGATATGGACTTGGGAGCGTGTGAAAAAATGGATCAAGCCAGTTTTGTATCATACCGTATTCTAATTTGTAAAATTATTTTGAGAATGTTTTGCAGTATTCTTCGAATTCACATATATCATATAGTTCAATTTTAAATAATGCATAGAGGATTACTTCCTCATGAACTTATCATCTATGAAACCACATAAATCTTCTTTTATGATTTTTTATGAAGTTAGTAGGGATATCTTCAACCCATTTTCTGTCTTTCAAGTTTATTCATTGTAACACATCTCCTTAAAGGGTTCCTGCAATGTAATTCACATATCTTTCTTTATCCCATGTTTCTTCGTGATTTGTGATTATTATTGCTGGAGAGTGTGCCCAGTTGTTTATGGTTTATTGTGTATCCTTAAAGTGTATGTTAGACAGATCCAGATGAGTTCTACCTTGTGGCACACACTTTGAATCATTAATGCTCATATTTCATCCCATTTGTAAATCACTCAAGTCTATTGTGGATTTATTATTTTCTCTGGTATATATCAGCTTAGTGTGAGATTTGATATTTTCTTTAGATTATGTCCTGTACTCATCATGATAGTCTCCTCATACTCTTCATTCCATTAATTCGTGATTCTCTCATTTTTTTAGATATTTATGTAGGCTGTATTTCCCAACGTCAAACTCGAAATGGTGTAACAAATCTTTATATTGGAGGTACGTCTCTTGTATCCTATTCACTAGAGAGTCTTTCTCTTGAATAGTACTATTTTGATCCCTATACAACTCTTTCTAGCAATTAATTTGTTCAACTATTGAGTCGTATTCTTGTTTGGAATATAGTTTTTTGACCTTCATATTAATTTGTTGATTTAGTTTTTTCTATTCTACATTGTCGATATGATCAAACTTCCCTACTACTTATTTTATCTCTTTTACTTGTTCTGGAATAGAAATTATTTCATTATATCCTATTGTATATTCTTCCACTTGTTCTTTATCAGAGGGTCCTTAGGAGTTTAAGATAATTTCATCATTTATTCTCTCCATCTCATTATCTTCAACTATTGAATTCGTGATACTTTCATTCTTTAGATCTTCATCCTCACCTTCCAGGTTGCATATCTTAGGGTCAAACTTAAAATAGTATAATAGACTTTTATATTGAAGGTACATTTCTTTTATCCTTTTTATTAGATGGTCTCTTTCCTGAATAGTGCATTTCTGATTTTTATATAGCTATTTCCAACAAATAATCAGTTCAACTATCAAGTCATATTCTTGTCTGGAGTATATTTTATAATCGTAATACATAAAGCTAGATAAATTAAAATCCGTTTCATAAAATTTTTGTTGGTAATACTTTGGAGCGTATATTATATCATCATGATACATGGTATCATCTAAACTATAATATGTTTCATAGATCTCACATTCCCAATAAAGGTCATTGCTAGCCATTTAAGATGTCGGTGGATAGTAAGCTCTGATTCACCTTAGGTGCCTAAAACTACCTCCTAAGGGTCACCCTACAAAAGCTTACTCGCGGCAACTAAGGGATCACTTAAGAATTTGGCCTTTAAGGTTACTCAATTCTAACAAAGGACACTTAGAATGAAATTATGATATACCAATATAAGTTATGAGAGAGCAACAATCCGTCTTATAATTAATTTGTCACCATATACATACTGATCTAACTCACCAACACCAAAGTAAATACAAACTATCATGTATAAAATTACCACTAAATATACATAAACTTATCTAACATACCAAAGCAAATGCAAACTACTCTATAATAATTCAAAACGTACAATACATACTGGAACAGTACTAGAGATACTGTGTACAGACTGTAGATCCCTACCGCCCAAAAAGGAACCGGCCGGGCTTTGATACCAAGGGAAAACTACTACTACTAGTAGTTATCTACTAATACTACAAGCATTGATACCTGGGGCAACTATGGTATACAGGTGGTCGATTGGGTGGCACAAGACCAAAAGATGGTGGAGAGGGTGAGAAGGAAGGTGGATGATGTTGATGGAGGATGATAGTGATGGGAGATGACGGTGATGGGAGATGATGGAGAATGGGTTTGTCTCTAATTCTAATTCTAGCTCTGTCTCTAATTCTGTCTCTTATTCTACTCTAACAGTGGCTCTGGTTCTCCCCCTGGAAGCCTGCTATTTATAGGAGAGATTCCTTCATACCGAAGTCTTCAATTTCTTCTTACCGAAGCCTTGCACTCCTTGGATTCCATTTGGGTGGAGCCCACTTTTTCAATCACGAAGATGCAATCTTTTCCTTTTGGATATATTAGGCTCCTTTCGGCTATATCAGACATCTTTCAGCTATATCAGGTTGCTTTTGTCAGGCTCCTTTGGCAGGAAATCTTTCTGTTGATGTTGATTGTCAGGGCTCTTATTTTTATAGAGAATCTTACTGTTGCTGTCTTGTTGATACCATTAGAGACATCAATCATCTTTTTTGTTGATTGTCGGGAATCTCCAATGTTGATGTCTTTGGACTGTGGATGTCAAGTCTTATGAGATTTTTAGCAAACTCCCAGCTATCAACGAATTTCATTTCCCTTTACCAACTACCATTTGAGTTGGGCTAGGCATGTTATTTTCCTCAGCATGATGAGTTGTCACGGGATTTTTAGCAAATCCTCAGCTATCATCAGATTTGATTTGTCTTTATCAACTACTGTTTGAGTTGGGCTAGCCATGTTATTACCCTCATTATGATGAGTTGTTAAGGATTTTGTTTGGAATTAAATACCAAACTATTCCTCCTCCCATTGCTTTAGCATTTTTGGGCTTCACAATTAGTGTATACTCTGATACCATGGTATACTACTAAGCACACTACAAAGGAAATACAAGCAGGGGACTCTCACACTAATTACTCTACTACTACTACTACTACTAATTATACAGGTGAGAAGGAAGGTGGATGGTAGGGATGAAGGATGATAGCGATGGAAGATGATGGTGATGAGAGATGATGGTGATGGAGCTCTGTCTCTACTTCTCTAATTTTGGCTCTAATTCTACCTCTTGTTCTACCTTTGGTTCTCGTTTTCGTTCTTCTTCTGGTTCCCCCCAAGAGCCTTCCCTACCACAAACTCGACTTCACAGACAGTGCACTTATGCACTTTAGGCTTGTTGGGTACAACATGTGGCACTTCCAACCTCGTCCGTTTGGGGCATGTCTTATGCCCACCGAGGGCTTGGAACGATGCGAATTGCTTACTGCATGTCTTATATTTGAACACTCGACTATGTTGTTGTTGGTTCATGGGCATAGTGTCTTCAACACTACGAAGATCAATATTTTTGTCAACTATTTTGGAGTGTGTATCTCTGTACCTATGGGTTACTTCTGGTGTACTATTATTGTACGCCCGAAAATTGAATCTTTGATTCCATTGGAAAATTGATGAATTACAATGAGAATTTAGATTACAAAAAGAAAATAGGAGTCACAAGAACGGGAATATTAGTGGATTCCCTTTTTTAAGTGGGTACGGGTGGCGGTGGATTCTTGTTGCTGCCTCCGTTGACTATCCAACTTGGAAGGGGATCTGTGAAGAAAACCCGCTCCTTCTGATCTCTCTCAACCCTCTGTGAAGAATCGCTCTGCCAGCTCCCCCGAAAAGTCCCCTTCTCTCGAGTCCAATCCTGTATTTTATAGACTGAGAGAACTTGAAATCCGGATTGATTCGCTCCTGAAAAATCGGATCACGGAATATCAGCAAAGGAAACAAAACAAAAATACGGAAAATAACCAGCGGGTTGGCACCTGCGGGATCGCTCCCGCGGGTGCCAACCCGCGGGAGCTGGATCTCTTGGGAGCTCCCGCGGGTTGCAACCCGCGGGAGGCTCCCGCGGTTGCATCCCGCAGGAGCTCCCGCGGGATGCAACCTGCGGGAGCCCCCGCGGGTTGCCACCCGCGGGAGCTCCCGCGGGTTGCAACCCGCGGGAGCTCCCGCGGGTTGCAACCCGCGGGATCTCTCCCGCGGGAAGCAACCCGCGGGATGTCCCGCGGGTTGCATCCCGCGGGATCCTCCCGCGGGTTGCAATCCGCAGGATTCTCCTGCGGGTAGCAACCCGCGGGAGCTCTCCCGGGTTGCACTCTCGGGTTCTCCCATCGTGGTTTCCATATAATTTTATTTTATTTTTTTATTTTATTTTATTTAATTATTTTTAGTGTCTACATAACCCCCTCCAAAGTTTTTGGAATTCTTCAATTTATTTGTAATGAATTTCAAAATACTTTGGATTTTTTCTTTTTAAGTGGGGATTGTTTGTTATTTGGATCTTAATTTGGGTAGGAATTAGCATTAGAATAGGAAAAGGATTTTAAATAAATATCCAAGTCCTGTTTGGACTCTAATCAAAATCTGATTTTGGTCAGAACTTTGATTCCTTTCCCTATTTGAACTCCTGCTAATTCACTATAAATACCCATAGATCTCCAACTTTTTTTCTCATAATCAGAAAATCTCTCGTTCTTTTATTTTGTACGATTACTTTCTCCTTTCTCATGGCTTCCGCAGGCACTTCGCAACCACAGGATTTAAATGCTGAAGATCTATCAGTGGGCGTTATCGCCGATGAGGATCGACGCGCAGGCGTCACCGCCGCTGTTGATCTCTCTTCCCTGATATCAGGTAAACAAACGGTCATCCGTTTACTTTAAAATCGCTCTTGCGGTTATTACGAAAGAGATTTCGTTATGATGTAAATATAACACGCGAAAGAGACTTCGTTATGATGTAAATATAACAACATGCACGACTACACAGTGATGACCACAGGGATGATCACAAATCTCACAAATCTGGCACTGGGGTGTCCACCGAGGAGTGGCATCCCGCGGGTGTCCACCGGGGAATGGCATCCCGCGGCGCGGGCGCTGCCCGCGGGTGGCACCCCGCGGGTGCCCGCCCGCGGGTGCTCGCGGGCGGGTGGCACTCCGCGGGTGGCACCCCGCGGGTGCTCGCGGGTGGCACTCCGCGGGTGGCACTCCGCGGGTGCTCGCGGGTGGCACTCTGCGGGTGGCCACCCGCGGGTGCTCCCCGCGGGTAGGCACCCGCGGGTGCCTACCCTGTTCAAATTTTTTTTTTTTTTTTTAACTTGGACTAAAGTTTTATTTTATTTTTTTTCCTTACAGTTCAGTACTCGACGGATCCTTTGTTCAAGAATAATTACTTTGGATTTTTGAGCAGTCCGAATAATCAATCTCACTTTGGATTCGACGGTCACATCCCTTTGGTTGAGGAGCGAAGTAGTGCGGATCGACAACAGAAAATTATTAGCTGCAACCCACTCACAGCTCATGAATTAATCACGGATTCCGTCTTTGAAGGCGCCAATAGACAGATTTTGAAGAAACCGCAATTTCTTTTTGGGGATGCTGTCAACCAACGAGACGAAGATTTATGGGACAGCACCAAGTGGTTGAGCAATGTTGGAGGTCGCCATATGTTTATCCCGGATCTGGAGCGCAGCTATTCTTTATCTTATCTGCAGCGGATTTCATATCCCCGCATGATGTCTTGGCCAATTACCCGTAGCAGTCATGGCGTTGCGACCGGGAGATTTAATAGAAACGGTCCATTTGTCGACGGCCCGGCAAAGTATGTTACAGGTCTGTTGCCCAGTAGATTCGGCAAAGACTTACCTGTTGGAGAGCACTCGAAACGAGCAGACACCTTTATGAATCAATTTTCGGATGCCCATGGTCAATTCCCAGCTCATGATTTCCGCACTCCTGGATGGATTCACTCCACTTCGCGATCATGGTGGTCTCGGATGACCCATTTCATTCTGGAAAATTTCAAGACACGTTTAGAGAAGCTTGGCCTCTATCGTGCAGTGCGCAACGTGCAATTTGGAATTCCACATAGCTCTCCTCACTTTTTCTGCATACTGGAGATGTATAATCCGGAGACCAATACCTTCTTCACCCCTGTTGGAGAATTGGGATTTGCACTTCACGAAATGCATGAGATTTCAGCATTATCCATAGGCGAAACCCCTTACGAGGAGTATGTTCCGAATACGAAGGAATTGCTCCGCCTCAAGACTGTTCCTAATGCATACTCAACTTACTGGGAGTTGATGTGTCATTACAACATTTGTGCTGATATCTCCAGGCCACGAAATCAAGGGACGCGCCAGGCCCGAAATCAATGGGTGCATCATAAGGTATGGGCAGAGTATCTATTCCAGAATCTGGAAAGATATGAGCGCAGTATCCAAGTACGGGTCGCTTGCGATATGGATACTGTCAATGAGAGGATTGGCACCTGCTTTGCAACTACATACACTGCAGAATCTGATGAAGACGGGTTCAAAGATTAGACTGTTTTCGAAAGTTATCACTACCAAGCAGCTTCCCCCATATCAGACAATGCTGTTTTCGCCGGATATCTCATGTTGTGGTTGAAGCGCTGTGTAGTGCCTACTTCGTGTCGCGAAACTGTTACTGTTGATGTTATTTACCCTGCAGTCCTGTTAGCGTTTGGCCAGCCTCTGGGGTTATTGCCAGCTATAGTTTGCAGTTTGCAACGTGGCTTGAGGGACATAATTGCCCAATTTTGCAAAGTCCAACAGGCGGAAGATAAGGGTGGTAACACTATCTTCAAAACGCCTAATCCACGTATCGACCTGCCATTCACTTATCTAATGGCTTGGTTCGTATTGCACTATCCAGAATTGATGACTTCTCCTTCAGGACTTATTGATCATGCCATTCCTCATGTACAGCATTTCGAAAATTGCTCATGGAATGGGAGGGACATGGCTAAGATTCGGCAAATCCTTGGGCGACATCAAAATTACCATATTTACCGTTGTTTCCCAAAATTTCTCGGAGGAAGTTATAGTAGCCAATTTGAAGATAGTTCTGGAAATGATGGCTATACAACCTTGCCATCGGGTTGCTTCTGGTGGCTTATTAGCATCCGGCCAAGTCATCTGGTTTTTCGACAGGGTCGAATTTGCTTTATGGAGCCCTATACACCCAGTCGCTTCGCACGTCAGTTCAGATATGATCAGCTATATGTTGGCAATCCGAACTCTTATCTCCGTCGTGAGGGAAATCTTCTCGAGGGTGCGCGAGGATGGTACCATTTTGCGGCCGGAGGTACAAAGGTATCTTTTACCCTTCCAAGGTATCTTTTACCCTTCCAAGCCAGTCGCCCTCCCTTTTTGCGTCAATGGGATTCTGCAATTGGTATCATCTTGCAGATATTATCCCTAGCGACTACCAGATTAATCATTCTTTCTTAAGGCATATTGAGGCATCGCATAGATCCTCGAAAAAGGGCTTGGCACGTGAATCCCAATCCATAGGTGTTTCTCTTAGTCCTGATAGCAATGATGGCGATGGACAAGATGATACTTCTACCCCAGCTTCTCCTCATGGAGGTAGATCCGCGTCGAAGCATTCAAATCCCAGAGGAGTCAAAGTTCCTCAAAAGAAGAAGAAATTTCAGGCTCGGGTTGATAATTCGGTTGTAGGACGAACTGTTAGTCGTTTCGGTCTGCCGATCACGACTCATCCGGATCCACCGACCACGAGTCATTCAGATCTACCAACTGCGACATCTGTAGTTCCGTCAATCGTTTCATCCAGGAATGATTTTCCTGTTACCACTTCGACGTTTGCATCAGGAGGACACTTGTCTACTACGACTTTTCCGGTCTTCCCCACTGTCGCACCCATACCGACTTCTTCTAGTGAGATTGCCAGGATGCATGGTTTTGCCGCTTTCTCCACTCTTAAGACCCTGCTACCGTAAATCCAGTCCCTAAAGTTGCAAATTTTGGCAGGAGTGATCCAACTATCCGGGATAGAGGAGCTGTGGAGCCGACGGGTACTGCATTGGACGAAAGTGCACCAGACGTCTTTTCGTCATCTCCCGGTGAAGCTGCTTTGCCTAGCCCAGCGCCAAGACTTGTCTCTTCTGGTGAGCGTTTTTCTGTAAGGATTGGACTTCATTCCATTATTTTTTTTTTTAATTAACACATATCTGCTTGTATTTCAGGTGGCGAAGGTTCAACGACCCACGCCTCCCCGACCGCCAGATTAGACTCTTTGGATCTTGTGGACTATTCTGGTGTAAGTGGGGACATTTGTGACCTTGACGGTCTAGGCTCTGATGGAGAGTTCGATAGTGACTACTTCTATCAACCCAGCATGGACAAAGCCTCTCACTTCCATTTGGAGGTCTCAGAGGGAGATAGACCTGAGAAATCTGGTTCTATTTCCATAGCCACCACCAATGCAACCTTTCCACCAGGTATTTGCATACTCTTTTTTTTTATTTTGCACAAATCTTTTTGATGATAATACACGACCGCTTTATTTTTACCAGACGCAGGTGATGCTAGCGCACCTTCCATGTCTTCTGCAGAGGCTCTAGTAATATCTGTGAACACAGAAAGCCTTCTTTTGCCGACATGCATGGTTTCATCACATTCTGACGCCATGGAACCAACGTGCGGCGCATTAGCCATGCCGCTAACATTGGCGACCTCGACAGCAGAGGTGATGACCACTCCAGCGCGAGTTGCGACCAATTTATTAGATGCGGCGGCAACTCCATTGTTAGAATCTCATATATCATCAGTACTCCCTATGGTCGCTCCATCATCCATACATCCTCTACCTGTAACCTCAACAGATTTGAAGCAGAATTCGGCCTCCAGCTTTAGTGAAAGAATCATCAGTCGCAATGTCGAATTCTTTCTTGAACTTTTTTATGGATGCATTGAGGAGATTCTCAACGGAGAGGATTCTCTGGAGAAGGTTCATCCTCTCATGGTGAGTCACCTAGACCATATCACGAGGATTGGAGGACCGCAGCGAGCAGCTCCTTATAGGGCTTGATGGGACGAGTTGGAGGTCCAATTGTCATTACTCAACAGTTTGCGCCAGGCCGATCTTGCCGAGATGGCAAACCAAGAAGTGGCTCGCTTACGAGCCCAAAACTTGGCTCTTCACGCCGAATTTCAGCAGAATATAGAACGCTAGGCCCAACTCGTAGCGGGACTCCGAGGTTCTTCAGAGAAGTTGACTTGGGACCTGACCCAGATGGAGAATGATATTGAACACCGCCGTAACTCCATAGACCGCGAGCGGGAGATCATAGCCAAGGCTCAAGCCTCAATTACTAATCTTGAACTTGAAGTTCAAAATATTTCTGGCAGAGCATTTGAGATCTCGCGGCAAAAGGAACAAACCGAACATGACATCGCTGTCGGCATCAGGGAGTTAGAAGAATTCCAAACTCAGGCTGCACAACAACCTCTCATGGATGAAATGGACTTGCAGAGGAGAGCTTTAGAGACAGCGAGAGAGAGTCTCCACCGACGGCTGCAGGAAGTGGAAGATGCTTTGAAGGCTTTATCTCAAAAGTAATTGTTACTATTATTATTATTATTATTTTTTATTATTTTTTTTAAACTGTAATAATTCATAAAGAAAAACTTCGCTATGTGCTGCTGTATTATCATTATTACTATCTTTATCTCTTTTTTTATCTCTTTTTTTTTATACACTTTCATGGATAATAACTCAGACTATTCAGAAGTTCAGGACTTGATAGTGAGAGTTTTCAGATAAATTTAATCCTAAATGTTCAGCGACATATAGTGCGACCAATTAGGATTTACGAACATAGGCAGATGTATAATATTAACGTGCCTAAAGACAAAATGTAAAGCAGAGGTAGGATGTTAACGTGCTTATAGGATAACAAGCAGAGGTATAATGTTGACGTGCTTATAGAATAACAAACAGAGGTATAATATTAACGTGCTTGTAGAATCCTAACCGTTCAGTGACATCTAGTATGACGAGTTAGAAAAAGACAGAGGTATTATTAAACATATCTTAGGGCTCACCCCATTCAGAGGATCTAGTCGTGATAGGAACGAAGGAGCCGACCAAACAGAGGTAACTGTTAACGTGTTCGGTCTCAAAATTCTGACTATCAGAGGTAACTGTTAACTTGATAGGAAAAATGATTGTCGTCAGAGAAAACTTTTAACCTAACGACCAAAAAAAGATTATGTTCATCAGACGTTGTAACTTTAGACTTGATGAAGTATGATTTATTATTATTATTTTTTTTTGTCCTCTTTTTTTTTTGACAAAGGTAAAATCTTATCTTAGTAAAGAATTGATCTAATGTAAAGTTTTTAGCAAACCCTCAGCTATCAACGGATTTGATTAGCCTTTACCAACTACCGTTTGAGTTGGGCTAGCCATGCTATTTCCCTCGGCATGGTGAGTTGTCAAGAATTTCGTTTGGGCTTAAATGCCAAACTTTTCCTCTTCCCTTTGCCTTAGCAGCTTAGGGCAGTGATGTATTCTTATATTCGGATAAGAATACTGTTGTGACAGATTTGTCGTGGGATTTTTAGCAAACCCCCAGCTATCAACAGGTTTGATTTGCCTTTACCAACTACCGTTTGAGTTGGGCTAACCATGCTATTTCCCTCAGCATGGTGAGTTGTCAAGGATTTCGTTTGGGCTTAAATGCCAAACTTTTCCTCTTCCCTTTGCCTTAGCCGCTTAGGGCAATTCATACTTTTACCCCCAGTATGAATGGGTTGGCGAGAAATCTATTCTCTTCCCGTAGCTTAACGGCATTGGGTGATTCATACTTTTTACCCCCAGTATGGTGGGGTTGGCGAGAAATTTATTCCCTTCCCGTAGCTTTAGCGGCGTCGGGCAATTCATACTTATTACCCCCAGTATGGTGGGGTTGACGAGAAATTTATTCCCTTCCCGTAGCTTTAGCGGCGTCGGGCAATTCATACTTATTACCCCCGGTATGATAGGGTTGACGAGAAATCTATCCTCTTCCTGTAGCCTTGTCGGCGTTGGGTAAAATTTTTTTCCTTTATTTTAAGAATAATATTTTTTGAGAAATTTTCCATTAATGGGCGCCATCATTCGATCTCCATGCTGATTAATCAACCGGTATGCTCCATTTGAGTAGACTGTCTCCACTACAAATGGGCCTTCCCATTTCGGCTGAAACTTGCCTTTAGTTTTATGCGTGAGAATCATAGGACGCCTGACTGCTAGGACCAAGTCACCCACTTTAAAAGTTCGTTCCTTCACCTTTTTGTTGAAGGCCCGAGATATTCGCGCCTGATAAAGCTCGATTTGCTGTTGAGCTTTTAAGCGTTTCTCATCCAATGCTTCTAATTCCCGAAGTCGTTGGCCATGTTTTTCCTCGGCGGTCATTCTTGTAGCTAACGCCACCCGAAGAGAAGGAATCTGAATTTCTAGAGGTAGTATAGCTTCGCAACCATATACTAAAGAAAATGGTGTACTCTTTGTGGGTGTCCTAACCGTCGTGCGATAAGCCCACAGACAAGCCCCCAATTTTTCGTCCCAATCACGCTGACTTGAAGTGACAAATTTCTGCAAAAGCTTCACAATGGTCTTGTTGAATGCTTCAGCTTGACCATTTGCGGCCGGATTATATGGAGACGAAAATATGTTCTGTATTCTGAACTTATCACAGAATTTAGTATAGGCTCTGCTAGTGAATTGAGGGCCGTTGTCACTGATGATCCGTCTAGGAACACCAAAGCGATAAATAACGTGGTGTTTGATGAAACTGACCACATCGTTCGTTTTTACTTCTCGCAAAGGGATAACTTCTGCCCATTTTGAGAAGTAATCGGTTATAGCCAGTATAAACCGATGTCCATGAGAAGATGGAGGAGCAATGGGACCAATGATATCCATTCCCCAAGTCTCGAATGGCCATGTAATTGTGGTTGGATGTAGGTACTCTGCGGCCTGGTGTATGTAGTTCGCATGTACCTGACATGCATGGCATTTCTTCGCATATGCCATGGCATCTGACATCATTGTCGGCCAGTAGTAACCCATTCTCTTTATCCGGTCTCCCAATTTAGGTCCCGGCTGATGAGCACCACAGGTCCCGTCATGTGCTTCTTTGAGTACTTCTTGTGCTTCTTTGAGTACTTCTTGTACTTCTTGTTGTGATAAGCACCGAAGTAAAACTCCACCTGGCATTTTCCGATATAAGGTACTAAGCTCAGGATTATAATAGAATTTTTTTGCTTCCTTTTTCACTTTTGCGGCTTCTTTAGGATCTTCGGGTAACATTCCGTAGAGCGCAAAATCGACGAATACGAACCGCCAATCTCTGGGTTCGAAGTTCATCCCTGTCACATGGACTTCATTTGCCTCGAGTATTTCCTCAGGGCAAAGGAGCTCCCGACTTCCAACCTCAACACTTTTGGTTGACTTAGCAGGGAGCGCTAATGTAGCAGCGAGGGACGCCAAGGCGTCAGCATATGCATTCTCATGCCGTGGCACATAGTCAATATAAAATTCTTCGAAAGAGTCAGCAAGTTTGATTGTTGCCTTGTGGTAGGGTACGAGATGCTCATGTTTAATCTCGTATTCTCCTCTTACTTGATTTACTATGAGCTTGGAATCCCCGTAGGCCTCTAAACGTCGGACCCCCAGCTGTTGGGCAATTCGCAATCCCGTTAATAATGCATTGTACTCGGACACATTATTAGAACATGGTTGAGTTAATGAATATCCTCGGGGGATCACATGGTTTTGCGGGGATATTAGAACCACCCCCACTCCAGCAGAGTTCTTTCTCGCTGCTCCATCAAAGAACAGCTGCCAAATCGGTTCTTTAGAGACCATATTGGCTTCCACTATCTCATCCGGAATATCCTCATAAAGTTTCGAGGATTGCGGGACAGGATGCTCTGCTAAGAAGTTAGCAATTGCTTGTCCCTTAATCGCCTTTTGTGGTATAAATCGCATGTCATATTGCGATAGGAGGATTGACCAATTGGCTAACCTGCAATTGAGTGACCCAGGCTTGGTCATGAGCACTCTCAGAGGATTTACCCGAGAAATCACATGGATTGTTTGGCCTACTAAGTAATGCCGCATTTTCTGAATTGCGAATACCAGGGCCAAGCATTCCTTCTCTACTGGAGTATACCGATGTTCGGCACCTACCATAGTTCTACTAAGATAGTAAACAGCTTGCTCATGGCCGGAGTCATTAGTTTGGGCTAACAAGGTGCCAAGTGAATGGTCCATTGCTCGAACGTATATTAAGAATGGTTTTCCCGATATAGGGGCTACCAATACCGGAGGCTTTGTGAGGTACTTCTTGAGATCTTCAAAGGCTTGTTCACAAGCTTCATCCCAAACGAACGACACCCCTTTCTTCGTTAGCCTGGTAAAAGGTTGGCACCGCTCTGAAAGATTGCCGATAAATCTCCGGATATATGCTAGTCTCCCTTGTAATCCACGAAGTTCTTTAAGGTTTCTTGGTGGCTGCATCTCTTGAATTGCTTTTACCTTTTCAGGGTCTAAATAAATACCCTTGGATGTAACAACGAAACCAAGGAATTTGCCACTAGAAACACCGAGAAAGGACTTAGTTGGATTCATTTTTAATTGGTGTTTTCTCATAATATCAAACACCGCTTTCAGATCCCGGAGATGATCGTCTTTATTACGACTCTTGACAGCCAAGTCATCCACATAACACTCTACCGTTTTACGGAGATGCTCGCGGAAAATTGTGCTCATAGCACGCTGGTAAGTTGCACCTGCATTCTTCAGACCGAATGACATGACCGTATAAGAGTACACGCCTAACGGTGTCCTGAATGCAGTATGTTTCTCGTCTTCCGGACACATTTTGATTTGATTGTATCCGGAGAATCCATCCATGAAAGATATTCTTTCAAATCCGCAGGTGTTGTCAATCATGACATCAGCTATTGGAAGTGGAAATTCATCTTTAGGACATGCTGCATTGAGATCTCGAAAATCGATGCAGATTCGGATTTTTCCATTCTTTTTGGGAACTGGAACGATGTTCGCTACCCAATCAGAATGTTGTTCTTCTCGTACGAAGCCAGATTGTATAAGCTTCTTTACCTCATCTTCGATTGATTCCATCAGTTCTGGACGGAATCTTCTCTGTTGCTGTTTTACTGGTTTCGCGTCTGGCTTAATATTGAGTCGATGCACAGCAACTTGAGGATCTAAACCCGGCATGTCTTTATAATTCCAAGCAAAGACATCTATGTATTCTCGAACGAGAGTCACCAGGTCGTCTCTTTCATTAGGAGGTAAACTCTCGCTTATAAATATGGGTTTAGGATTGGTTTTATCTCCCATATTTATTTGGACCACCTTATCCTCCGTAGGAGGTTCACGTTGCTCAAAGCGCATGTTCCATTGGGCATCAAGATGCTTTACTAATGCTTCATCTTCTATAAGGGTCAGTTCATCGTTTTCATCTGGGGTTGGACTGATAGATGTTATGTTTACCGTCATCTCTCTGAATAATATACCCAGGTTGATATCCGAATCCCAATCGGAATCTTCCACATTCTGGCAAATCATATCTTCGATATCCGAAGGATCGGGTGTTGTGACGTATCCCAACCCCCTGCCAGTTTTGTGATAATAGTCCGGTTCTTTTCCTTTGGGTACGAATGAGGGAAGCGGATCCCGACGTCCCTTACCAAAGTTTAATCCGGGCTTATTGATGAAATCATATCCCATTTTTGCCATCATCCGGAATGACTTTAGTCCATAATGATAGAATTGAGGGGCTTCCTGAGCCTCACTCTCACTATCACTGGATGAGGCTATATGTGATTTAATTCTTCCAAAAAGAATAGGTTTTTGATCTGGTCGATGGGCCGGTACTTCGAACACCGCCCCATCCGCATTTTCGATGTTTGGTTGTACCATCATTGATGATCTAATAGGCATGTGCATGGTTGCTAAAGTCTCAAATTCTGAGAGACTATCTGCATCCGTGCTAGTAGCTGAAGTTAAAGAATCAGCAAGAACACCAGGCAAATAAGCAAAGTTCAGATTCTCATTTATTTCCCACTCGCCTTCATCACTGGCGGTGTCATTTACATCTAAATCATCAAGATTAATTACAAGAGGTTCAAAGCCTTCATTGGCAATAAACACTCCTGACTCAGTATCCGCTTCATTCCCACTATCACATTCATCGTGTAGTGGGGGGTCGACCTCAGCACTTTCAGCATACAGAAGGGCGTCTACGAAGTAGTTTTCAACACCCTTGAATGGCTGTTTGTCAGCAATCAAAGTATGCACTTCTCCGTCTTCATCCACGTACTTCATGCATTGGTGCAGGGTGGATGGGACGATCATATTAGCATGAATCCATGGTCGTCCTAAGAGAATGTTATAAGAAGTGTCTGCTTCGATCACGTAACAGGTCACCTCGCTTTTAAGATCTCCGATCTGACATCTGAGCCTGATCTTTCTCAGAGGGTGACTGCCATTGGCATTGAAGCCAAAAATGACGGTATTAGTTGGAGTCAGTTTGTAGGGAGGGATCCCAAGAAACTGCATAAGCCTCCGTGGCACAATGCTCAAGGCAGAACCCGGATCAATCTGAATTCGACCGATTTCCGCTGAACCAATATACCCGGTATAGTACAGAGGCCTGTTGTGCTTAATATTCTTCAGCTGCATGTCCTCTGGTGTAAAAGTGATATAAGGGGCGTGCCTCGACACTGAGTTGCAGTGCGGGCATGCCTCCTCAACCTCCTCCGGGAGATGGGCTAAGAAAGCTTCAGATTCCGCTAGGGCTTCTCTTAGCGCATCTCTTGTAGACTTGGACAGGCGTAATAACTCATACAGAGTTATTCTTGCAGGTATATTCGCCAACTGTGCCATGACATCAAACTGAAAAGAGGAACTTTGCTCTTCAGAGACATCTTTTCGTAGTGCTTGGTTGTATCTGAGCTCCTTTTGTTTTCCCTTGTCGGGAATTTGCTTGGTAGTTCCTTCATTAGTCTCCTTGGTTGGCTTAGAGGGGCCAGCTTCTGCGTTTGAGAGATCCTTCAAGTAGTGTTTTCCAGATCTGGTTTCGGAAGGTGGTGCAGGCTCATTCTCCACCGCCAGAGCTGTCGCCTCCGATTCAGAATCTGTCAACAGCGGAATGTCATATGCATCCTTCTCAATGGTTGCTAAGACGGCATTGCACATGCGCTTCTTTCCTCTTGTTTCAGTTTTCTTTCTGGTCCTGACGGTTATCCATTGTTCATCTTCAAGAATGTCTGGATGCACCCAAAGGACCTCCTGCTTTTCTGTTGTGAAAGGGACTAACCCTTTCTTCTGCTGATTATGGGGGTCTAAATTAACCACCCTGAGCTCACCTTTTGGAATAGGTGTGAGCCCAGATGGCACTTCTAGACCACCCACTGTAAATGTAGCCGAGTTAGCTGTCACCCTTTTTTGTTCAGCTTTGAGCTGAACTGCTCCAGCATCAATTAGTGCCTGAATCTTGTCTTTCCAAATGAAACAGTTTTTAGTTGGGTGACCTACGATCCGATGGTATAAACAGTAATTCGGATCATTGGTCTTTCCAACCTCTTCAGGCCTCTTACTCTCTGGCAACTTGAGCATGTTGCGCTTAGTGAGCAAATTGAACATGGTAACAGTATGTTCATCCTTGAATGAATACTGTTTTTGTGGCCTGGGTGAACCTACTGTGTTGCTTTTAGCCGGCCTTTGTTTTGGCTTGGATGTATTCTCCACCGCCATTGTATCTTTCCCTCTGGAACGGGGGAAATGAGATGTTGGTTTGTTGGAGGTGACTCTTCTCGTAGATTGTTGTTACTCTTCAAGACGCCGGAGTATGTCTTTAGCCTGTTCACCTTGCTTGAGTAAGTCTCTCCAAGATTTGGATTCAACCGAACCCATTTTGACTAAGATGTCAGTCAATAAGTTATGTCTGCAAGTCTCCACGAGGGTCTCCTGTGTCATGCCATGCGGACACCGTATGGAAAGCTCTCGAAGCCGCTCGACAAAAGCTTTTACTGTCTCACCCTCTCCCTGCTTTGCTGCTAGCAAGGATGGTACCGAGACTTCAGTATCGTCTTCGAAAAATCGGGCTAAGAACTCACGTTCTACATCGGCCGATGATTTAATCGTTCCTTGGGGTAGTTGCATAAACCAGGTAAATGCGGGTCCTTGTAAGGTACTCGCAAATATCTTGGTCAATGTTGGATCATGCCCCATTAAATGCCCTGTCTGTGACAGGAAGTAGAAGATGTGTTGCTGCGGAGAGCCTTTCCCCTCAAACGATTGCAGGTTTAATGGTTTGTAGTTTGTAGGGTAGGGTGTAGTCTCCCATTCTATAGGGTAGGGACGCACTATCCCCACTTCCTGTAACTTTCTCCGGTGAAGAAGAGCCTGTAGCTGGTTTTCCATCTTCTCCATTTTCTCCACCTGAGGATTAATAACCACTTTTACCTTTTCTTTTTCTCCTAACTGAGAAGGTACTTCTTCGTAGTCATCTTCGCTATCTTCCTCTATGCGGACATGTTGTTCTTCTTCATGCCGTTTAGCGGATGACGAGGACTGGCCCTTCTTCGTTTGGGCCAGCAACTGAGTTAAGAGTTGTTTCATCTCTTCCATGGTTTCTTCTTGCTGTTTGAGACGTTGTTCTTGTCTTTCCAGCCTTCTAGAAACTTCTTCTGGAAGATCGGCCATATTTACTGCAGCCTCTGATCCTCTGTTCGAATCAGAGTAAGACGAAGATACAACAGCAGAATATTTGTCTTCCTCTTCATCAGATCCTCCAGCCAATTTCTTATAATTTAGTGGTATGGCGACTCCTTTCCTAGCCCGAGTGTGTCGAAACACGCCCTCTGGCTCAATGGACGCCCCCGTTAATTTTGAAGTAAACTCTTTGTCTGAGGAGTCGCTTTCGGCAATCTTCTTACCTTTACCAACCATATATGATGAAACGGCAGGCAGATCATTCCCAGGGCGCATCTTTTTTACTATCCTTCTTCTCTTAGGCTCCGTAATCCGCTCAAAAATGGATGGTCCTGACTTACATTTGCAGTTTGACAAAACGGCTGAGATCAACCGCTCACAATGGCAGTGAGAAGTGGATTGGGATGTGCTCCTCTTTTGAGTAAGATACTCTCTCAAGTCCTGAGAGATGTTCCCATTTAAATTTACACTTTGACGCCTCTTGCGTCGCAAATTCTGCTCATAATATTGGTTGGTTTGTAATATCTCAGGGCTGAGAATTTCTTCAGTATCGACACAATCTTCTTTATGAAATCTTCTAGAGTGTGTGCTGGCTTGCACAGTTGCGCGGGCCCCGCACGCATATGACTTATTCTTCGGAATATGTTCATCCGAAGAGGAACTTGGTGAGCGCACGAGCACATCTTTATATTTGTCTGCAGAGGAGTGGGATGGTACCCCTGAGAGAGTAACCAAAAAGTTAGGTGTGCGCTGTGTGCCTACTGCGCATGTGCCCGAATAGACACCAGAACCCCCTGATTTTTCCTGGAGAGTGCAACCTGCGGGTTGTAACTTGCGGTGTGCAACCCGCGGTTGGAATCGCGGGTTTGCACCCGCGGTTGCAACCGCGGGGTTGCACCCGCGGGGTGCAACCCGCGGTTGGAACCGCGGGTTTGCACCCGCGGTTGCCACCGCGGGGTTGCCCCTACGGGGTGCAACCCGCGGTTGGAACCGCGAGTTTGCACCCGCGGTTGCCACTCCTGGGTTGCCTCCGTGCGGTGCAACGGGCATTTCTGCCTGTCGATTTCCATTTTTGGAATTTTTCTTCTCTGATGTTGTTTCTTGATCTGGATTTGTTGTTTCTTGATCTGGATTTTCTAACAATAATTTTTCAGAGGCACTGTTGAGGCGGGCCCGCTGGGCCTTTCGCCTCAGGTTTCTTTTCTGAGAGCAAGTGAGAGTTTTATTCAACTTAGGAGTATGCGATGACGCCACATATCTTCTGACAGAGTCAGTCTTAGCGGGCGATGACGCCACTTATTTCCTGACAGAGTCAGTTTCAGCGGGCGATGACGCCACATATTTCTTGATAGGCAATGATGCCTTTTTCTTTTCGGTGGGCGATGACGCCTCACCTTTATTCATCATAGCCCGGCGATGACGCCTGGGCTCCGAATCGGAGGAAGAGAGAAATTCCTCGTATTTTTGCTGATCGACTTCTACGATCAGCGTTTCGACAACAGATCCGATGGGTAGCAAGTCGGACTGCGCCACAACATTCTCTGTAATGAACAGAGAGGCTCCCACTGTAGTCGCCAGTTCTTGTACGCCCGAAAATTGAATCTTTGATTCCATTGGAAAATTGATGAATTACAATGAGAATTTAGATTACAAAAAGAAAATAGGAGTCACAAGAACGGGAATATTAGTGGATTCCCTTTTTTAAGTGGGTACGGGTAGCGGTGGAGTCTTGTTGCTGCCTCCGTTGACTATCCAACTTGGAAGGGGATCTGTGAAGAAAACCCGCTCCTTCTGATCTCTCTCAACCCTCTGTGAAGAATCGCTCTGCCAGCTCCCCCGAAAAGTCCCCTTCTCTCGAGTCCAATCCTGTATTTTATAGACTGAGAGAACTTGAAATCCGGATTGATTCACTCCTGAAAAATCGGATCACGGAATATCAGCAAAGGAAATAAAACAAAAATACGGAAAATAACCCGCGGGTTGGCACCTGCGGGATCGCTCCCGCGGGTGCCAACCCGCGGGAGCTCCCGCGGGATGCACCCCGCGGGATCTCTCCCGCGGGTGGCAACCCGCGGGAGCTCCCGCGGGTAGCCCCCGCGGGATGCAACCCGCGGGAGCTCCCGCGGGTTGCAACCCGCGGGATCTCTCCCGCGGGAAGCAACCCGCGGGATGTCCCGCGGGAAGCAACCCGCGGGATGTCCCGCGGGTTGCATCCCGCAGGATCCTCCCGCGGGTTGCAACCCGCGGGATGTCCCGCGGGTTGCATCCTGCGGGATCCTCCCGCGGGTTGCAATCCGCGGGATTCTCCTGCGGGTAGCAACCCGCGGGAGCTCTCCCGGGTTGCACTCTCGGGTTCTCCCATCGTGCTTTCCATATAATTTTATTTTATTTTTTTATTTTATTTTATTTAATTATTTTTATTGTCTACAATTATAGTCAAACTTTTCCAACTCCTTTCCCGGTAGACCAACTGCTGGATTGCTATCTTCAAGAAATTGCTTTAGTAGCATCTGTATGGCGGCTCCTTTATTTTGGGCTTCTTTGGCTATGTTGACTTCTCCTTCTGTTTTCATTTTTTTCTCTAGAGATGTTGCACTTCTGTTTTCATTTTTTCTCTAGAGATGTTGCACTTCTGTTTTCATTTTTTCTCTAGAGATGTCGACTTCTCCTTCTGTTTTCATTTTTTCTCTAGAGATGTTGCACTCCTGCAAATATTTTTGTGCTAAGATCCTGAACCGCAATCCAGGAGTCTTGAGCGAGGATGAGTAGCTTCTTTTTTTTATCCTTGCTTTATATGCTGCTTTGTTTCTTCTGTCATGCATGGATTCTGGAGTGATATAGCATCCTCACAGAAGTAGTAATGTCTGCTGCATGATTCATTAAATATCTGTTTATAACATTTATCATGTATTGTGTAGATACCTGGCTGGTATCCTACATATACAACAAATGCTGCTGGAATAAAGATACTATTTGCTATAGCTTTTTCCTTACTCACCAATTTTCTCATCTTCAAAAATTTGATTGATATATCAATAGCATTTTCCTTCATTAAGAATTTATTGTTATTAATTATTTGTTTTTTGATGTCTCCTGGGCTACAGGCTGCTTTTCTCCCAACAGCATTTCCTAACATTATGTTGTCTAATCCTGGCATTAGTAGTGTGATAATATCTGACTCGTTGTTCATTATAAGAATTATCTCAAATCTCGAATCGCTCTTGACATCGAGTCTGTATAGCACTATATCCGGAGGGGAGACTTTTCTTCCATGGCAGTCTTCCAAATTTTGCTTTATTATTTTCTGAGCATCTTTTCCATTTCTGGCGAAGTGTCCTTTTTTACACACAAAATAGTTGCATTCCCTTTTACCCATTTGTGTAGAGGACTCGTCACACTTCTGGATATATTTGTTATTCTTGACAAATCCCCTTTTTTTTTCTCCATTGCTTCCATCAAGAAAGTTTTCTAGACACTAGTTTAGGTAGGTAAACTTCTAGGGCATTTTTAGCTTGCTATTTTAAAATTCTTTTATCTTCGTCCATCCAGATGAAATTTTGATTTTTATCTAGTTTTTTCAATAGTGTTATTCGTACTTAGTCAATTTCTTTTGTAGGGTGACTCATAGGAGGTGATTTTAGACACTGTAGGTGACTCAGAGCTAGTTATCCACCGATATCTTAGATGGCTACTGATGACCTAAATTGGAAATGTAAGATCTATGAAACGTATTATAGTTTATATGACACAATGTATCATGATGATATAATATACGCCCCAAAGTATTCTGAACAAAAATTTTAAGAAACAAATTTTAATTTATCTAGCACTATGTATTACGATGATATAATATACTCTAGACAAGAATATAACTTGATGGTTGAACTGATTAATTGTTGGAAAGAGCTATATAAAAATCTGAAAAGCATTATTCAGAAGAAAGAACATCTAATAAATAGGATAAAAGAAACATAGCTTCAATATAAAAGTCTTTTTCACTATTTTAAGTTTGACCCTAGGGCATGCAACTTGGAAGGTGAGGATGAAGATCTAAAGAATGAAAGTATCATGAATTCAATAGTTGAACATAATGAGATGGAGAGAATAAATGATGAAATTATCTTAAATTCTGAAAGACCCTTTGATAAAGAACAAGTGGAAGAATAGGATACGATGAAATAATTTTTGTTCCAGAACAAGTAAAAGAGATAAAGGAAGTAGTAGGGAAGTTAGATCACATCGACAGTGTAGAACAAAAAAAACCAAGTCAACAAATTAATATGCAAGTCGAAGGAACTTATTCCAAATAAGAATACGACTCAATATTGAGCTAATTAATTGCTGGAAAGAGTTACATAGAGATTAAAATAGCACTATTCAAGAAAGAGACTATCTAGTGAATAGGATATAAGAGACGTACCTCCAGAACAGAGGTTTGTTACACCATTCCAGGTTGACCCTGGGATATACAACTTAGATGAGGATCTAAAAAATAAGAGCATAACGAATTCAGAGAATAAAGACTGTGAGGAGACTACACATGATGAGTACCTGACAGAATCTAAAAGAAATATCAAATTTGACAATGAATTGATAAATGTCAGTGAAGATAGTAAATCCACAATAGACTTGAGTAATTTACAAATCGGAAAAAATATAAGGATTAATGATTCAAAGAGCGTGCCACAAGGTAGAGCTCATCTAAATTGTCTAACATACACTTTAAAGATAGACAAAAGGCCAATAACAACTGGGCACAGTCTCTAGCAATAATAATCACCAATCATGAAGAGATATGAGATAAAGAAAGGTTTGTTAATTATATTAAGATAACCTTACAAGGAGATGCATTGTAATAGATAAATTCGGAAGAATTAAAAAGTAAGCAAAAAAGAGTGCATTGAAAACAACAGATTCATTAATTCTAAGGATGTCCTTACAGACTTCATAAAAATCATAAAAGAAGATTTATGTGGATTCATAGATAACAAAGCCCAAGAGGAAAAAAATACTTCATTCGTTATTCAGAATAGAATTATGCAAAGTATGTGAGTTTGAAGAATTTTACAAAATATTTTCAGAATATTTTTACAAATTAGATAAGACACAAAACTGGCTTGATCCATTTCCTTACAAGCTCTAAATTCCATGGGATACTAAAACACAAAATGGATACCTAGTTACCTAAAACGAATCAAGAAAGAGGACAATCTAGGACACCATATTCACTATGACCTTAATATAGAATCTTATAAAAAAATGAAAAACACAATCAACAACTCTTCTAAAAGGAGGAAATACTATACTAGCGAGAAATGGAAAAAAAGGGAGCAAGAAAAGACCAAAACCATTTGAAGAAGAAATAAAGGATAAGAGGCAATAGCAGAGTCTGCTAGAACTACTAAATTGTGGGTGAAACTTTCTAATGACATTTATCTTCGGTGGTATGTTCTTTTTCTGAGCCTAATTCCATTTCTAGGATAGTCTCCGGCGAAGTGTCCTTCTTCATCAGACACAAAACACTTGTATTCCTGAAAAACGAAAAGCCTGACAAGACTGATAAAGCCTGCAAAAGAAGTACAGACAAAAGAAGCCTGATATGATAAAAGCAGTCTGATATGACAAAAGTAGCCTAACAAGACAAAATTGGAAAAGCAACTTCATAATTAAAAGGCCGGCCCCATGAAAGAAAATAATTAAAGAGCATCTTCATGATTAAAGAAGTGGGCTCCACGCAAATGGAATCTAGGAGTCCAAGGCTTTGGCACGAAGAAATTGAAGACTTCGGCAGGAAGGAATCTCTCCTATAAATAGATGACTTCCAACGGAAGAAGAGGAATAGAATGAGAAATAGAGCGTGAACCGGAGGTAGAACGAGAGGCAGAATTAGAGCCAAAATTAGAGAAGTAGAGACACAGCTCCATCACCATCATCTCCCATCACCATCATCTTCCATCGCTATCATCCTCCATCCCGATCATCAACCTTCCTTCTCACCCGTATAATTAGTAGTAGTAGTAGTAGTGTAATTAATGTGAGAGTTTGCTTATATTTCCTTTGTAGTGTGCTTGTATTCCCCTGGTATCCGAGCCTTGTGGGTTTACCCCTGGTATCAGAGCCCGATCGGTCCCTTTTTGGGTGGTAGGGATCTGCAGTCTGTACAAACTTTTTCTAGTACTGTTCCGGTATGTATTGTACGGTTTGAATTATTATAAATTAGTTTATATTTGTTTTGGTATGTTAGGTAAGTTTTATGTAAATTTAGTGATAATTTGTATTTACTCTGGTGTTGGTGTGTTAGATCAGCATGTATATGGTCACAAATTAATTATAAGACGGATTGTTGCTTTCTCGTAACTTATATCGGTATATCATAGTTTCATTCTAAATGTCCCCTGCTAGAATTGAGTAACCTTAAATCCCAGATTCCTAAGTGATTCCCTTGTTGCCGCGGATTGGAATTTGTAGGGTGACTCTCAGGAGGTGGTTTTAGGCACCATAAATGACTCAGAGCTAGCTATCCACTAACATCTTAGATGGCTACCGATGACCTTTATTAGGAATGTGAGATCTACGAAACGTATTATAGTTTAGAGGACACCATGTATCATGATGATATAATATACGCCCCAAAGTATTCCGAACAAAAGCATATGAAACAGATTTTAATTTATCTAGTACTATGTATTTAGATGATAGAACATATAAACAAAGTATTCTAAAAAATGATTTGATGAGGTAGTTCGCTCGATAGAATATTGGAAACAACAGAGTAAAAATCCGGACTTAACTACAAAAGAGATAAAAGATAATACACCTGAAAAGATCTATATAAAATTTAATGGTTTACTAAGTCATTTTGGATATAAACTGAACCATGAAGAGATCAAATCTAATACTATAAACAAAGTAACTTAAGAGGATAAAAAGGTGAATAAAGAAAATGATAGTAGCTTTCCAGTAGAAAAGGAAAAAGATTGTCGAGAAATTATCTTATATTTTAAAGAAACTTCTAATAAAGGCCAAGAAAATAATTATGAGGTAAAAAGAACAATTGAAGAAATCATCTTGAGATCTGAGGGACTTTCGGACCAAGTAAAAGAATATATGAGAGGATACGAAGAAATAATTGTTGTTCCAGAACAAGTAAAAGAGATAAAAGAAATAGTATGGAAGTTAGATCACATCGATAGTGTAGAACAGAAAAAACCAAGTCAACCAATCAATATGTAAGTCGAAAGAACATATTCCAAATAAGAATACGACTTAATAGTTGAGATAATTAATTGCTAGAAAGAGTTGTATAGGGATCAAAATAGCACTGTTCAAGATAGAAACTATCTAGTGAATAAGATACAAGAGACGTACCTCCAGTTTAAAGATTTGTTACACTATTTCGAGTTTGACCCTGGGATATACAACTTAGAAGAATATCTAAAAAATGCGAGCATCATGAATTCTGAGAATAAAGACTGTGAGGAGACTACACATGATGAGTACATGACAGAATCTGAAGGAAATCCAATTCTGACAGTAAGCTAATATATGTCAGGAAATGTAGTAAATCCTCAAATGACTCGAGTGATTTACAAATAAAAGAAAATTTGAGGATTAATGATTCAAAGAGCGTTCCAGAAGGTGAACTCATCTGAATTTGTCTAAGGGCACATGGGATAAAAAAAGGTTTGTCAATTACATTGTGGTAAACTTACAAGGATATGTATTGCAATGGATAAATTCGGAAGAAGAAAAAAGTAAACAAAAAGAATAAGTTGACAACAGATTTATAAATTCCGAGGATGTCCTTACAGACTTCATAAAAATCATAAAAGAAAATTTATGTGGATTCATAGATAACAAAGCCTAAGAGGAAGAAATACTTCATGAGTTATTCAAAATAGAAGTATGTGAGTTTGAAGAATTTTGCAAAATATTTTTAGATTATTTTTACAAATTAGATAAGACACAAAACTGGCTTGATCCATTTCTTCAAAAGCTCTCAAGTCCATAGATACTAAAACAAAAAATGGATACCTAGATTACCTAAAACAAATCGAGAAGGAGGACAATCCAGGACACTATATTCACTATGCCCTTAATATAAAAACTTCTAAAGAAATCAAAAACACAATCAATAACTTTCCTAAAATGAGGCGATACTGTAATAGCGAGAAATGGTAAAATGGAATCAAGAAATGACCAAAACCATTTGAAGAAGAAATAAAGGATAAGAGGCAACAGTAGAGCTTGCTAGAACTGGTGAATTGTAGGAGAAATTTTCTAAAGGAATTAACTAAGCAAGAAATACCATTATTGAAAAAAATAGATAAAAATTGAGGTTTCATTTGGATGGACAAAGATAAAAGAATTTTAAAATAGCAAGCTAAAAATGTCCCAGAAGTTTACCTACCTAAATCAGTGTCTAGAAAACTTTCTCGATGGAGGCCAGGGAGAAAGAAAAGGGGATTCGTAAAAAGTAATAAATATATTCAAAAGTGTGACGAGTCCTCTACACAAATGGGTAAAAGGGAATACAATTGTTTTGTGTGTAACAGAGGACACTTCACCAGAAATGGAAAAGATGCTAAAAAAATGATAAAGCAAAATTTAGAAGTCTGCCATGGAAAAAATATTTCCCCTTCGGATATAGTGCTATGCGGACTTGATGTCAAGCGCAATTCGGAGTTTGAGATAATCTTTATAATAGACAACGAGTCAGATTTGAGCACACTCCTAACACTAGGATTAGACAACATAACGTTAGGAAATGTAGTTGGAAAAAAGGCAACCTTTAGCCCAAGAGACATCAAAAAACAAATAAAAAATAATAGCAAATTCTTAATGAAGGAAAATGCTAGTGATATATCAATCAAATTTTTGAAGATGAGAAACATGGTGAGTAAGGAAAAAACTATAGCAAATAGTATCTCTATTCCAGCAGCATTTGTTGT
>JAYEPQ010000016.1:15886782-15914282 GCA_036321105.1 Dracaena cambodiana | reverse complement strand
TGTCATGCGCATTTGGGCGGACAGACGGACCTGTTCGGGGCAGCCGAGATTGCTCGCGCACCGTGCCTTGCGGGTTCGGATGGACGGAGCGGTTTGTGGCAGCCAGGACTGCCCGCGCACCCTGCTGTGCCTGTTCGGGCGGACGGACAGACCTATTTGAGGGCAGCCGGGACTACACGTGCACCGTGCCGTGTAGGTTCGGGCATATGGATGGACCGGTTCGGGGCGGCCGAGTCTGCCCATGCACTGTGACTTGTGGGTTCGTGCAGATGGACGAACCAGTTTGGGGCGGCCGGGACTGCTCGCGCACCATGCTGTGCACGTTCAGGCAGACGGATGGTTCGGTTCGGGGCGGATGACCATGCTCGCGCACCATGCCGTTCAGGTTCAGTCGTACGAACTGTTTGGTTCAGGGCGGATGGCCATGCCCATGCACCCTGCCATGTGGGTTTCGACGGACGGGCGACCCGGTTCGGGGCAGATGGCATGGCAGGAACCGCCTGCACACCATGTCGTGCGGGTTCGTGTGGACGGACGGTCCAGTTTAGGGCGGTCAAGACAGCCCGCGCGCCATGCCTTGCAGGCTCGGGCGGTCGAACGGACCAGCTTGGGGAGGCTAGGACTGCCCGTGCACCGTGCCGTGCGCGTTCAGGTGGACGGACGGTTCGGTTCGAGGCGGATGGCCATGCCCGCGCACCGTGCCGTGCTTGTTCCGGTGGACGGACAGCTCGGTTTAGGATGAATGGCACGGCCCGGACCGCCCCTGTACCGTGACGTGTCGGTTCGGGCAGACGGACGGTTCGGTTCGGGGCGGCCGGGACCCCTGCGCTCTGTGCCTTGTGTGTTCGAGCGGACAGACGGATCAGTTCGAGGCTGACGGAGCGATCGGACACCGTACCATGTGTGTTCGGACGGACGGATGGACGGATCCATTCGGGGCAGTCGGGATTGCCTCGCACCTTACCGTGCAGATTCGTACAGACGGACGGACCAGTTCGAGGCAGCCGGGACTGCCCATGCACCGTGCCGTGTGCACCGTACGGGTTTCGACGGATGGACGACCCGGTTCGGGGCGGATGGCACGACAGGAACGGCCCGCACACTGTTCCATGCGGGTTCGGGTGGACACAGGGTCCGGTTCAAGGCGGTCGGGACAACCTGTGCACCGTGCCTTACTGGTTCGTGCAGACGGACGGACTGGTTCGGGGCGGCCGGGACTGCTTGTGCAACGTGCCATGCGCGTTCGGGCTGACGGATGCGGTTCGGGGCGGATGGCCATGCCCACCCACTGTGTCGTGCATATTCGTGCGTATGGACTGTTCAGTTCGGGGTGGATGGCCATGCCCGCACACCGTGCCATGCGAGTTTCGGTGGACAGACGACCTAGTTCGCGGCAGATGGCATGGCAAGAACCACCCGAACACCGTGTCGTGCAGGTTCGGGCGGATAGACGGTCCGGTTCTGGGCAGTCGAGACGGCCCGCGCACCATGCCTTGCGGGTTTGGGCAGACGGATGGACCAGTTCGGGGCGGCCGGATTTGCCCGCGCACTGTGCCGTGCGCGTTCAGGCGGGCAGACGGTTTGGTTCGAGGCAGATAGCTTTGCTTGCGCACTGTGCTGTGCGTGTTCGGGCATACGGACGGTCCGGTGGGGGCAGATGGCACGACCAAGACTGCAGCGCACAGTGCCGTGCAGGTTCGAGCGTACGGACGGTCCGGTTTGGGGCCGATGGCACGGTCAGGACTGCCCACTCAACGTGCCATGCGGGTTATGGCTGACGAACGGTCTGGTTTTGTCGGTCAGACGGACCGGTTCGGGGCGGCCGGGACTGCCTGTGCACCGTGCCGTGTGGGTTCGGGCAAAGGATGGTTTGGTTCGAGGCGAATGGCCATGCCCGCACATCGTGTCATGCAGCCTCGGGCATGCAGACGGTTTAGTTCGAGGCAGATGGCCATGCTCGCGCACCGTGGCATGCAGGTTTCGGCAGACGGACGGACCGGTTCGGGGTGGCCGGGACTGCCCGCGCATCGTGTCATGCGCGTTTGAGCGGCCGGACGGACCTGTTCGGGGTAGCTGGGACTGCCCATGCACCGTGCCGTGCAGGTTCGGACGCAGGGACGTTTCGGTTTGGGGCAGATGGCGATGCCCACACACCTTGCTGTGTAGGTTCCGTCGGACGGACGGCCCGGTTCGGGGCGGATGGCACGGTAGGAACCGCCCGCACACCATGTCGTGCAGGTTTTGGCGGACGGACGGTCCAGTTTGGGGAAGTTGGGACAGCCTGCACACAGTGCCTTGTGGGTTCGGGCGGTCATACGGACTGGTTTGGGGCGGCGTGGACTACCCGCGCACCGTGTTGAGCACATTCGGGCGGTCAGATAGTTCGGCTCGAGGCTGATGGCCATGCCCGCGCACCGTGTCGTGCAGGTTGGAGCATACGGACAGTTTGGTTCGGAGCGGATGGCCATGCCCGCGCACCGTGCCGTGGGTGTTTCGACAGACGGATGGCCAGTTTCGGGGTGGATGGCACTGCCGGGACCACCCGCGCACCATGCCGTGCTGGTTCGGGCGGATGGACTGTCAAGTTCAAGGCGGTCAGGACTGCTCGCGCACCATGTCGTGCACGTTCGGGCGGACGGACCGACCTGTTCGGGGCGACCGAGATGGCCTGCGCACCGTGCCTTGTGGGTTCGGACAGACAGCGGTTCGGGGCTGCCGAGACTGCCCGCGCACCGTGCTGTGCCTGTTTGGGAGGAAGGACGGACCTATTTGGGGCGGCCGGGACTATACGCGCACCGTGCCATGTCGGTTCGGGCATACAGACGGACCGGTTTGGGGCGGCCGAGAATGCCCACACACTATGCCTTGCGGGTTCGTGCAGATGGACGGACTAGTTTGGGGCGGCCGGGACTGCCTACGCACCATGCCGTGCACGTTCGGGCAGACGGATGGTTCAGTTCGGGGCGGATCGCCATGCTCACGCACCGTGCCGTTCAGGTTTGGTCGTACGAACTGTTCGGTTCAGGGCAGATGGCCATGCCCGTGTACCC
This sequence comes from Dracaena cambodiana, assembly GCA_036321105.1. Classification (NCBI taxonomy): domain Eukaryota; kingdom Viridiplantae; phylum Streptophyta; class Magnoliopsida; order Asparagales; family Asparagaceae; genus Dracaena; species Dracaena cambodiana. The sequence goes on along the minus strand of JAYEPQ010000016.1, from coordinate 15,911,232 downwards.
TGTCGTGCGGGTTCTGGTGGACGGGCAGATGGCACGGCAGGAACCGCCCGTACACCGTGCCGTGTGGGTTCGGGTGGACGGACGGTCCAGTTTGGGGTGGTCACACCGTGCCTTGCAAGCTCGGGCGGTCAGACGGACCGGTTTGGGGAGGCTGGGATGCCTGCGCACCGAGCCATGTATGTTTGGGTGGACGGACGGTTCAGTTCAAGGCGGATGGCCATGCCCGCGGTGCATGCTCCGGCGGACGGACGGCCCGGTTCAGGATGGATGGCATGGCCCAGACCGCCCGCACACCATGACATGCCGGTTCGAGCAGACGGACGGTTGGTTCGCGGTGGCCGGGACTGCCTGCGCACCGTGCCTTGCGTGTTTGGGCGGATGGACGGACCGGATCGGGGCGGACGGGACGGCCCGCACGCTATGCCTTGTGCATTCGCACAGATGGATGGACCTGTTCGGGGCAGTCGGGACTGCCCGCGGACCTTGCCGTGCATATTCGTACAGACGAACGTACTTTGGGGAGGCCGGGACTGCCCATGCACTGTGCCGTGTGTGCCGTACGGGTTCTGACGGACGAACGGCCCGGTTCAGGGTGGATGGCATGGCAGGAACTGCCCGCACACCGTGCCATGCGGGTTCGGACGGACACACGATCCGATTTGAGGCGGTTGGGACAGTCCGCGCACCGTGCCTTACGGGTTCGTGCAGATGGACGGACCGGTTCGCGGCGGCCGGGACTGCCTATGAACCATGCCGTGCGCGTTCGGGCCAACGGATAGTTCGGTTCGGGGCGAATGGCCATGCCCACCCACCGTGTCATTCATGTTCGGGCGTACAGATGGTTCGGTTCGGGGTGGATGGCCATGCCCGTGCACCGTGCCGTGCGAGTCCCGGTGGACGGACAGCCTAGGAACCGCCCGCACATCATGTCGTGCAAGTTCGGGCGGATAGACGATCCTGTTCGGGGCAGTCGGGACAGCCCGTGCACTGTGCCTTGCGGGTTTGGGCTGAAGGACGGACTGGTTCGGGGTGGCCGAGACTGCCTGCGCACCGTGCCGTGCGCGTTCGGGCGTGCGGACGGTTCGGTTCGGGGCGGATAGCCATGACCGCGCACCGTGCTGTGCAGGTTCGGGCGTACGGACGGTCCGGTGGGGGCAGATGGCACGGCCGAGGCTGCAGCGCACAATGCCGTATGGGTTCGAGCGTACGAACAGTCCAGTTTTGGGCCGATGGCACGGTCAAGACTGCTAGCGCACCGTTTCGTGTGGTTTCAGGTAGACTGACGACCCAGTTCGGGGCGGATGGCAGAGACGGTACTGCCCGCTCATCGTGCCATGCCGTATGGGCAGAACAACGGTCCGGGTCGGATCGGATCGGATCGCTCGGCCGAGAATGCCCGCGTATTGTGGCGCGCCAGTTCGGACGGAAGGATGGCCCGATTCAGGGCGGACGGGACAGCTCGCGCACAGTGCCGTGCCGGTTCGTGTGGGTGGACAGTCTGGTTCATGGCTGGACTGCCCGCGCACAATGCCGTGCGGGTTCGAGCAGATGTCGGTCTGGTTCGGGACGGATGGCTCAACCGGGACTGTCCTCGCACTGTACCGTGTGGGTTCGGTCGGACGGACGGTCCTGTTCGGTGCAGATATTACAGAATGGACTACCCGTACACAGTGCCATGCAGGCTCGGGCTGACGAACAGTCCGGTTGGGGGTAGTTTGGACTGCCCGCCCACCGCACCTTGCGGGTTTAGGCGGACGGACGGACCGGTTGGGGACAGATGGCCTGGTCGAGGCTGCCCGCGCACCGTGCCGTGCGGGATCCGATAGACGAGCGGTCTGATTCGGGGCGGTCGGGACTACCCGTGCACCGTGCCTTGCTCGTTCGAGCAGGCGAACGGTCGGTTTGGGGCGGATGGCACTGTTCGGCCATACGCACGGTCCCGTTCAGGGCGGATGGCACGGACTGGGCTGCCTATGCACAGTGCCATGCAGGTTCGAGTGTACGAACAGTCCGGTTCGGGACAGTCAGGACACCCGCGCACTGGGCCATGCGAGTACAGGCGGGCGGATGGACCGGTTCAGGGCGGATGGCATGGCCGGTGCTGCCTATGCACCATGCCGTGCGGGATCTGGCTGACGGACGGTCCGATTTGGGATGGTCGGGACTGCCCGCGCACCGTGCCTTGCCCGTTTGGGCAGTCAGACAGTCTGGTTCGGTGCGGATGGCACCGCCCAAGCACCGTTCCGTGCGAGTTCATCCGTACGCACGATCCGGTTCACGGCAGATGGCACGGAAAGGGCTTCCTGCGCACATTGCCGTGTGGGTCGGGCGTATGGAGGTCCGGTTTGGGGCCGATGGCCCGACCGGGACTACCTACGCACAGTACCGAGTGGGGTCGGGCAGACCGACGGCCTTATTCGGGGCAGATAGTATGGCCGGTACTGCCCGCTCACGTGTCATGCCGTATGTGCGGACCGATGGTCCTGTTCGGGGCCGATGGCATGGACGGGATTGCCCGCATACCGTGCCTGCCTATTCGGACGAACGGTCCAATTCGAGGCGGACGGGACAGCCCGCGCACTGTGCCTTGCCAGTTTGGGTTGTTGTGCTGTCCGGTTCGGGGCGGTCGGGACTGCCTGCACACCGTATCTTGTGGGTTCGGGCGGACGGACAGATCAGTTCGGAGCGGATGGCATGGCCGGGCTGCCCGCACACCGTGCTGTACAGGATCGAGCAGACGGACGGATCGGTTCGGGGCGGATGGCATGACCGGGCTGCTCACGCACTGGGTCGTGAGGGATCAGGCAGACGGACGGTCCGATTCAAGGCTATCGGGATAGCCCGCACACCGTGTCTTGCGGGTTCGTGCAGACGGACGGACCAGTTCGTGGCGGCCAGGACTGCCCGCTCACAGTGTCGTGCGCATTCGGGAGGACGGACTGTTCGGTTCGAGGCGGATGGCCATGCCCACGCACCGTGTTGTGCATGTTCGGGCATGCGGACGGTTCGGCTTCGATGGCCATGCCCTCGCACCGTGCTATGCGGATTCTGTGGACAGACGGCTCGGTTCGCGGCAGATTGCACAGCAGGAACCGCCCGCACACTGTGCCGTGTGGGTTCGGGCGGATGGATGGTCCTGTTCGGGGACGTCGGGACAGCCCGCGCACCGTGCCTTGCGGGTTTAGGCGGGCATATGGTTCGGTCCGGTCTAGTTACGGTGCCCAACTGCGCGCTAACCTAGAATCCGCAGAGGGTGTTGGTCGATTAAGACAGCAGGACGATGGTCATGGTAGTCGAAATCCGTTAAGGAGTGTGTAACAACTCACCTGCCAAATCAACTAGCCCCGAAAATGGAAGGCGCTTGAGCACGCGACCCACACCCGGCCATCAGGGCGATCGTCATGCCCCGATGAGTAGGAGGGCACGGCGGCCGCCACAAAACCCACGGCAGGAGCCCGGGCAGAGCGGCCATCAGTGCGGATCTTGGTAGCAGTAGCAAATATTCAATGAGAACTTTGAACGCCGAAGAGGGGAAAGGTTCCATATGAACAGCACTTGCACATGGGTTAGCCGATCCTAAGGGACAGGGGGAGCCCATCAGGCAGCACGCCGCCGCTCGAGCTCCGAAAGGGAATCGGTTAAAATTCCTGAGCCGGGACGTGGTAGCGGATGGCAACGTGAGTCTGGAGGCACCGGCAAGGGCCTCGGGAAGAATTATCTTTTCTGCTTAACAGCTCGCCCACCCTGGAAATTGCTCAGCCAGAGGTAGGGTCCAGCAGCGGAAGAGCACCGCACGTCACGCGGTGTCCGGTGCGCCTCTTGCGGCCCTTGAAAATTCGGAGGACTGAGTGCTGCACATGCCCGATCGTACTCATAACCGCATCAGGCGTCCAAGGTGAACAACCTCTGGCCAATGGAACAATGTTGGCAAGGGAAGATGGCAAAATGGATCCATAACTTCGGGAAAAGGATTGGCTCTGAGGGCTGGGCACGGGGGTTCCAACTCCGAATCCGTCGGCTCTCGGCAGACTGCTCGAGCCACACCCGTGGCGAGAGCGGGTCCTGCATGCTGGCCGGGGGACGGACTGGGAATGGCTCCCCCGGCCGTCGAACAGCCGACTCAGAACTAGTACGGACATGTGGAATCCGACTGTTTAATTAAAACAAAGCATTGCAATGGTCCCTGCGGATGATAACGCAATGTGATTTTTGCCCAGTGCTCTGAATGTCTAAGTGAAGAAATTCAACCGAGTGCGGGTAAACGGTGGGAGTAACTATGACTCTCTTAAGGTAGCCAAATGCCTCGTCATCTAATAGTGACAGGTATGAATGGATTAACGAGATTCCCACTGGCCCTGTCTACTATCCAGCGAAACCACAGCCAAGGGAATGGGCTTGGCAGAATCAGCGGGGAAGAAGACCCTGTTGAGCTTGACTCTATTCCAACTTTGTAAAATGACTTGAGAGGTGTAGGATAAGTGGGAACCGGTTTGCCCAGTGAAAGTTAAATACCACTACATTTAACGTTATTTTACTTAATCCGTGAGACGGAGGAGGGCCCAGCCCCTCTTTTTGGCTCCAAGGACTCTCTACGCGGGACGATCTAGGCGGAACACATTGTCAAGTGGGGAGTTTGGCTGGGGCGGTAGATCTGTTAAAAGATAACACAGGTTTTAAGATGAGCTCAACGAGAATAGAAATCTCGTGTGGAACAAAAGGGTAAAAGCTCATTTGATTCTGATTTCCAGTACAAATACAAACCATGAAAGCGTGGCCGATCGATCCTTTAGAGCTTCATAATTTGAAGCTGGAGGTGTCAAAAAAATTACCACAGGGATAACTGTTTTGTGGCAGCCAGGCGTTCGTAGCGACATTGCTTTTTGATCCTTCGATGTCAGCTCTTCCTGTCATTGTGAAGCAGAATTCACCAAGTGTTGGATTGTTCACCAACCAATAGGGAATATGAGCTGGGTTTAGACTGTCGTTAGACAGGTTAGTTTTACCCTACTGATGACTGTGCCGCGATAGTAAATCAACCTAGTACACAAGGAACCGTTGATTCACACAATTGGTCATCGCACTTGGGTGAAAAGCCAGTGGCGCGAAGCTACCATGTGCCGGATTATGACTGAATGCCTCTAAGTCAGAATCCAGGCTAGAGAAGCGGCGCCAGCGCACGCCGACTGCCTCTCGACCCACAGTCGTGGCGCTTGCGTCCCCACGGGTAATGTCAAAGGCCACGGCCCACGTGGCGGACATTATGCTGGCCCCCTTGGAGCGAAATTCCAAACGGTCGGCAGGCTGAATCGTTCGCAGATGACTTAAATACGCAACGGGGCATTGTAATTGGCAGAGTGGCCTTGCTGCCACGATCCACTGAGATCCAACCCCTCGTCGCATAGATTCGTCCCTCCCCCATCTCATCCCCTCTGCAGCCCGTGAGCTTCGAGGGGTTGCACAAAAAGCTCGGACATTTTTTGTTACGCTCTTCCGCACCAGGGACTTTGGTGGCGGCGCTCGCATCCCCCCCGGCCAGAGCACAGGTCTATTCAGGGCCACTGCATCGCTCACATTCGTTGTCCCACCCACACACATTGGGGGTTCTGTGCCAGTGCCATGTCCGGTTCGGCACACCTGCCATGGCCGGAACAGCTCGCGAACTGCACTGTATAGGTTCCGGTCCAGCGACAAGGTGGTTCGTGGTGTCTGGCATGGCATGGACGTTCCGAATGCCCTAAAAGGCCGAGCGCCAAGGGGATGCCAAAAAAACTCGGACGGATTCTGTTTCGCCCTCTCGCACCGTGTCGTGCGGGTTTAGGCGAACGGATCGGACGGTTCTGGGGCAACGGGGACTGCCCACTCAACGTGCCGTGTGGGTTATGGCTGACGGACGATCCGGTTTGGGCAGTTGGACGGACCGGCTCGGGGTGGCCACGACTGCCCGCGCATCGTGTCGTGCGGGTTCTGGCGGACGGACGACCCGATTAGGGGCAGATGGCCATGCCCGCAGACCATGCCGTGCAAGCTCGGGCACACGGATAGTTCGGTTCGGGGCTGATGGCCATGCCCGAGCCCCGTGCTGTGCAAGTTCTGGTAGACAGACAGCCCGGTTCGGGGTGGATGGCACGACCGAAACCGCGCGCGCACCGTACCGTACGGGTTAGGGCGGATGGACGGTCTGGTTCGGGGTGGTCGGGACTTCCAACGCACCATGCCATGCGCGTTCGGGCGGACGAACGTACCAATTATCGGTGGCGGGGTCTGCACGCGCACCGTGCCATGCAGAACCGGATGGTTTGGTTCAGGACAGTCGGGACTGCCCGCGCACTGCGCCTTGCAAGTTTGGGCGGACAGACGGACTGATTCGGGGCGACCGGAACTGCCCACGCATCGCGTCATCTGCGTTCAGGCGGACGGACAGACCTGTTCAGGGCCGCCGAGACTGCCCGTGCGCCATGTCGTGCAGTTCGGACGTATGGACAGACTGGTTCGGGGCAGCCGGGACCTCCCGTAAACCATGCCGCACGTTCGGGAGGACAGATGGTTCGGTTTGGGGCAGATGGCCATGCCCGTGCACCGTGCTGTGCAGGTTCGAGCATACGGACGGTTCGGTTCGGGGCCGATTGCCATGCCCGTTCACCCTGCCGTGCGGGCTCCGTCCGATGGACGACCCGATTCGGTGAAGAAGGCACGGCATGAACTGCCAACACACCGTGCCATGCGGGTTCGGGTGGACGAACGGCCGGGTTCGGGGAGGTCGGGACAGCCCGCGCACCGTGCCTTGCGGGCGGGCGGTTGGACGGACCAGTTCGGGGCGGCCTGGACTGCCCGCACAGCTTGCCGTGCAAGTTTGGGTGGACGGACGGTTTGGTTCGATGCGAATGGCCATTCCCACGCACCGTGCCCTGCAGGATAGGGCATACGGATGGTTCGGTTCGGGTGGATGGCCATGCCCACACATTGTGCTGTGAGTGTTTCGGCGGACATAGAGCCTGATTCGGGGCGGATGTCACGGGCGGGACTGCCCGCGCACCGTGCCGTGCGGGTTTGGGTAGATGAACGGTCCGGTTTAAGGCGGTCGGGACTGCACGCGTATCGTACCGTGCGCGTTCAGGCAGACGAACGGACCTGTTCAAGGCAGCTGGGACGGAGCAGTTCGGGGCGGCCGGGACTGCCCGAGCACCGTTTCGTGCTCGTTCAGGCGGATGGACGGACCTGTTCAGGGCGGTCGGGACTGCACGTGCACCATGCCATGCAGGTTCAAGCATACAAATGGACCGGTTTGGGGGGGCCGAGACTGCCCGTGCACCGTGCCTTTCGGGTTTGTTTAGACGAACGGACTGGTTCGGGGCATCCAGGACTGCCCACGCGCCATGCCGTGCACGTTCGGGCGGACGGATCGTTTGGTTTGGGGTAGATGGCCATGCCCGCACACCGAGTTGTGCAAGTTCGGGCATACGGACGGTTCGGTTCAGGGCGGATGGCATGGCCGGGACTGCCCGAGCACCGTGCCGTGCGGGTTGGACAGATGGACGGTTCGGTTCGGGGCGGCCGGGACTGCCCAATCACCATGCCTTGCGTGTTCGAGCAGACGGACGGACCTGTTCGGTTCAGGGCATACGGACGGTTCGATTCAGGGCGTACGGACGGTTCAGTTTAGGGCGTACGGACGGTGTAGGTTTCAGCTGACAGATGATCCAGTTCAGAGTGTACGGATGGTTCGGTTCAGGACTGATGGCCATGCCCGCGCACCATGCTGTGCGAGTTCCAGCGGACGGACTTCCCGGTTCTGGGCGGATGGCACGGCAGGAATCGCCCGCACAGCATGCCGTGCGGTTTCGGGTGGACGGACGGTCCGGTTCGGGGCGGCCAGGACAGCCCGCGCACCGTACCTAGCGAGTTAAGATAGTCAGACATACCAGTTCGGGACTGTTGGGACTGCCCACGCACCCTGCCTTGAGTGTTCGGGCAGACGGACTGATAAGTATCATATATTGTATGTTTCCTCTCATACTTTATCTTTTTTTATATATAAATAAATACTACTCGGTTATTTTTAGTATCTTTTTTAGGTAATTCGACTCGTACAAGGAGATGACAAGAAATCAATATTGGAGTAGGAAATCAGAGTCCAAAAAGTTTCTAAAATGAGCAAAACTACGAGACTACGATGTTGCAGAGACTCAACGTCAAATACGGTCAAGGAAATATAATGTACAGGACACGAGACGCACGTGGAAGAAAGGTCAATTGCTTTAATCGAAATAAAACTGCTATTTAGCGGTTTTGACCGCCATTTAACGACCAATTGTGGGCTCCACACGCTGATTTTTCTCCTATCGCTTCGATGTAATTTTGTGGTTTTTTAGTTCTGCTAGAATTAGGTTTTGATTTTCGAAGCCCATATATTGGCCGTATCTTTGTATTCTAGGTTTTATGCAGTAGTTAATGTAGATTAGGATTTAGTTTGTACTCATCTTTCATTAATAAAATTAGGATTTTGCTGAAGGGGTGGCGGCCACAATACCGTGCTACAGAGGTAAACCATTGTTTTCTAATCTTTATTTGCTTTTTAGATAGATTTAATTGCTTTCTAGTATAGATTTATTTGCTTTCTAGATTAGATTTAATTGCTTTCTAGAATCATGAGTAGCTAATTAGTTTAGCTCTAGGATGTAGATGAAGTTAGGATCCATCATGTAATTGCTCTCTAGTATTTTCTTCTTATATAAAAATAATAAAGACATGATACTTCTATAAAAAGTTCAAAATACAAGAACTCGAAGATTCAGACTTTGATAGGTTATACTTGAATTAGGTTTCTTGATAGCCTATGCTTAGTTAGGATTTGGGGTTGTTGATTTTATATTTTTCATTGAATTATCTAAATATTTAGTTTGTTTTTATGAAAAGTAGTATTTTTGATGAGTTATACTTGCACACCACTTGATAGCTCATGCTCAGGGCACTTTAAATAAAGATTAAACTAAAAAGATCAAATTTTTATGAGAGAAGAAGATAATAGAGTAAGAACATGGTTGGAAACTAGTGGATTCTAGATCCTAGGCTAATTAGAACAACCAAACTTCAGCTTAAAATTCTTTGTTAATCCGTTAGACTATAGAATTAGTAAGAATCGCAAAACACCTTAGATCTCTATGAGACGACCTGTACAGCGCTACAACTGACACTGTGCACTTGCAGTAAATTATCACATCACGGACGGATGGGTTCGGGGCGGCCAGGACTGCTCGCGCACCGTGTCATACGCGTTCGGGCAGACGGACGGACCTGTTTTGGGCAGCTAGGACTGCCCGCACACAGTGCCGTGCAGGTTCGGGTGTACGGACGGATCCGTTCGGAGGGGATGGCCATGCCCGCGCACCATGCCTTGTTGGTTCGTGCAGACAGACGGACCGGTTCTGGGTGGCCGGGACTGCGCGCGCACCATGTCGTGCACGTTCGAGCGAGCGGATGGTTCGGTTTGGGGCGGATGGCCATGCCTGCGCACTATGCCATGCAGGTTTGGGCATACAGACGATTCTGTTCGGGGTGGATGGCCATGCCCGTGCACCCTGCCGTGCGGACGACTGAGCTCGGGGCGGATGGCACGGCAGGAACCGCCTGCACACCATGCCGTGCGGGTTCGGACGGACGGACGATCAGGTTCGGGGCTGTCGGGACAGCCCGCGCACCGTGCCTTGCCGGTTCGGGCGGTCAGACAGACCGGTTCCATGCCTGCGCATCGTGCCACATGCAGGTTCGGGCATACGTAAAGTTCGGTTCAGGGCCAATGGCCATGCCCGCGCACCGTGCCTTGAGGGTTCTGGCGAACGGATGGCCCGGTTTGGGGCGGATGGCATGGCCTGGACCACCCACGCACCTTGCCGTGCGGGTTCGGGCGGACGGACGGTCCGATTCGGGGCGGTCAGGACTACCCACTCAATGTGCCGTGCGCGTTCGAGCTGACGGACGGACCTATTTGGGGCGGTCGGGACTGCCCATGCACCATGCCTTGCGTGTTCAGGCGGATAGACAGACCGGTTCGGGGCGGCCAGGACTACCCGTGCACCGTGCCGTGCACGTTCAAGCAGACGGACGGACCTGTTTGGAGCGGCCGGGACGTCTTGTGGACTGTATCGTGTTGGTTTGGGTGTACGGACGGATCGGTTCGGAGCGGTCGGGACTTACTGTGCATCGTGCCTAGCGGGTTAACAGTGTGTTGAGCACACATGGAATAGATTTTGCAGATACAGGAAGACAAAAAGGATTGGAGAAGCCTCAGAAGTGTGCGAAGAAACCAGAGACTCAAACTCTCTGGTTGGACCGCCACGTAGCGGTAAAAACCACTATTTAGCGGCTCTTTAGGTACATCCCGAGCCCAAGTTTCCTCCTTTTCTATTATTTGTTTTCCTGGTTCTGTAAAAAAATTCAAACAAAATAAATCAATCTTTTTTTATTCCTTTTCCATCTCTCTCCCTCTCCACCTTTTTCAAAAAAAAATTAAAAAAAAAATTCAAAATCAAACTGGTTGCTATCATTGTCGTGATCCATATCATAATTATTATCAGTGCCCATAGATAGGAAGTTCAATAGGACTAGGTCATGATCAAATTCACAACACATATGATGAACCTACGAGCGTTCTTATACACAAAATTACAATTATGAATGGATGAATAATTCTAATAATCAAGATCCATACCAAGAGAGTCCTCCATCTGATCCTTTCTTTATGGGCTATTCATCTTCATGTTCTATATTTAATCATTAACAAGATATTGAATTGAACATGTTAGATGAAAGATTAAAAAGATTAGAAGAAAAATATGCATATCATTAGAATCTACCTCCGACCACTTCATATCTGTCATCAAATATGTACATGGATCCATCATATCATTCTTCAAATTTCACTCATGATCTCGAGATGCAATTATTTGAGAAAAATAAGGAAAATTATGATCATGAGTCTGAGGAACGAAGACTAGAATAGAGGAAGATATGAAAGCTTTACTAAAACTATCATCTCAAAAATCATTCTCTCAAATTGAATCTTGTATGGAAGATCTTCTCAAAGCGATTTCTCAAGCTAAACTTTTTGGAGATCAACCATCTAGTAGTTTGAACATATCTAACTCCAACGAGCAATTACTCCTGTCATCTTCTGAAGTAGATATGATTCAAAATGAATTAAATAGTTTTGAGCATGATGAGTCTATAATTCAACATTGTAATCAACCTATTTTAGACCATTGTGAAAATAATTATGACAAAATTAGTGATAAAGAAAATATTTTGCTTGATGATTTATCTCATGGTGAGTTTGCTAGTGACACATTATCATTTGATTCTTTTGATGGAAATTGTGAAGAAATTTGTGAAGAACAATTTTTATCTCTTCATAATAACTTGACTAATGATAAGTCCACTAGTATGGCATTTTCCTTTGAGAATTTTTATGACAAGTTTAAAGAAAATTTGCATGACGAGCCAAAAACATTAGAAGAATGGAAAGAACCTCAAAAAGAAGAGATCATGATACCTGATGATTTTAAACCAAAATCGAGCTCATGATTCCACAACACTAAAGTGAGTATGTTATTTCACAAGTTGATAAAACTAAAATACTTACTAATATAAAAGATGGTCATAGATGGAATATGAATGACGGTAAAGGTACGCTTTCCAACTTCAAAATTTTATTATTGAATGAAAAAAGAAAGGTAGAAATAAATTGAGAAAAATAAAAAATAAGATGGAGAGATTAAATGCAAAATTGACAAAAAGGCTAAGTTCATCCATATCAAAACATAAAAGAACACCTTGTGAGAGTGGAAAGCGATCAAGAGGTTGTAACCGTTTGAATTTTCTAATAAGTGTAAAATATTTGTATAATAGTTTTTTTTTTTTACCACCCATGGTTTGTGTATGAGGACATATATGAGTCTAGGTGTGGGGGAATGGGTTAGGATATTTTTTTCATATTTTTCTAGGATTTTTAATTTTTTTTTTTAGAATCTTTATATTTTTTTAGATTTTTGGGTTTCTTTATTTTACACTTTGGGTAGTTTTTAGGGTAACTAACTGAGAAAAAATAAAAAAAACTGAAAATTTTTTTAAAAAATGAAAAGAAAAATACATAAAAAAATTATGTATTTTTATCAATAGATCAAACTACTTACAGATAAAAGAACAAATTTAGATTTGAAATTGGATAGGAGAGTAGATTGGATGATACACTTTGAATTTTATGAAAAAGATCAAAATCCGAAAAATAAATATCACTAACAGTAGTTTTGAGACAATTACACATATATTTTTCACTTCACAATAGTTTTTTAGGTTAAGGACAAAGATGATAACGATTGAGTAAGTTTTCTCTCTCTAAACAAAAAAAGAGAAAAAAAATAGAAAAAAAGGAAAAAAAAGTGAGAATAAAATAATGGGGTGCGCCTGGTATTAAGGCAATAGCCTCAAGAGTGAAAAAAGAGTATGATCTAAGTAATCGGGTATTTTGCGCCTAAGTAAGCGTAAATATTCGCATGAAAGGTGAAATATTCTAAAAAAAGAAAAAGAAAAGAGTATGAACCGAGTAATCGGGTATGTTGCGCCTAAGCAAGCGTGAATATTTGCATGAAAGGTGAAATATTCTTAAAAAAATAAAATAAAATAAAATAAAGAAAAAAAGGAAAAAAAATTATGAGAGAGGAGATGAATCATGAGTTAGAGTTGGAGTCCAAAGCCAAAGTAGACTATCACACGTGCACGTAGATATATAGGAGCCAATGGATTATCTGTTAGTGGGTATTGAAAGATAGGATTTAAATTTTCTGATTAAAATGATTAGTGTATCTGATATGACGCTCGATTTGAGAATTGATAATCTAAATGCGTTCTTGAGTTTGTATATTAGTGAGATTAATTGATGAAAATATCATAAAAAAAGATTTTTCTTTCCTTTGTATAAAATTTCTATTTTTCTTGATTTTCGATTATCCTTATTTTTCTTTTCTTTATTCCTTAATCTATTTTCTTCTTGAATTTTGTGGGTATATTCACTGCAAACCCTCACGAGACACAAGTCGTCCACTAGGGTAACCTAGGGGTTTAAAGACTTATTGCACGTGCTAAGTGCAATCACGATTCCTGCGAAAGTGAGTTAGGATTTTTACTTTTCTTTTTAGGTTTAGGTTTTGCTCGAGGACTAGCAAAAGATAGGTGTGGGGGTGTGATAAGTATCATATATTGTATTTTTCCTTTAATACTTTATCTATTTTTATATATAAATAAATGCTACTCGGGTATTTTTAGTGTCTGTTTCAGGTAATTCGATTATTACAAGGAGATGGAAAGAAATCAATGTTGGAGTAGGAAATCAAAGTCCGAAAATTTTCTAAAGTGAGCAAAATTACGAGACTACGATGTTGCAGAGACTCAAAGTCAACTACAGTTAAGGAAATATAATGTACAAAAAACAGGACACACGTAGAAGAAACTTCAATTGATTTACTTGAAATAAAACCGCTATTTAGAGGTGTTTACTACCATTTAGCGGCTAATTGTGGGCCCCACATGCTGAATTTTCTCCCGTGGCTTCGATGTAGTTTTTTGCTTTTCCAGTTCTGCTAAATTAGGGTTTGATTTCCGAAGCCTATATATTGGACGTATCCTTGTATTCTAGGTTTTATGCAGTAGTTAATGTAGATTATGATTTAGTTTGTACTCGTCTTTCATTAATAAAATTAGGGTTTTGCCGAAGGGGTGGTGGCCACAATACCGTGCTCCAGAGGTAAGCCATTGTTTTCTAATCTTTATTTGCTTTTTAGATAGATTTAATTGCTTTCTAGTATAGATTTATTTACTTTCTAGATTAGATTTAATTGCTTTCTAGAATCATGAGTAGCTAATTAGTTTAGCTCTAGGATGTAGATGAATCTAGGATCCATCATGTAATTGCTCTATAGTATTTTCTTATTAAATAAAAATAATAAAGACATGATTCTTCTATAAAAAGTTTAAAATACAAGAACTTGAAGATTAAAACTTTGATAGGTTATACTTGAATTAGGTTTCTTGATAGCGTATGCTTAGTTAGGGTTTGGAGTTGTTGATTTTATCTTTTTCATTGAATTATCTAAAGATTTAGTTTGTTTTCATGAAAAGTAATATCTTTGATGAGTTATACTTGCACACCACTTGATAGCTCATGCTTAGGGCACTTTAAATAAAGATTAAACTAAAAAGATCAAATTTTTATGAGAGAAGAAGATAATAGAAGTAAGAACATGGTTGGAAACTAGTGGATTCTAGATCCTAGGCTAATTAGAATAACCAAACTTCAACCTAAAATTCTTTGTTAATCCGTTAGACTATAGAATTAGTAAGAATCGCAAAACACCTTAGATCTCTGTGGGACGAACTGTACAGCGCTACAACTGACACTGTGCGCTTGCAGTAAATTATCACATCACAGACGGATGGGTTTGGGGCGGCCGGGACTGCTCGCGCACCGTGTCGTACGCGTTTGGGCAGACGAACGGATATGTTTGGGGCAGCCAGGACTGCCCGCGCACAGTGCCGTGCAGGTTTGGGTGTATGGATGGATCGGTTCGGGACGGATGGGCATGCCCGCGCATCGTGCCTTGCAGGTTCGTGCAGATAGACGGACCGGTCGGGGCTACTGGGACTGCCCGCTCACCATGCCTTGCGCGTTCGGGCGAGCGGATGGTTCGGTTTGGGGCGGTCCGCACTGTGCCATTCAGGTTCGGGCATACGGACGATTCCATTCGGGGTGGATGGCCATGCCCGTGCACCCTGGCATGCAGACGGCTGGGCTCGGGGCGGATGGCACGACAGGAACCGCCTGCACACCATGCCGTGCAGGCTCGGGCGGACGGACGATCAGGTTCGGGGCTGTCGGGACAGCCCGCGCACCGTGCCTTGCGGGTTCGGGCGGTTGGACAGACCGATTCCATGCCTGCGCATCGTGCCATGCAGGTTCGGGCATACGTACGGTTCGGTTTGGGGCCGATGGCCATGCCCGCGCACCGTACCTTGAGGTTTCTGGCGAACAGATGGCCCGGTTCGGGGCGGTTGGCACGTCCTGGACTGCTCGCACACCTTGCCGTGAGCGAACGGACGGTCCGACTCGGGGCGGTTAGGACTATCCGCGTAATGCACTGTGCGCGTTCGAGCTGACGGACGGACCTATTCAGGGCGGTCGGGACTGCCCACGCACCATGCCTTGCGTGTTTGGGCAGATGGACGAACCGGTTCGGGGCGGCCAGGACTGCCCATGCACCGTGCCGTGTGCGTTCAGGAAGACGGAGGGATCTGTTTACAGCGGCCGGGACGTCTTGTGCATCGTGTCGTGTTGGTTTGGGCGTACGGACGGACCGGTTCGGAGCGACCGGGACTTACCGTGCACCGTGCCTAGCGGGTTCGTGCAGACAGACGGACCGGTTCAAGGCGGCCGAGACTACCCGCGCACCGTGCCGTGCGCATTTTGGTGAGAAAAGTTACCACAGGGATAACTAGCTTGTGGCAGCCAAGCGTTCATAGCGACATTGCTTTTTGATCCTTCGATGTCGGTTCTTCCTATCATTGTGAAGCAGAATTCACCAAGTGTTGGATTGTTCACCCACCAATAGGGAACGTGAGCTGGGTTTAGACCGTCGATAGACAGGTTAGTTTTACCCTACTTATGACTGCATCGCGATAGTAATTCAACCTAGTACGAGAGAAACTGTTGATTCACACAATTGGTCATCGCGCTTGGTTGAAAAGCCAGTGGGGCGAGGCTACCATGTGCCAGATTATGACTGAACGCCTCAAAGTTAATCCAGGCTAAAGAAGCGGCGCCAGCGCCCGCCGCCCGTCGACTGCCTCCCGACCCACAGTAGGTGCGCTTGCACCCCCACGGCCACATGTCGAAGGCCACTGCCCACGCGGCGGACACGCTGCGAGGCCCCCTTGGAGCGAATTCCAAATGGTCGGCAGGCTGAATCCTCGGTATACGACTAAAATATGCGACGGGGCATTGTAATTTGCAGAGTGGCCTTGCTGCCACGATCCACTGAGATCCAGTCCTCGTCCCACATATTCGTCCCTCCCCCAGCGCATCCCCTCTGCGGCCCGCGAGCCTCGAGGGTTTGCACATAAAACTCGGACAGATTTTGTTTCGCTCTTTCGCACCGAGGACTTGGGTAGCAGCGCTCGCACCCCGCCCGGCCAGAGCGCAGGGCTGTTCAGGGCCACTGCATCGCTCACATTCGCTATCCCACCCGCTGGTAGAGGGGGTTCCGTGCCAATCCAGGTCCAGTTCGGGGAGCTTGGCATCGTCGGAACAGCTCGCGCACTGCACTGTATAGCTTCTGATCCAGCGATAAGGTGGTTCGCGGTGTCTGGCATGACAAGGACGTCTCGATGCCCCGAAAGGCCGAGTGCCAAGGGGATGCCGAAAAAAGGGGACTGCCCACTCAATGAGCCATGTGGGTTATGGCTGACGGACGGTTCGGGCGGTAGGACGGACCGATTCAGGGCATCCGGGACTGCTCGCACAACGTGCCGTGTGTGTTCAGGCAGACGGACGGTTCTGTTTCGGGGGATGGCCGTGCCGCGGATCGTGTCGTGCATGTTCGGGCATACGAACGGTTCGGTTCGGGGCCGATGGCCATGCCTGCACACCATGCTGTGCGAGTTCTGCTAGACGGACGACCCAGTTCGGGGCAGATGGCATGGCCGGGATCGCCCGCGCATCGTGTCATGCAGGTATAGGCGGACGGACGGTCCGGTTCGGGGAGGTCGGGCCTGCCCGCGCACCATGTCGTGCCCATTCGGGCGGACGGACAGACCTCATCGGGTTGGTCGGGACTGCCCACGCAACGTACCATGCAGGTTCGGGCGGACGGATGGTCTAGTTCGGGACGGTCGGGACAGCCCGCACACCGTGCCTTGTGTGTTTGGGCAGACAGACGGATCAGTTCGAGGTGGCCGGGACTGCCCATGCACCGTGCCGTGTGCATTCGTGCAGACAGACGGACGTGTTCGGGGCGGCCGGAACTGCTTGCGCACCATGCCTTGTAGGTTCGTGCAGACGGACAGACTGGTTCGTCGCGGTCGAGACTGCCCGCGCACCGTGCCTTGCAGGTTCGTGCAAACGGACGAACCGGTTCGGGGCGACCGGGACTGCCAAGTCCTATGTGTTCGGGCAGACGGAAGGTTCGGTTCTTAGTGGATGGCCATGCCCCCGCACCATGTTGTGCAAGTTTTGGCGTACAGATGGTTTGGTTCAAGGCAGATGACCATTCTCGCGCACCCAACCGTGTGGGATCTAGTAGGCAGACAGCCCGGCCTAGGGCGATTGGTACAACCGGAATCACTCGCACAACGTGCCGTGCAGGTTCGGGCGGACAAACAGTCCAGTTCAGGGCGGTTGGGATAGCTTGCGCACCGTGCCTTGCGGGTTCGGGAGGTCGGATGGATCGGTTCGGGGCGATCGGGACTGCCCACGCATCGTGCCTTGCGGGTTCGGGCGGACAGATGGTTCTGTTCGAGGCGGATGGCTATGCCCGTGTACCGTGCCGTGCAGGTTCTGGCATACGGATGGTTCGATTTGGGGCTGATGGCCATGCCCGTGCACCGTGCCGTGCGTGTTCCGGTGGACGGACGGCCCAGTTGGGGGCGGATGGCATGGTCGGGGCCGCCCGCGCACCGTACTGTGCGGGTTCGGGCCGACGGACGATCAGTTCAAGGCGGTCGGGACTGCCTGCACACCATGCGTGCGCATTCGGGCGGACGGACGGACCTGATCGGGGTGGCCGAGACTGCCCGCGCACTGTACCGTACGCATTGGGCGGATGGGCGGACCTAGTTCGGGCGGCCGAGACTTCACGCGCACCGTGCCATGCAGGTTTGGGCATACGGACGGACTGGTTCGAGGTGGCCGGGACTGCCCGAGCACTGTGTCTTGCCGGTTCGTGCAAAAGGACGGGCCGATTCAGGGCGGCCGGGACTTCCTGCGCTCCATGCCGTACGCATTCGGGAAGACAGACGGTCTGGTTTGGGGCGATCAGGACTGCCCACGCATAGTGCCGTACGGGTTCGGGCGAACGGATGGTCTAGTTCGTGGTGGATGGCCATGCCCGTGCACCATGCCGTGCGGGTTCCGACGGATGGACAGCCTGGTTCGATGTGGATGGCATGGTTCGAACCGCCTGCACAACGTGCCCTGCGGGTTCTTGCGGACGGATGGTTCGGTTCGGGGCGGTCGGGACTGCCTACACACCGTACCGTGCATGTTCCGGTGGACGAATGGCCCGGTTCAGGGAAGATGGCACGGCTGGGACCGCCAGCGCACCGTGCCGTGCGTGTTCGGGCAAACGGACGATTCGGTTCGGGGCTGCCGGGACTGCCTGTGCACAGTGCCGTATGGGTTCGAGCGTACAGATAGTCCGGTTTGGGGCTGATGGCATGGCCTGGACTGCCAGCACACCGTTCCGTAATGATGGCATGGACGGTATTGCCCGCTCACCGTGTCGTGCCGTATGGGCAGACCAATGGTCCAGTTCGGGTTGAATGGCTCGATCGGGAATGCCCGCATACCGTGCCGTGCCGGTTCGGATGGGCGGATGGCCTGGTTCGGGGCAGGCGGGACAGCCTGCGCACCATGCTTGCCGGTTCGTGTGGGCAGATGGTCCCGTTCATGGCGGGATTGCCCCCGCACAGTGCCGTGTGGGTTCAGTCGGATGGACGGTCCTGTTCAGTGCGGATATTAGGGAATGGACCGCCCGTGCATAGTGCCATGCGGTTTGGGCGAACGGACGTTCCGGTTTGGGGCGGTTGGACGGTCCGTTCACCGTGCCTTGCAGGTTTAAGCAGTCAGTCGGGACTGCCCGCGCACCGTGCCTTGCGGGTTCGGGCCAACGGATGGACCAGTTGGTAGTGGAGGGCGTGGCCGGGGCTGCACCATGCCGTGCAGTCGGACGGTCTGATTCGAGGCAGTCAGGACAGCCCGCACACCGTGCCTTGCGCGTTCGTGTAGGCGAACGGTCTGATTCGGGCACGGCCTGCACACCGTGCCGTGCGGGTTCGGCCGTACGCACGGTCCGATTCGGGGCAGATGGCACGGCCTGCACACCATACCGTGCGGATACGACCATACGCATGGTCCGGTTTGGGGCAGATGGCACGGACGGGGTTGCCCACGCACATTGCCGTACAGGTTCGGGCGTACGGACGGTCCGATTCGGGGCCGATGGCCTGACCGGGACTGCCTGCGCACAGTGACGAGTGGGGTCGGGCAGACCGACGGCCATGTTCTGGGCGGATGGCACCGCCGGTACTGCCCACTCACCGTGCCGTGCCGTATGTACGAAACAACGGCCCTGTTCAGGGTGGATGGCATGGACGGGACCGCCTGCATACTGTGCCGTGCCGATTCGGATGGATGGGCGATCCAGTTTGGGGCTGACAGGATAGGCCGCGCACCGTACCGTGCTGGTCAGGCAGACAAATGGTCCGGTTTGGGGCATTCTAGATGGCCCGTGCAACGTGCCTTGCCCGTTCGGGCTGTCGGATGGTCCGGTTCGGGGCGGCCGGGACTGCCCACGCACCGTGTCTTGTGGGTTCGGGTAGATGGATGGATCGTTCTAGGGCGGATGGCATGGCCAGGGCTGCCCGCGCACCGTTGGGCGGACGGTCCGGATTCGGGCGGAGGCCACTATTTGCAGACCGTGCTGTGTGGGTTCGGCCATACGCACGGTCCGATTGGGGGTGGATGGCACAGACGTGGCTACTCGCGCACAGTGCCGTGCAGGTTCGGGCGAACGAACAGTCCAGTTCGAGCGGTCGGGACTGCCCGTGCACTGTGCGTTATGGGTTCGGATGGACGGACAGACCGATTCGAGGCAGATGTATGGCAAGGGGCTACCCGCGTACGTTCCGTGTTTGTTCGGGCAGATTTGGGCGGATGGCTAATGACAGGGTTTGGGGCCGCCCATGCACTGTGCCGTGCGGGTTTGGGCGGACGTACTTTCCGGTTCTGGCTGAATGGCAAGGTCGGGGCTACCCTCGCACTGTGCCGTGAGGGCTCGGGCGTACGGACAGTGTATTTCGGGGGCGGATGGCAAGGCTGGGACCGCCCGCGCATCGTGCCGTGCAGGTTCGAGTTGACGGACGGTCTGATTCGGGGCGGATGGCACGGCCGCGGCTGCTCGCGCACCATACTGCGAGGGTTCGAGCGGATGGACGGTTTGCGTTTTAGGTGGATGGCGCGCACAGTGCCGTGCGGGTTCAGGCTGACGGACGGTCCGGTTTTGGGTGGCCGGGACAGCCCATGGACCGTGCCTTGTAGGTTCGGACGAACGAACGGACCGGTTCGGGGAGGCCGGGACTGCCCGCTCATCGTGTCGTGCCGTGCCGGTTCAGATGGACGGATTGCTCGGTTTGGGTCAGGCGGGACTGCCCATGCACATGCCCTTGCTGGTTTTGGCGGACGGACTGTCCGATTTGGGGTGGTTGGGACGGTCTGTGCACCGTGCCTCGTGGGTTCGGGCGGTCGGACGGTTCGGTTCGCGGTGGTCGGGATCGTCCACGCATCGTGCCTTATGGGTTCTGGTGGACAGACGGACCGATTCGGGGTGGATGGCACTGTCTGCACACCGTGTCGTGTGGGTTCGGCTGTATGCACGGTCCAGTTCAAGGCGGATGGCACAGACGGGGCTGCCCGCGCACCGTGCCGTGAGTGATCTGGCTGACGGACAGTCCGGTTTGGGGCGGATGGCACTGTCCGCACACCGTGCCGTGTGGGTTCGGCTGTACGCACGGTCCGATTCGAGGCGGATGGCACGGACGGGGCTGCCTGCGCGAAGTGCTGTGCAGGTTCGGGCAAACAGACGGTCCAGTTTGGGGCAGTGGGGACTTCCCGCGTAGAGTGCCTTGCGGGTTCGGATGGACGGACTGACCGATTCGAGGCGGATGGTATGGAAAGGGGCTGCCCGCGCGCGTGTCGTTCGTGTTCGGGCGGATGGACGGTCCGATTAGAGGCGGACGGTCTGGTTAGGGATGGATGGCCCGGTCGGCGTGCCTGCTCATCGTGCTGTGACGGACGGTCCGGTTCGGGGCGGATGGCATGGCCGGCACTGCCCGTGCACCGTGCCGTTCGGGTTCAAGCTGATAGATGGTCCGGTTCTGGGCAGCCAAGACTGCCCGTGCACCGTGTCATGCGCATTCAAGCAGATAGACGGTTCGGTTCGGGGCGGATGGTCACGCCCGCGCGCCGTGCCATGCATGTTCTGGCGGATAGACGACCCAGTTCGCGGCGGATTGCAAGATAGGAACCGCCTGCACACCGTGCCGTGCGAGTTCGGGCGGACGGATGGTCCGGTTTGGGGCGGTCAGGACAGCCCACGCGCTGTGCTTTGCGGGTTCCGGCCAGCGTACGGTTCCATCCGGTCCGGTTACGGTGCCTAATTGCGCGCTAACCTAGAACCCCCAAAGGGTGTTGGTCGATTAAGACAGCCAGATGGTGGTCATGGAAGTCAAAATCCGCTAAGGAGTGTGTAACATCACACCTGCCGAATCAACTAGCCCCGAAAATGGAAGGTGCTTAACCGTGCGACCCACACCCCGCCATCGGGGCAATCGTCATGCCCCGATGAGTAGGAGGGTGCAGCGGCCACTGCAAAACTCGGGGCGCGAGCCTTGGCAAAGCGAACATCGGCGCGGATCTTTGTGGTATTAGCAAATTTTCAAATGAGAACTTTGAAGGCCGAAGAGGGGAAAGGTTCCATGTGAACGGCACTTGCACATGGGTTAGCCGATCCTAAGTGATGGGGGAAGCCGGCCAAAAAGTGTGTCACCACGCGAGCTCTGAAAGTGAATTGGGTTAAAATTCTCAAGCCGGGATGTGGCGGCGGACGACAATGTTAGGGAGTCTGGAGACGTCGGCGGGGGCCTCGAGAAGAGTTATCTTCTCTGCTTGGTAGCCCGCCCACCCTGGAAACGGCTCAGATGGAGGTAGGGTCCAGCGGTTGGAAGAGCGCCGCGCATCGCGGAGGGTCCAGTGCGCCCCCGGCGGCCCTTGAAAATCCGGAGGACCGAGTGTCGCCCACGCTCGATCGTACTCATAACCGCATCAGGTCTCCAAGGTGAACAACCTCTAGCCAATGGAGCAATGTAGGCAAGGGAAGTTGGCAAAATGGATCCATAACTTTGTAAAAAGGATTGGCTCTGTGGGCTAGGCACGTGGGTCCCAGCCCCGAACACGTCAGCTGTCGGTTGTCGGTGGATTGCTTGAGCTGCACCCGTGGGGAGAGCGGGTCGCCACGTGCCGGCCAGGGGACGAACTGGAACGACTCCACCGCGAGGGAGGGCCTTGCCCGAGCATCGAACAGCCGACTCAGAATTGGTACGGACAAGGGGAATCTGACTGTTTAATTAAAACAAAGCATTGCGATGGTCCTTGCGGATGATAATGCAATGTGATTTCTGCCCAGTGTTCTGAATGTCAAAGTGAAGAAATTCAACCAAGCACAGGTAAACGGTGGGAGTAACTATGGCTCTCTTAAGGTGCCAAATGCCTCGACATATAATTAGTGATGCGCATGAATGGATTAACGAGATTCCCATTGTCGCTGTCTACTATCCAGTGAAACCACAGCCAAGGGAACGAGCTTGGCAGAATTAGCGGGGAAAAAAGACCATATTGAGCTTGGGTCAGGCAGACGACAGCCTTGTTCGGGGCGGATGACATGGACGGGACCGCCTGCATACCTTGTTGTGCCGATTCGGATGGACGGACGGTCCAGTTTAGGGCAGACAGGACAGGTCGTGCACCGTGCTACGCCGGTTCGTGCAAACAAACGGTCTGGTTTGGGGAATTCTAGACGGCCCGCACAACGTGCCTAGCCGTTTCGGGCTGTCAGACGGTCTGGTTCGGAGCAGCCGGGACTGCCCACGCACCGTGCATTGTGGGTTCGGGAAGATAGACGGATCATTCCAGGGCGGATGGCATGGCCAATGGTGCCCGCGCACCATGCCTTGCGTATTCAGGTGCTCGTACAATCCGATTCGGAGCAGAGGGCACTGCTCGCGCACCGTGCCATGTGGGTTCGGCCATACGCACGGTCCGGTTCGAGGCGAATGGCGCAGACTGGGCTGCCCGCGCACAGTGCCGTGCAGGTTCAGGCGCACGGACGGTCCAGTTCGGGGCGGTCGGGATTGCCCGTGCACCGTGCCTTACGGGTTCGAATGGGCAGACAGACCGATTCGAGGTGGATAGTATGGCAAGGGGCCGCCTGCACATGTTTCGTGCTTGTTCGGGCAGATGGACGGTCCGATTCGGGGCGGATGGCCCGGTCGGCATTGCCTGCTCATCGTGCCATGACGGACGGTCTAGTTCGGGGCAGGTAGCATGGCTGGGACAGCTTGTGCACCGTGCCGTGTGGGTTCGGGCTGATAGATGGTCCAGTTCGAGGTGGATGGTTGGGCTAGGGCAGCCCGCGCACCGTGCCGTGTGGGTTCGGGCGGACGGAGTGTCCGGTTCTGGCCGAATGGCATGGTCGGGGCTGCCCGCGCACTGTGCCGTGCGGGCTCGGGCGGACGGACGATGCAGTTCGGGGGTGGATGGCAAGGCCAGGACTACCCGCGCACCATGCCGTGCGGGTTCGGGCTGGTGAACAGTCCGGTTCGGGGTGGTCGGGACAGCCCATGGACCGTGCCTTACGGGTTCGGACGGACGAACGGACCGGTTCGGGGCTGCCAGAAGTGCCCGCTCACTGTGCCGTGCCGTGCCGATTCGGATGGATGGATGGCCCGGTTCGGGGCATACGGGACTGCCCGTGCAGATGCCCGTGCGGGTTTGGGCGAACGGACGGTCCGATTTGGGGTGGTTGGGATGGTCTGTGCACCATGCCTCGCGGGTTCGGGCGGTCGGACGGTCCAGTTCGGGGCGGTCGGGAATGGCCGCGCACCGTGCCTTGTGGGTTCGGGCGGACAGACGGACCAGTTGGGGGCGGATGGCATGGCCGGGGCTACCAGCGCACCGTGTCATGCATGATCTGGCGGACGGACAGTCCAATTCTGGGCGGTCGGGACAATCCGGGCACCGTGCCTTTTGCGTTCGGACGGGCGAACAGTCCGGTTCAGGGCGGATGGCACTATCCGCACACCATGCCGTGTGGGTGGGTTTGGCCGTACGCACGGTCCAGTTCGGGGCAGATGGCACGGACGGGGCTACCCGTGCACAATGCCGTGCAGGTTTGGGCGAATGGATGGTCCGTTTCGGGGAGGTCGGGACTGCCCACGCAGCATGCCTTGCGGGTTCGGATGGACGAATTGACCGATTCAAGGTGGATGGTATGGCAAGGGGCTGCCCGCGCACATGATGTTCATGTTCGGGCGGACTGACGGTCTGGTTAGGGGCGGATGGCCTGGCCGTCATGCCTG